>JARPRH010000065.1:19647-53906 GCA_031763665.1 Calameuta haemorrhoidalis | reverse complement strand
ATTTAATTGAGCCCACTTGGGAGTTCCAACAATTTCTTTATATTTATTTTGCAATAATTCAGTAAATTTTGTTTCTGATCTACCTTCTGGCAATTTACGTTTCTGTGCATGTAAACCAGCATCTAACCTGGAAATACATGACCCATGTACGATCATTGTTAATAGATATGAAACTGAACCAACTTACGAATATTGTTCATCATCTTCATCAATCCACGCAACTTCTTTTTCCACATCTGTACATTCATCATCTCCTGATTCTTCTGATAAAATGCTGCCATTGTCAGATTCGTCTTCAAGTGCATCATTTTTCAAGATGTTTTGTGAATCTTTTGATTCTTTTTCATCCAGTAAATTACTTATTATATCATTAGCATCTCCAAAAACTAGCCTTTCCAACCTGTTAGATACATTTTTATCAGGGTCATTATTTGATCAGTAAGAAGTAACTTTTTAAATTTTTCTAAACATTAAAACTAACCTCGCCTCCTCTTCAGGATTGTATTTATTTTTTCGTTTTTTTTGTAAAGGTCCTTGAAGCACTGCATTATACTTTGTTTTGTTTCTTGTGGAGATAAGTGTTTTAATTTCAGAATTATGGTCATCCTCACTTGATTCCTTATGCATATCTTTATTCATATTTTGTTTAATATTATTTTCTTGGACATCACCCATGGTTATATTTTAATGGAAAATGATATATTACAATAAGCCGTTATAGTCAGACTCGACACGTGCTTAAACCAGAGATGAGTAGGGAGAGGCACAACACTCCGGTTTTAGGCGATACTAAAAACATGGCGCTAAATCGTAGCGGCGAGTTTAGGAGTAGGATTTTGTGATCATCGCCTCCGTCGATAATGCATATCCCGTTGTAGCCGAGTTGAACGTGATCACAAACGTATAACTTGGCGGGCAGAGGACCGTCGGGAACTTAGCGTGGGAAAATAAAGATTTATGTTTATATGCCTATGTAAAGGGACCAAGCTGGGTCCACCATACTCGTTCTCGCTCACCTGTAATGATAACCTCAACTTATTATACCTCATATTTTTGGGCTATTTAAAAGCTGTCGAATACGCCTAATTGCAATTCAATCGGACCACCCTTTCTGGAAAAGCCACCCAGAAACCTCATATCCCTGTGGTGAGCCTGGGTCCACCACATTCTCTCGTTTTTCTGAGTACGTCACCAAAATTATTATTCGGTCCATTAAAAATGTTTTATTCGCAATATGTATGTACATCGGTACCCGTTTTCACCATTTGCTATGTGATACTTCTATCCCCAGAAAGTATATTAAACATAGAGCGAATAATCCAACCTTGGAATTCCTGCGTGTCACAGATTCTAGCGATGAGAGCCTCGAGTGTCATAAATATGTATATCTATAATCTGCCAATCTTGGCCAGTATGTGCTTTTAACTTTGAAATTCGCAACAACCCCTACCTCTCACCTCCGAAGTTTCTAGAACATTCGATCCTCTCGAACCCTTCGTGGGGTGAGGATACTATAATGTTAAGCCTTAGCTAGTGAAACTGCTAGGGCGTAATTATATTTTAATGTGGTCTATCATTGAAACGCTAGGCGTACCTGTTTCCTGTCGAATTTGTGGGTGTAATGCCGACGAATGAGGGCGACGTCCGATATACGGATCGATTATTTATTATTTGAAATATGGATTTAATTAGTGTAGTTGACAGAATTAATAAAGTTGGTATTACACTTCACTGTGAGTTCTTTCGGGAGCATTCCGTTGTCCGCCATTCCTGGCCCTCGGGTGGGAAGGCTTGATCACAAGGATTCGCAGACACGTAAGATATTACTCGCGGAGGAACAAGCAAGACTCGATGACTTTGACGGTGGCTCCTAGAGAAGTTCCCTCGGTTGCCAAGTTTGGCGAAAGACCTGCTCATCGGTTCTGAATACCGTAAGGGCATTAACTCCGATTTAGGGAACAACGTACATGGAACAACGTTCCAAAATTTACATGAGGCAATCGAAAAGTTCGATGTGCCGAAAGGAATTTACAGATTGCGTTTACTTGAGTAGATCCGCTTTGAGACATAACGATAATGCTATAAAAAGTGCCGTTTTGTAACATCTTCTGTCAGCAAGTACTTGACAATCTTAGTTAGATTCCAAATATCACTGTTAAAGTAAATAACTCTCAAACTTGTGCTTGAAATACTGTAGCTACACATGCTGCTCTGTATCAAGAGGAAAAGTCTGATGGGGAAGAGCATTGGACTTTGTGTTCGAACCCTCAAATGTACGAGCAATCTCAATGTCTTTATAAAATCTGCACGAAAATATGTTTCGTGTACCGTGCTGATAGTCTAAAGATGTACGAAGGTGAGATTTTAGGCTCTCGCGGCCATTATTATCATTAATACTCATGGTTTCCGGATGGAAGCCGCGTCTGTGTTCAGCTTCATGCTAACGTTTTGCAAACGTTTCAGTCTGCATTATCAGGGCCAGGAGGCTCCGATACTGAAACTCCCTGTTGTTAGGAAGTCTTAACCTACCTATGATTGCTCATGGGGATCAGTGCTTCAGCCGATCACAAGCTGTTTAGTTGATCAGCTGAACATTGGATGGGCACTGGACATTCAGTGGAATATGAAAAGACAGAAATGCTAGCCAGTTCTACAGGTTACTCCGCTCGAAAATACCGCGAAGGTCTAGAGATATTGAAACATCCAAATAATTTTAATAGGCACCGGGGATTTCAAGTAAACCCCATCTGGCACACCGTCCCGGTTTTTTAATTCATCAGCTAATCAACTAAATAACTTGTGATCGGCTGAAGCACTGATCCGCACGAGCAATCATAGGTATGTTAAGGCTTCCTAACAACAGGGAGCTGTTGGAGCCTCCTAGCCCTGATGATGCAGACTGAAACTCAAAAAATCGAAAGGACTAATTTTTTCCTTCAATATTGCAACGACAAATGCCTAAATCGGGTGAACTTCAATAATTTGATTTCTATTCACTTTTGATAAAGTGAAGTTTTTAAAATCACCTCAACTTTATTTTTTTTTCAGGTTATCGGAAAGCACAACATTGCATCGATGCTGAAAGCAATTGCCACTTTTTTGAAATTTTCAAACCCTAATTCATATGTATACAGACTATTGTTTCCGCCGTACTGCTGTGAAAATTTTCGCAAATGAGGGAGATTTTATTGATCTGAAAGACTTGGGTGGATGGAAATCAGATGCTGTTTCACAAAGTTACATCAAGAAATCTATCAAACACAAAGAAGAAATTTGTAACGCGCTTGGGAACGTAATCAATTTACAAGGAACCAAAACATTTCTTCTGTGATGAATCACAAAATCGAAATTGATACCTCAAAAGGAAATACTGTTTTTTATTCTAACATCGTTCATTTGCATCATTATGTAAAATGAAATACGAAATACTTTTGAAAGCTTTCGCCTTTTCCTTACAATAACTCATTAATCCCTACATTTGTAGTACAATCTTTCTTCTAATAGTTACTGTCTTTAATAACTAGATTAATGTAATTTATAAGCAAAATAAATATAAATTCACATAACGTGTAAGGAAAATAAATATTAATTCACGTAATGTGTAAGTGAAATAAACACTTTTAACATGTCTTTCTCACCGCAGGTGCACAAAAACTGCAACAATTACACATTCGCAACATTAGAACAGTACGTATTGAACATTGCAACAGCATGTGTCACTGCCATTACGTTAATACACGATACAAGACTCCCCCCTTCCCTTAAGGGGCTATACCAGTGTGAACGCTGAGAATTTGCGTGATTTTCGAGAATTTTATTGAAGAAAAGTACTCAATTAAATGTTTCGGAAAATGAAGAATATATTTGGCTATATTTGATCTATATTAGATAATTTTTTGATACAAAAATATTTAAATCCAAGCGACTTATGCGCTGCTTTCGGAGGCGCCAAAAAAATGTTCCTCCACTGCTGACATGATTCCGGTCGATTGAGTAGTTGAAACGGAAAAAGGAAAAAATGTCGTTAAACTGAAAGATATATCTTGTACAATGACGTAGGATTTTCGAGAAATATCAAAATCTAACAAAATGACGTAGTTATGAAAAAAGTCTATTTTTTGCCTATGAAATGGTCGTTTTTTTCAATGCCAAATCGTCCATTTTTATCCAATCAAAAATATCCTACGTCATTTTAGAGTAAATATATTCAAGAGTACGCAGTTCAAATTTCAAGTCAATCGGATAATTGCTCTTTGAGGCAAATTATTAGAATTAGGGTCCACGCAAATGCAGCTATCGCAATAAGGAAGGGGACGCGAAAAGAAATGTAACACGGGGTCAAAATCAGAAGAATATAATTAACAGAACAAAGTGGCCATACAGAAAGAAAACAACAAAGAAAATAAAACAAGAGATAAGAACTAGAACTGAAAATATAATACTCGAAATATAATAACTGGAACTGTAGCAACGCAAAATATAATAACACGATAGACTCTAGAAACACGCAAGATCAAACAGGACGATCACACGCGGGACTGACACAGGAGAACGCGGTGTCGCAATGGAGGGCTTTAAACGGGTTGGTGGGAAGGGAAGTCGGGGAAGGAGGAATACGCAAATGCGCAAGGGAGCAGGAGGGACAGAGTAGGGCTTATCGGCACTAAATATATTTTCGAAAAACAATGACAACTTGGGCGTCAGCTATGATAACGGGGTAGTATCGTCGAGTGACCTCGGGAGATCCTTTACTCGGTCGCACGGTTAGCGGGGGGTGGGGGGAAGAGAAGAAGGGTTTCAGGGAAGAAGGTTCCCGAACGCAAACGGCTACTTACATTATTACCTCGGATTTCAATACACAAAAGGGCAGATGGGGGAGGAGAGGGTGCGGAGAGTTTCTGAAAAGGGACGCAAAAATACTGCAAACTAGGACGCACGCAATATTCCACCGACCTCGACTTCGGTGGCAGAAGGCCTGTCCACGTGGGATGGCTCAGTACGGTCCAGAAGGGACTTACTCAAAGATAAGGGTGCAAATAAAAGAGGGGGTAGGGAAAAAGGGCAAAAGAAATGCAATTACTCAAAACGTACTCACTCAACAACTCATAACAGTAATCCCAAATCGCACTTAGAATATTACTCTCTCGCTCAATCAAATTCCACTCAAATCTCGCTGAAAACCCTGGCTCGAAGTGAAAAGGTCCTGCGGATGTCCGGTTTTCATTTCCGTTGTTGGGCCTCCAGGGTGTCGTTGATTGGCTGGATCACTGGGCTGAGAGGGCTACGCGCTTCAGCATTGGGCAGCAGTTCGGGCACGGCAGGGCTCCCTCGCCTTCGCTTGATGCGGTCCTGGCGGGCCATCCAGGGCCTCGCTGCAGGGTCGCACGGGACTGGCTTCGGCGGCGCTTGCGCGCCTGGCAATATGGCGGCCTCCAGGTCTGTCAAAATCTTCTCCTGGGCGCGTCCACGGTATAGGTGGGAGAGGGTTCCACTGCTGGCACTCGAGTCTCAAGATTACCCGTGTGACTAGACTGCACCGGGGCTGCATTTCTGTGGTAAACTGTTTAGCTGCCCATGTCTTCCCTGCATCCCGCTGCCTAGGCAACGTAGCCAATCTCTCGATCCTTCCGAGGATGGCTGTTGATCCTCGGCGATGGTCCTCGATGGCTCCGAGCCAGTGCCCTAAGGGGAGGGGACCAGGGAGGGAAGGGATCTTACGTTAAATACAATGAACCTAAAATACTAAATATACGCAATAAACAATACTATACGTCGACCACTCTTCTTATCTTGTGTAGTTGAATTATTAACTTTCCTTGCAAGCGTTGCTGCTGAAGTACCGTAAGTTCTTGCAACGTTCTTGATTGAAAGCGATTTGCTTGCAGTGTAAGCTTGAACAGCTTGCTTGAGAGCTTCAGGTATATACAACTTCCTTTTAGATATCTTTTTATTCACATCCCTGTTACCAATTGTCACTGCGCACTTGCCTTTCATCTTGATTTTTCTTGCCCTCTTGTCAACAGCACCTATTGTATTTTTCTTTGGTTACGATTTTTTTTCCTTCCACACTTATCTTCTTTTTCCTCGCTGCCATTTTTAAGTGAAAAAGTAATATCTAAATGGGCCATTTCCAATGGGCCATTCTAGTTCTTGTATTTTCGGTTATTATGTCTCTAGGGTAAGTACCTAAACATACAGTAACGTCCAATTGAAGTGGAACACTTGAGTTTTTGTGTATTTCTGTGAAACTATGACCGATTTTAAAAAATGAAAGACAAATTTTTTAGGAAATTTCCTTCCCGTTCGAATGGTAAAGGTTTTATCCCGATCGGATACAAAATGGCCGACTGGCAGGGGTTGGAGTGAAATAGTGCATTTTGGGACTTTTTGAAAAGTGCGAGAACTAGAGGTTCCAGAAGGAAATTCATATTTCTAATTATGGCGCGAGAGAGAGTATCCTTCGGCATTCAAAAAACACCCCCATTGAATGCCTGTAGCATCACTCTAGGGGGAGCTACACCCCCTTGAAGTGAAAACACTTAATTGGCCATAACTTTCGAACGCGCCAGCCAATCTGGTTGAGTTTTTGCATGATATCATCTTTGACGATACTGCAGATTCTCACAAAATTATTGTTTTCGGAAATGATCCCGTGACGGAAATCTCGAGATATCGGAAGCGCATCCGAAGCTTCCCCGCCATTTTTAATTAGGAATGCGATGAAATAGAAGGTTTGTATTGATGCCATGTTGTAGCTGAGATTTCAACGATTAAAACGCGTTTTTAAACATTCGAAAATGAGTATGTTAAGAGGTTCAATTTTTCATTTGAAGAAACGCCTCAATTTTGCGACTTCCGCTCGAGGTACTCGGGTGACTACTACCCTACCACGCGCGCCAAGCGATTGTCACCCGATTACTCCGAGCGGAACTCGCAAAATTGAGGCGTTTCTTCAAATTAAAAATTTAACACCTTAACATACTCATGTTCGGATGTTTAAAAGCGCGTTATAATCGTTGAAATCTCAGCTACAACATGGCATCAATATAAAACTTCTATTTCATCGCATTCCTAATTAAAAATGGCGGGGAAGCTTCGGATGCGCTTTCAATATCTCGAGATTTCCGTCACGGGATCATTTCCGAAAACAATAATTTTGTGAGAACCTGCAGTATCGTCAAAGATGATATCATGCATATCCGCGTTCGGAAGTTATGGCTAATTAAGTGTTTTCACTTCAAGGGGGTGTAGCTCCCCCTAGAGTGATGCTACAGGCATTCAATGGGGGTGTTTTCTGAATGCCGAAGGATACTCTCTCTCGCGCCATAATTACAAATATGAATTTCCTTCTGGAACCACTAGTTCTCGCACTTTTCAAAAAGTCCTAAAATGCACTATTTCACTCCAACCCCTGCCAGTCGGCCATTTTGTATCCGATCGGGATAAAACCTTTACCCATTCGAACGGGAAGGAAATTTTCTAAAAAATATGTCTTTCATTTTTTAAAATGGGTCACAGTTTCACAGTAATATACAAAAACTCAAGTGTTCCACTTCAATCGGACGTTACTGTATATCTGATGAAAATTTAACTTTGTCGCATACGTTTGTTGAATAGAACTTAAAAAATCTTTGTAACTCATTGAAAAGTAATAATAAAAGCTGCTTCAAACTGCTGTCTCATAAATCGGCGCACAAACAAACTACGCGTCCGCGAGGTATAGAACAGGCCATTCCGTGTTTCATAAATAAGGACATGTATGTCAAAGTCTAATGAGCATATTGCGATACGCTTCATTAAAAAATTAAATCGAACGGAATTTGATTAAAAAAACGTATGTAATATATGGAAAATTATGATCTTTAATAATATAATTAAAATATCAATGCGACTTGACAACATAATAATCTTAAAATGTAAATAAATGAATAGAGCACAAATTTTCGCTCTGTTGTCTCGTACTCACGTCCGTTTACGTGCATGTTTTCAAGCGGTGTATTGAAAAATTTTTCTCTAAGTAATAACTAGTAATTCAAATTGGTCGTTTTAGCATATTATTGTTTTATTTAGATATTCATAATTATAAAAATAATTTTTTTTATTTGTGGCCTGTATTATTTTGTAGTTTAAATGTAGATATTACAATTTCTATCTCATAATATAGGACTCATAATTTGCCCTTTTATCTTAACCTTCTTCGAGTAAACATTGATGAAATTTTCATTGATGACGAGAAGTTAAGAGCGTTCATGAATGCGCCAGGTTGAGCTCCCTTCAAGCCAGCTACACTGTTCCCACAATTGAACGCAACGACGTCAAGTAAGATGCAGCAGTAGTGAGGAACTTCATTGTGTAAGGAGAAGAACATTTTCAATACTGTGTTGGCAATAAGCATTCAATCCAAACAGGTTTTATCGAACAGCTAAACTTACTGTGGTATAATTCTCCAAGATTAAAAGTCCCATCTTTCCGTTCCGCAGATTAATAGGAGATGCATTATGCACCATAATTTGTAAAAGTAATTTACGGCAATTTATTGATAATGACTCCCAACCGCTGGAATAAACAGATTCTTCAATTGATTTAGCCTGAAACTCCCCATCAGTTATTATCACTTATTCCACTTGAAATTTATTATATTAAGTTCCTGTTATATTCAGTATGAAGCAGATGGCTTACCTCTTCAATGAGTATATGCCCTGGAAGGTAGTAGAACAACAGTTGAATAGCCGAAGCTATCATTAGTAAGGAATTTATAAAAATTGAGTTCAAAGAATTTTCGGCGACCTGTTAATGGATCATTCGTTAATTCCTTTTGTAAGTGGATATCATACCAAAGTTGACTCAGATTTGACAAATGTCATGTGACAGTCATCATTTGATAAAGCCCCATTTGAAAACATCTTACAACCAGATTAGACACCAGTTTTCTGATGGTCATTAACAAACTGCGCAATCATCAACTTCTTCTATTCATTATCGTTCAAAAAATTGTATCGTAAACAAATGGTAGAGGAAAGGTGACCGAAGCAGCACGGGGGAATAATACGGGAGTAGGTACGCCGTCTCAGACACCTTTCTCTACATCATAAAAAATTTTTTTGCAATTTTATGCTCTTTAAAACAATAGAATGCATTCCGAATGAAATGCACAAATACGATTGAATTATTCGGATATGTCAAACCTACGCATATTTCATATTATGTTCACTTAAACTGGAACAAATATATAATAATAAATTCGACAGGAATATGAAATTTATATGAAAGTCGATCGTATGACAAATATCAAATCTGATTGAAACGCTTGAACTAATGTTACTACGTTTATTCATTATCAGTCAGCCATGAGACCACTTACATTAATTATCAAAAAACTTGTACAGCAAACCGTTAGAAGAATTGACACGAATAGCACAAGTATAATGAAGGTATAAGTTTCGTTGATGTCATTGATATAGCTGCGAAATCAAAGTGATAATGGAATTTAATACTATCTCATCTAAAGTGCTTCTACTCAAGTCTACCTATAAATACCGTAATATATCGCAGTGTTCTTCAATATAGTTGCAGATCTTTCTTCTTACCATCTCCTCATTGTCGTTTGAATTATCAGAAAGCTGCCGGAATTTTCGCTGCAAAACTTTGAGTCTCGCGCAGGCAAAGAATATAAAAACACCGAAGGTGATTTCAGTAGTACTAGTGCAGCCACAGAACGTAATGCATATAATTTGTTGAGAATACGCCAGGATATGGAAAAACGTCGATCTCTCGTAATCAAAGGGATACCAGGCCCCAGTTGGTAGAGACTGTGATTTTTTCCACGAAGGTTGAATTATATAATCTAACATAATAATAAACACGCTGATAGTGTAGATCCGGTAAGCGATATTACCCACGCGAGTATACTCTTCCTGATACCGAAGAAATTCTCCAGAAGCTGTAGTTCGAACTCTCTCTATTGCGTCGAGAAGTTGACTAAATTTATGACGATGCAACTGCATGATTCCCACTTTACCCGCTGCATGCAAATATATCACCTTTGAAAGAAAATTTAAGATTTCTTTATATATTGTAAATTTTTATTATATATTTTTTTATATATTAGTTACCTATCGTAAAAGTTACAAAAGCTTACCTGGGTACTAAGAGTTTTAATTATCTCTAGAGGATCGTTCGCCTGCATTATTGCGTACACTAATCCTTGAATGGAGATGAGAATAAGTCCGCCGAACACAAAGAGAAAGTGAAGAAAATCGAAATATTTTCTCAATTTTGAAGCGTCCTTTGGTATGGGCCAACAGCAAGCGATTTTCAAACAAAAACTTGTGTATTGCATTGGAGATTTTAGCATAAACATATTTCACGGTTGGACTACTCAGG
This sequence comes from Calameuta haemorrhoidalis, assembly GCA_031763665.1. Classification (NCBI taxonomy): domain Eukaryota; kingdom Metazoa; phylum Arthropoda; class Insecta; order Hymenoptera; family Cephidae; genus Calameuta; species Calameuta haemorrhoidalis. The sequence goes on along the minus strand of JARPRH010000065.1, from coordinate 43,523 downwards.
TTCTTTTGATAGACAGATGCTATAGTATTTTCCAATATACTTTATTCCGTATTGTAGCAATGACAAGTGAAGTAGTCGGTTAGAACTTGGCGAGAGCTGAGAAAGAAGTTACACCATTGAAACAGTTTTACCTCACATGATAACATATGTATGAGAAAAGAGCCACTCATTATGTGCGCTATAATAGAAGTAAATTGCTCTAACAATTAGGTTCGTAGGGGTTTAATTATGCACGCCTGCCAGGTGTTAACAATCGATTGATAATGTCTAGGAATATGCGAGGTTTTCAATGATTAAAGTTGTGCAATGTCTAAAAAAAGTCAGGTAACTTTTTTCATACATATTCTTATTACTGTATATTCAAACGGATGCGCGTTTAAATTTTATTCTCTGACATATGCAATAATTGGCATATTGATAGTTTGCCATATAAGATCTTATCTCAGCGCTAATGAATTGTATCGCCGGGCTGTAAACATGGCTAATTGATTAAACAATGTACGGTTATGTGGGAAGCATGACCAACCTCATCTCTTTTCCTGCCTCTCTGATTCTATGTGGTCTTGGTAACTGGCTGTGACAATTCGGGAGCGCGCTGAAAGAGTGACAGCGTGGTCTCTATGAAATTACATTTCGACAGAGTTAAATGCGAATTTCTTACAAGGAACATCACTTTAGTGTCTCCCTCCGATTTTGATGAAACTCAACTATGTTGTAGCGATTCAAAAATTAAGAGATACGTATTTTTTATATTTTTTTTATTGATATTCAAATATTGATTTTAAGCGGGTAAACGACATGCTCGAGTTTGTCTTTAAATTTATAAAAAATTTGAATATCAGTTAATTTAATTATCCCTCAACTCTCCAGGCTTCCGCCTAGAGGCAAGTACGCTAGCCACTACACCATAGTATTGGTTTTTATTAATCTATAGTGAAAATTTCTTTTTAATGTCTAGGTTTACTTTTTATTACTCGCGATGCGAAACATTTTAGTTTTTGTTTCATTGAAATCGGTCCACCCCTTCTAGGTGAAACTGCATTATTACCCGTCGACATCCTGAACTTTGGAGGTTGATTTCACCCCCTAAAATCGCTTTCCTGCCGATAAAAAAATACGGGTCTCTTCGTTTTTCAAGCGCTACAACATAGTTGAGTTTCATCAAAATCGGAGGGGACACTAAAGTGATGTTCCTTGTTAGAGAGAACAAACAAATAAAAATATTTTTATAACCTGTTGTATACATATAGCCTAAGAAAGAATAAATATCTATGAAATATGTATATAAAAGTAGTTGATGAACTTTCAAATGACGTTAATATCCAATGAAAAACATTGTTATGTTAATGTACGAAAATGTAATTTATAACATCGAATACGTAATATTAGGTGACATCTGATCAATGTTGCTTATTTAGTATCTAAATGGTGATGTCTTTACAATATCTCTTCGAGAAAATTTATATTTTTTATTGTCTCTACGGTTATTAATATATTTAGGAAGCTATATTAGCTGAAATATGAACTTTATTAAATAATGAGTAAAAAGTGAATCTTCGAATTGTTAAGTCATCACCCAGCCGATTTTAGCCTTATCGCTTTAAAATCTAAGGACGAAGTTGAAGAATTAACCAGGGTCTAGATCGCATCTCATAGAATTAATATTTTGTAGCTAGTTAGCTAAAAGGTGTCAGTAGCTAGACAAAATCGCAATAAAAAAAAATATTAGTTGTCATCCTTATTAGATTAGTATTCGAAGCTTTGAAATATATCAAGAATTCCCTTTTACGGCTAGTCGTCATCGATCTATAGTAAATTAATTATTTTTTAGTTAGTTTTCTCTTGGGGGTAATTTAGAAATTTTGAAAAATCGTTTGCTAGAGACGGTATTCCATCCTGGCATCTTTGCGAGATGATACCACGATCATTTCCGTTACGCGACCTCATCATTTCTAAAGATTTAATTTCCCATGTAAATAATTAACTGACGTTGCTGGAAATTTAGTTTCGATAAAATATAATGTAATATTTCATTCTTGTTTATGAAATTTTCTTTGCACAATTTCATGCGCAGTCTTCAGTTAGTATCGGCTAAACTGTTATGAGACAATTGCCTACTTACCTGCATTCAATTGAATGAGACATTGCAGCTATGCTAGCAATCAATTTCAGAACATATGTATTATAACGTGAAAAATTGATGAACCTCTCAGTACTCCTGTACTGAAAGCGCACTCGTTACAAACAAATAAAAAAAACGGGCGGCCAGTGTCAACAATAGCCAATAGATGAAAAACATCTCCCGAAAGTCAATCCGCGGAAAATAATATAAATAAAATTCGTTAGATGATTAGCGCTTTCCGCTAATTAATCTAGCATTCTAATTAATTAAATAATGTATTTCAAATCAAATTTAGAATACAAAATTCAATATTCAACATTCTACCACTACTTTCGATAAATATGATATTGTCCAGGTTTTCAGTCACAGAAAAACAACAGTTTTACGACGTTTCAGCTCGGTTTTGGGCCCTCTTCAGGTAATTTATTAATCTACAGAAAATATAAGAAAAGAGAACTAATTCTACCAGATGTTCTAACACTTTAAATAATGTTGATGTATCACCATTCGTGAAATTAAATCAGTGTGAGACATATATTGGTATAAGCAAAAACAATTCGATGATAATAATGAACTACATATATATTTTGGATTTGTTATATGGGATCACTCTTCTTGGAGAGACCATCTGTGGGGTCATGCGACGGGACTCCAGACGAGTGTTTACCAGATAATATAAAAACAACAAACCATGTTATAAAGGCTATGGCGTTTGTAACTTTCTGTTTCTGAGTTAATTCTGCGACTGTTCTCAAAGTGAGAATACGTGCTAACAAAATATATATTTTGATTGTTCATATGAAGAGTATTTTTTCTTTGTTCACCTGGCTTCCAATAATCTAATAGCATGTGTACAGAAATTTTGTGAGACGTATTTTCTTAAATACTTAAGATAATATAATATCGTATATTATATATATTATATATGTATATACATGTAATACAATATAATCTCAAATTATAAAAGATAAGTAAACGATAAATACTAGCATATCAGTATATGCGTTCTACCAGTACAGCGAACGTGAGTAATAATAAAATAAGCGTGACTTAAAATCGAAAGGATAACGCGCAGTAAAATCGTTATAAAGTGTTTGAGCTCGATTTATATATCATAAAATCGTTGTTAAGAATTTTTTCGGAGGCTACGGCCATACTAACGCTCGCTGTTTCGTTGAGCCCGTCGTGTAGAGAAACATTGTCAAAGTTCTGAGGAGAACACTGCAATCTACCACAGAACCGTCAGTTGACGCCATATTAATTTCGATCTATTATCCTCGCCGCGATTATTCAATTCGCACGTAGTGCCATAGTTAATAGATAGGCAGAGCGCCACTAGGGCTACCGTACTAATACAGACGCATCCTCTGTTCCTCACGAGCAGGTCAGAGAGAGAGAGATGTGAATATACAACAAACATAGGACGCTTCCCTGGCAATCCTTTCCTACAATACCGACATTTATTTTGGACGATTGTAATTAACGCACATAGAAAAACTGTTGTATCTGTCATAGATAATTTAATAAATATTTTTTATTTTATTTTATCATTTAATCCCGTGTCGCCTAAATTCTTAAAGACGCCAATCCCGAGCACTTAGCTACATCTTATTTCGTACATTTATAAGGACCGTATGAAATTGCACTATCGATAAATATTATAGTATATACCCTAAGTATCTTTTGATTAGAATGTCTAGGATACTCATTAAATAAGTGATATACTTGTTATTTATGCAACAATAAACATAACCTCAGTGAGTTCGAAAGTGACCACTGTTGGCGAACCAATGAGAAATTGATCACTAGATAATTTAATGGAGAATACACGCCATCTATAAGTAAGGATGGCTAGATACTCTCGGGGTAAGTGCTAGATGCCTAAACCACATAATGACATAAACTCACTTTTCATTTGTGACCATAATTGGGTAGCCAATGACTGTATCAACATTACAAAATGAACTTAATACGTTTCAGCGCCATCTGTACGTTGCTGATACTACATGTTCCGTAGACAAGAATTAAAACTTATTTACGTAGCGGAATAACCTCACTTTTTGAGTCAACAGTCAAATTGGCTAGGCAATACTGAGGTAATGACTACATCTATAAGTAATATTCGTTGGATAGTCCATAAGCTTGGGGTTACATAGTAATATAAAAGAAAAATTCTATCCTGCTGTGGCATTATTGTTAGCTAAAAAACTTATGGAATTTCAATGAACTAGTCACTGGTGTTTCAATTGGATTAGCAAGCTCAGTTTCTGTTCGCGTATGGCTTGCAAACAAGACGCACCTGAATACAGTCGCAATTATCATATGACATAGCCATAGCTTTTGTTTAGAATGGGAATGAAGCCCCTCAAACACAAAACAACTTAAGGTCGTAAGACGTAAGCATAAGGAAACCAACCAATCAGAATCTAGTACTGTCCCCTTGAAGAGGGGAAGAGCTTGATTACCGTGCTGCGTCGAATACTTTCCTACACTGTTTAATCATAATTCTCAGCTTGTAGAAGAATGAAACAACTTTATAATAATTCTTGATGGTTGGTTAGTTTTAAATGGCGATTTCGATGTACTTTTCTAGACTGTATTCGTTACGAGTAAAGTCGTAGCCATAACTTTTCGTTTGAGTTCATCCGCACAACGGCCTATGTGTATCACATTCTGAATGCTGATACTCGACAGATATTGCTTAGATATTTCCAAGAACGTTACCGTAAATTCACTGTTAATTTTCTATGTACTGCAATTTGGAGGGAACTTATTAGATAGAATGCATTCATTATGTCAAGGTATAAATTGAATGTTGTATAGATATTCGTGCTGGCACATGTAACAATACTGCCACGTTTTACGGATGTAAAATTGCTGCTTGGGAATTTTCATAGGTATTCGGTGAGCCTCCCAATTTTCAGAAGTAAAGCATTGATGTGACCGCTCGACGAGAGAGGTTAGGTGGAAAAGGTAGAAATTGGTGGAATCGCCGGCGTCGCTTCGCGTCGCGTCACGACGCAGCACGTCTCGCCGTTCAGTCGCTTCTCGTCTACGGTTCTCTACGGTTCTGTACGGTCCTTTGTGATCCCTGCATCATCCTTAAAGTTCTTATTTAACCTCTTTAATTTCTTGTATTCTGCACTTTTTCTTCGGTTTTTCTACGTTATACAATTGTAATACTGGTATTGATATTCAAAATTGTGTAATCGGAGCCATCTTGGGTTGATAAACGTCGCTATCCCAAGTCTCTTGTTGCCATTTGAACTCACTGCTGGACCAAATATCGCCAGTTTTACACTGCATTGCCAATGAATCCCGTGTACGAAGAAGAAAGATATTAATAGAGTTAACACTGTCGACAGGACACGAAAAATCAGAGGCAAATAATATAAGTTGAGTGGCAAGAAAGAAGCAGATGCAAGAGCTATGACATTTTAGTGGAAAATATGCAATGACATGTTTATTGCCATCAAGACTCATGCAATTATAAGCCGTTATAAGACGAAGAGCCGTTAAGGATTACTGAAAATTCTTGAGGATAAGCTGTCTGCGATGCGTTGAAGTTTTAATTTTCTTCATTTCGGTAAGTACATATAAATTCTAAGAAGCAGTTTTTCCAGCTGAGTTAATAATTTCTAAAACAATTTTTGCACGTACGATGCAAACGAACCGCTATATTAAAACGACGTTGGCATACTCGGTCAACGTTTCGCAACGCGATTAGGAAATCTCACCATAATGTCACCAAATATGCGATTAACTAGTTGCTCTAGTGCGAAACATGTGACAGAACTATGACATCGATCCAACCGCCAAACCGACGAGTACCGACTTCTGGGTTATTAAGCCGGGCGATGGATTAATGCATATTGATGAGTTTCCGTGGTAATTCCGCCTTCACCTCTGACCTCAACTATCATCCTCTCTATCCGTCACGGCAGGCACTCATACTCTTGAACCCACGAGCCTTCAGCCTCCCTCTTATTGCGATCAATCGCATCTTTCTATCTTTCCTCCCATCGCCTAAAAATTTAAAATTATTAGAATATGTTGTGCACGTCGTTATATCATAATTAACGTGGATGAAAAGAGGAATAATCTTATAATTAATGTCTCTCTATTCACGTAGGGAGTTTGTAATTTCTTTTTAAGCTATTGAATTATTAGATCAATAATCGAATCTCTTTCAAAGAATTGTCTGACTTTAGGTAATAGCATCACTGTAATTTATTATGGAAAAAGTAATAATCGGTATTCGAGGCCAAATATTCTCCTCTCAAGAAGTCGGATGAGCCTCCCTCGCAACCTCCCTATGAGTGGGTAATCAATCAATAAGTCTGTTGACAGTTTGGAAAATTCAAATTCAAATATGTGCTTAGCATCAACTGCTGATGAACCAAATATCCTAATTGCACCGGTCATACCAATTTGGGATCACCTAATTACCAGTTTCCAGTGCTATTATAAACACTTATCTATTAGATCTATTATGTCCGGATATTCTCCCTAGTTTGGAAGTCACGCACTCGCGCCTTTTAATTTGCCGAAGTAGTTTTGTTAGTTCTTTGAATTCATTAAGTCACTGTAAATGTTCTTGGTACATGACTCGACCGAGATATCCTCGGTTTAATGTTCGATAAAGTTCAAGTTAAACATTACGAGGCTCCTAACTCACATAAATAGTGACGTGTTCTCAATTTTATAACTTGAGTAACGCACCAAGAATCCCTTTAATAGTGCATTAACCAAGTGGGAGGCCTCTTAACAATGTTAACAACAAGAATGGCATTTAACTCGATACCCATCCTGATAGCTGCTAGAACTGATAGTTCACTGGTGAGAGTGTCGCTTCTGTCTATTCTGTTCCTTCGCAGAACCTTTGGTATTCAGTTGAAAGAATTTTAAAAATAAAATAAAAATAACTTGACTAATTGTTCTTGATAGACAATTTCAGCCCATTTGTATGAACTAATATCTAATTAGGGAATTCCATCGCATAACGCATTGCGTGTTCCAGGCGATATTTTGTAATAGGAGCTATCGTCGTTAATGAGCATGAATATTCCACTAGCATTGTAAAGACAAGTCCAATGAAATTGCACTAAAGTTATTGCGTTTTGTAGGTGTGCCGTTATTTGAGAGTGTCTGCAAACAGTTGATTAGTGATCAGTCATTAAGTCATTATCTTAGCTTCTTTATTTGCTAAATGATGGATAAACTGGCATATAAAATATAATTGATAGATTCGTGCAGAACTAAATGACACTGGAATACATGTTACATTTTACCAAAGACTTTACAGTATTTTCAAATAGCTTTCAATGCATATCGTACCTTTTATTTCATGTTTCATTTTCCTATAGTCACGTTCGAGTGCGACAATGTTTGCATTCTGTTGTACTATAGGTTGCTTACCCAACCTTGGATGGAGTGCTACATCTCGTTAATAGATGTAGTAGTGCTAAGGTGAAACATACAGGTTAGAATGAAAAAGATAGACCAGGAATTAGAATTTGACATAATGAAAGAGAAAATAAATTTGCGTATCTAGAACAATGAAACCTTGGACAAATGAGAGCGCCCCTATCATCGCGTTCGTTTTTTTTGTAAAAAGTGTCAATGGCTTGCATAACAAGAGGCATACGAGAATATTTGGCCGCAACAACTGATTTGTTAATGGCTCTTCAAATATAATTGCAAAATTCTAAGAGCGAGTACGTCCGATTGAGCAAGAGAAAAAGTTTCTGCAAAATTTGCATTGAGCGGGCTGTAGTTGACAAGTTAAATTGGTCAGTCTACCGTGTAAGATTTATTCTTTACCTTCTTCAAAAGAGGTTGTATACGCAATAACCACGAACAAAGACTCGAGCATTCAAACAATTTTATTACTCCAAAGTCTCATGCCACAATGTCCATAGCCAGAAGCAGAGCTACAGTGATCATTTAAATAAAAATATTTATTCTCTAAGTGGTTTCGGAGTGGTTTCTATTAGATTTCAATAATCCATTTTATGTCTGCCTATGATCTTTCTGGATTCTAATTTGAATAAAGATTCGTGATTCACATTATTTTTTACTTTGTATGTACTGACACATTACATTTTCCATTTTTCCAAGACAAAGACGATCTAATTGCTTTCCAGATTTACATCCCTTTTACCAAAATTTATATTTGCGACACTACAGGATCAAATATTCTTTGTGTTTATTTCAATATCTTATACTTGCATTATTTTATTTTTATTTTGTATTGACAAGAGTACGGGCCAACCTACGTTATAAAGATTTCTGACTATTCAATGATTCTCTATCCCGCATAGAGTGTGCATAAAGGACACAGAGAAAGAGGATGATCTCTCAAGGGTGTAGTACAATTCTTGGTTCTGGTGCTTGCAATGATGAAGAATTCCAAGTATTGTTATCCTCCACGCTCTGTATCTAGTCAAGGATTTCTACAAAGAGACCCAAAAGGGAGCTTTCGAAGAAACCAGAGTAATTCCACAGCAGCGGGTCGGTAATACCGAAAATTCATGTTACCAATCGCGTACGTTTCTACCAGGTACTAACGATTTAACGTTCAATTGTCTGCAACGAATTGACTATAGGGCCGTGTGGTGCGTTACGGAGTGTTCAATCGATTAGCGCAAAATCGAAGTTTATGAAAGGAGCATCCTCTAGAACTGCAGTCTGCCGAAGATTAGTCTTATAGTTATAAGAGACGACACAGATTCCAGAAAAGTGATAGTTTTCTTCTGGTCGCCTCAGCCTACCGAGATAGTAGCTCAATCCAACGACATCGCGCATTGCAGTTTTGATGTGCTGCTGTATTTCAAGGAGACAAGAGCTCTCCATTAAGAGGAAAGCCTCGTGTACCAGTACAATCTTGGATGGGATTTAGTTTCAATAGTTTACTCGAGGGAAAGAATACCGGTGTCCTGGACGACAGCAATTACTCTCTATGCAATAGCACTCATATAGGTCAATCATTATCTAAGGCGACATTTACCGAAACGCCATTAGCTATGGACGAAGAGAGAATCGTCATTCATCATATTACCGTCAGTGCGAGAGTTCTTTTATTAATTTTTATAAAGCGCACCTATCATGTCAAAAAGTCGTAAATATTTTTTTCTTTCAAGAGCCAATCTCAATACTCTCGATAGTATTTTTCCTAGTGCTATCACTGAAGTACTTCTTTGCAGTATACATATAGAGTATTTTGACGGCGTCTTAGATTGTATCTTAAACGGCACAGCACTCCTGTGATTACAATTGATTTTTCTGAATATTTATTAAACTTATATTATTATTACCTTCGTCTCATGTGATCGAATCTAAAATCTAAAATCGTTCTTGGAAGATTATTCTTAATCATACATCTTTTTTAATCTTTTGATTATTCACTGTTATTATTGCCAACTTTATACATGCAGAGGTTTGCTGCTCATTCGAACGAGTCCCAATACATTTTTTGCCAAATTTAATTTTGTTTTTTTTTATGTAATACATATTTTAGTTAGCACGTTCTTGGCGTTACGACAAAAATTTCCTTCACCAAATCTGTAAGCTACGTAATCGAATAGTGGAAATGTGAACAGCATGCCCGAATAGGGTATGATCTCCTTATCAGTAAAAATGTCGCTAGAAAGAAATAGTTAACAGAGTAATGTAATCGGCTGCAGATCATAATCCAATAAAGTTAACTTGTTATCAAAATGTTTCGCTAAAAACGAAGTCCAATAAGGTCACGTGATCGGGTCAAAATTGAGATCGTATCAATTTATCTTATTTTAAATGTGTGCCAATTTACGGCATTTCTGTGTTTTACTACTTACGTCTGTTTATGACCTATTCATTATATTTGATGTTATTTTCATAATATAGATGAACTCACGAATCTCCTAATCGGCATATCATATTAGATATTACATATATACTACTAGACGGCATTCCGTTGCATAATTGAAACTACTGGATTACCTGTAAATCTGCGATACAGAATGGTTTGCTAATCAATGGCCGGCATAATCTTTTAACGTTATACGTAGAAATTAGATTCCGTTTGCGATATCTGATCAAGACTTCATCTTAATTCGAGCAGAAATTTCTCGGGGCTTTAATTTCTTATGCTGCCGTACCAGTGAGCTCCGCGAATGCTCGTAGATTCTTTCAGAATTGCAAATTTCGATTACGCCTGTTTCACGACGATACGAATTAATGTGATGCAACTAATTTTGTGGTTAATATTGTTACTGAATCAGGTCTGATTGAAATAGATGTTTCCATGCACAGGAAATCGTAATACAAGATATCAAATATGATTAGTAGAAGTACAAGATAGACTCATTGAACATAATTCAATGTAATTGCTATTGTCTTGAACACCTCGTTGCCTAGATGTTATGCACGAGAGTTCTTTACTTCACGACTCCGGTTTTAATCCTTTTCTCCGTGTCACAGTGTCGCTAATTTCTTTCATGGTCTAAGACTACAACTATAAGTAATAAAACTTATGTCAACTGGCTGCGTACGTTTTCTTTATTGTACGTCGGCCTGTGTTGTGAATTCATCAAACCCACCAACGAAGATGAAATTTTTTTAATATGCATTTGCTACAGTGCCTCACGCGATGCTCCACTTGTAATGTTCAATTTCTACGATAACAACAAAATCAAGATAAAGTGTAATTAGAATAATAAATTCAATAATTGCATAAGAAGGTTGCCGTTTTCTTATACGTATTCATACACACGAAATGATAACATTAAAAGCTTAAAAATGATAATCATTCAAATTTAACTTTAACTTTTCAATATTTATTTTATAATAGAGTTTTGCCATTCTTAAAGGAAAATAGTCTATTAAAACAAGATTTAGAAATTCCTGGAGATTTAATAAATTTCGATAATTAGACTATTTTTTTTTTGTGAAATTCAGCTCTAAATCTTAATCGAAGTAATATTTAAAAATTGGGCTGGTGGTTCACAAGGGAAGTACCTGAGGTGTCTTTCCCCTCCTCCTCCCCCAGGTTTTGATGAATCTTGGTAGGTAAATAGAGTGCCTCGAGATATGGAAAGTGCGGGCATAATTCACGGCTCATATTCGGTTCTAGGGGGTGAAACGCCCTTTTTACATATCTACGAGATGACTTGCCTATCAGATCGAATGCCGCGTAAAATATGCGAAATACAAAAAAATATTTTCTACAAAAGATTCATGTTTTCGAAGGTACTTTCAGATGACATTATCAAAAATTTTCCAAATTTTTTTAGTTGACAATTATCTCCACCATGTTTATTTTCGGGAATTTGAGTATCTTTGTAAGAAGTCGAAACGTGCAGAATCGCATTCCGAATCCAAATGTATATGACAAACCATCTCCTTACATCATTTTTCCCTGACAGTAGTGGCTGACAGATATAAACATGATAGGAAATAAATTTATACGTAAAACATGATAAAATTTACTCATTTCGGTACAGTATTTAATATCTTTTTTTACAACACGGAGAATATCACCTCAGCATAAATTTTCCACTATATGACGAACGAAATTCGCGAAATATAACAACAATATACATATGTATCAACGTAATAAAAGTTGAAAGGTAGATTATTAGGTTATAACATTTTCCTTGAAGAAAATAATAATAATAACATATGTGGGTGTATATAAGATTTGTTTTATGACTCATACGTACCACAATAATGATATTCTGTGAAAAAATGTGGAAAACACAAAGACTTTCGACACCAAGCACATGTAATTACCGCTGGGGCACCGCATATGGCACATTTCCCGAATGTATATGATGATTTGATGAAAATAGAAGTCAACGGGAGTCTCAAATGCTGATTCTTCTTCTCTATATATGCCCACTTTTATACCATGCATATTACAAAAAATTAATAAACCGAGGTGGTGAAAACTGATTATGGGTGAGTGATGATTGCAAACGATGAATGTTATCTTCAGCATGAACATTAATATCGTATTGGAATAAAATAACCATATCGGAAAACTGTTTAACGAAACTTTTCTACAGTCGAAATCCGTAAACGTCGACTGGGTAAAGTTGAACAGTTGTTCCTGGTGGGATGGTCAGGAGTACGATCTGAATTACATACGTTTTATTCTCCACGGGAACAAATTTCCTCTTTTGTTTTATTAATAAAACATTCATTTATGGTTTCATAATCGATATTGAATAATACTGCTATTACTTGTAAATTTTGTTGTTTTCCGTGATACAATCCCATGTTTATTTTGCAAATTTATTAACCAATAATAAGATGCTTTAAACATAGATAAATCGACCTCGTGACTAGCTTGCAAAGCCCATCCACCAACATCTATATCGTGGATTTTTTTATTACTCCTTTATCGCTAGCGTCATTAAACTCACATAAATTATCACCTGAAATTGCTTATTTCTACTATCTTGTTAACTGTTTCCTTGAAGAAACATTTTTATACCCATGCTTCACTGTTTACATGCTAAATCTCTTCCTTTTTCCGCTTTTTCCAGCAGTCAACTGCAGCCTTTTTATATTCAAAATCGATAAGTTCGTTTACAAAGGACCACGTTGATTCCCCTGTTGTTGAACGTGCTACTGAACGTGCTGCTGATATATTTTCGTCTTCCTTTTTCCATTTATAATCGTCGACGGTGTGGGCTTCGGGTATAGTCATAGTTCTTTCAAATTCCAATGATTTATTATTGTGTACGTCAATTAAAGAATCTCTAACAGCATCTTGAGTTATGTTTTTTGTGATGTTCACTAACTCCCTTTCAACATCATTAATTGGAGTTTTTTGATATAGCAAAAGGTTGAACGTACCTAGCAGAATGTTAAGCACGGTAAGATTAAGTTGCGCCATAGTAAGAGTTTGAAACAAACAACAAAATTATACGCTCTCTGAAACTCCGTTAGGATACAATGCTGTGCAGTGTACGTTTTACTGATGAACCTGGTTGCACCAACCTCCATGTTTTTTAAGAACACGATACGCTGTATCGTCCGTAATCAACTACAATAGGCCAGGCTTGTGGATATGCTTGTATTCAAGTGTACTTTGTTTTCTCTGGAGGTTGTTTTTAAACGCACTTGTTATTCCGTTGAATTTGTTATAGTTATATCCATAAACTCCTGACAATATGCGCGAATGAGACGAGATTTTTTTTATCACGCATGCGACAAATATTGAAATGTGGTACAGTGTAACGAATCCTCCATTACTTTCAGGGAAAAACGATTTAAGGAAATGGTTTATCCTATACATTTGGATTTAGAACGCGATTCTGCATATTTCGAGTCCTTTAAAAGATACTCTTGAATTTCCGAAAATAAGCATAGTGAGGATTATTATCAACTTAAAAAAAATGTTGACAGATTTTTAATAACGTCATCTGAAAGTACGTTTGAAATCATAATTTTGTATTTGTACAGGACAAAAAAAAAGTGTAAAGGAAAGTCGCGTCATACCTATGTAAGGGCGTTTCACTCATTAGAACCGAATATGAGCCGCTAATTATGTGTGCACTTTTTATATCTCCAGGCACTGTATTTACCTACTACGTTTCATCAAAATCGCGGGAAGGGGCGGACACCTCGGATACTTTCCGTGTTAGATATATGAGAGATATATAATGTACATATGTTATATACATACTTGGGATATACATTAAATATATTAAAAATATATTTACGTAATATATAATACTTTTTCTCCATGGAGGCCCATAAGAACATGATTGAATTACGTAGGAAGGTAACGATTATGTTTGCCCAATATAGTCCTTGTGACGCGATAGCGTTACATATGGATATGTATGTATACTCAAGGTCCGATCAGATTTTGTTATCACTTTATCAGGGCCTGACTCCTAAGTCGGGCAAGCACGTTCTGAGTCGCATAAGGACCTTACGTCTATTTCCACACGGAAAAAATAGTGATGTTGGACATTACTTCTGCAGACAGCAAAAAAATTGCAGCGATGTTTATGCTAATATTGTTAACAATTACGTATTTTCTATGTTACCGTTACTTTCCAAAAAATTAATTTTATTGATAAACTTTTGTAAAAATGTATTATATTGTAAATATTAAGCTAAATATATTCAAAACTACAGTTGCATGTAATTCATACTAACTAACAGTATAGTCGGGTTGCGACATCAAAACCACTTTTAGGGGACTTATTTACGTTTCGGTTTGTACCGGGATGGCCCCTTAAAATAAAACTGTTGTCGCGACCATAATGTGATTATGTGGTACTTTTCTTTGCAATTTATGCAAGTCATGATTGTATGTACATATTCATATAATTGCTTGTGGCAACAGTAATTTGAACTTTCAATACTTATTATATCTCAGATGTTATTATAAGAAATTTCTTAATAAAATAAGCATCTGATTGGGCAAGAAAGGGATTGTTTGCTAGTAGGGAAAGGAAAAAGAAATATATTATTTTTATATACGGAACAAGGAAAGGTTTTTCTTATAAATAAAATTTATATAAATTCAATAAATTATGTATTGTTAACAATGAAATTATACTTAAAGTATTGAACATTTCTTAAATGTTTCAAAATGTTTCCATATATATACATATAAAGAATGACAATTATAATTCTTAATCAAAGTGACATTTAATAAATTGGACTGAGCGGATAGAATGCCACATTCCTCATTTGGAGCATCACGATAATCGCAGGTTCAAGTCCTACTCTCGGCAGCAAAAGCAGACAGATTGTTCCTTTTTAATTATATTTCAATTGTACAGTTATATCATATCATTATGTAAATTATATTTTTCAGGTATTTCAATAAATATTAACAGTTTAATTAATGTTCTATATCTTCATACTGCAATAGTAATTCTTACGAATATTTGTGATTTAACATTCTCTCGTCGTAACCGCATCTGTCATGTGAATATATGTACTGCTAAATGAAAGAGATGATTACATCTAGCGAAAATCATTCATATAATTATCTATAAATCATTCATATTAATGTAATATTTATACAAAATTCGTTTTCGTGCAGTCGAGTATCTGGCTTCCAGCTTCGTATGTGCTTCTCTCTTTTCGTTTTATTTAAAATATCCGTCAAGGGTACTGGTTAACTGAGCATCCCTGAATGTTGCTAGGAAATCTGTAGGTTGGACACACCATGTCTTGCAATGGTGTTCGAGGACAGTCGAGTAGACGTCTAACTTAAAGATTCTGTTGCTCCTGTCAACAGCGTTGCCTTCGTATAAAAAAAAAAAAAAAGAAGCAAAAAACATGAAAAATAGTAAAAAGTCACAAAAGTTACGTCACTGCAGCTGACTACACTTGAAACTACACTACTACAAAAAATAAAACTGCGCTACTGAAAACGAAAAATACGTCACTATAAACGGCTACAGACGAAATTGCACTACGACAAACAAAAACTACGTCACTAGAAACGAAACTACATTACCAGAAACGAGATTTACGTGATTATAGAAATCATCTAAAGTTACATTAATTATTAAATGACAATTAAATCATCATTTAATATGAGAAGCAGTAGTAATATTACAGAGTAGCGAAGACGTTATAGGAAATTTTGAAAATACAATTAAAATAGTAAGCTAGAGCTAGAACATACAATAAGCAGATATGTAGTGACTTCTGTATGTACTTGGCACTAATAATATGATTCCAATACTTTTTGTTATAGGAATTCGCAGCACTTCTGTACTTATTATAGTTTTTTACACTAACAAGAAACATCACTTCAGTGTCTCCTTCCGATTTTGATGAAACTCAACTATGTTGTAGCGCTTGAAAAACTAAGAGACACGTACTTTTTTTATACGCGGAAAAACGGTTTTAGGGAGTGAAATTAAACTCCAAAGTTTGGTATTTCGAGGGATGATAATGCAGTTTCACCTAAAAGGGGTCGACCGATTTCAATGAAACAAAAACTAAAATGTTTCTCATCACGAGTAATGAAAAGTACACCTAGACATTAAAAGAAAGTTATCTCTAGTGGGGGTAAACCACCCCTCGATTATTCTTTTTTTCACTCTATTTAAAAAACTTACCAATGGAATATAATGAAACACATACCATTTCAAAGAGGAAGTAAAATTACAGGTATTACTTTTTAAAATAATCAACATGATAAATCCGTACACATAGGGACAGAATATTTTTGTATCGTCTTCTTTAAATTTTCACTTTAGTCCACAGATTTATAATGTGCTAAAAATTCTTTTATACGTGCCCTCATTTCAATTAGTAGATGTACATATATGGATACTTACTTTATTTTTGTACCATGTACGTCCTAGATTGCGTTTTCGTACAAATATGTATTTGCTTTATGAGGTATCGTGTCAAGATATTATGCAAATTAAATAAAGTAGTTTCAATATAAAAAACAAGTTTTTAATAGGAGATAGAACTAGTGATTCTTTCATTATAAAACTGTCACGCTGTCATTGTACTATTATAATGTAAGATGGCGACAGGGGAATTAGAACTGATTTTAAAGTTGATTACAGCGTCAAATAGATAAATTTCAACATATACGATTATTCTATCCAATTATCATATAGTTTACAGCAGCTTCGGGGCTTTTTTAATACTACTCTTATACATATAAAGTAGTGCATGCTATGAGGTACCAGTATTTGTATACTCTAATAACAGTACTTATCGAACCTTATGTAATTATACCCCAAAATTATAACCTGTTAGGGATGTTCTGATTAGACTCAAAGTGTTCAAAAAGCTTAGAGGAGGTGTCATGCTACGCTACACAATTTTATTAGAGTATGCTTCGTAAAATTACTACTCTGATACATTTGACAGATACACTTTAATTGCGGGTTGATCGTATCACGTCCTGCGGCCTAGCGACTAGACTTTCAACTACACCATTCTAAATCTTTTAGTGACCGCAGATTTAATCGATTAATTGTATTTAAGTTTATTTCAATCAAATGCTATAACCGTTCTGAGTACACTGTACACTGGAACCAAGTGTACCAGTTTCATAATTTCAATAATAGTGTAATCAATTCAAATCTGCGTCTATTGGTCTTTCCCACGATCCCAGCTGGTATTTGATATTAACAAATTTATTTTTTCAATGTAGAATATAAAACATTCTGCATCTGGCGTATGCGCTCCATCGAAACCGGAAATGCTGACTATCTGATGTTCTATCTATCTCCGGAACTTCATATCTCTTATAAATGTTATGCCAATCTGTTTAGTCATTTGTTTTAAATATTGTCCATAAAATTTGTCACTCATAAACGTACGCGCGGACCCACGGCCACACACACACACGCACGCACGCATGCACGCACGCATTCCTTGTCTTTGGTGACGGATTATTATATATTCCCAGATGTTTCATGCGCTCTCTAATAAAAACTGTAGAAATTTTGATTTTCTGTATGTATTATCCCAGTTTAAGATGAAATAGGAGACTGTATTCCGTAACATTGAACTGTATTAATACGCATATATAGGGAATACTCTTATCCATTTGGTGAAAGGTCTATATGGACTTCCAGCCCATTGTGAAACCAAAAATCGTTATTTGTGCACGGAGTGCACGTATTGGCGACTATATTGGCGACCAACTCATCGACGTTAGTAATACCTGATTTTTTATAATATTTGGTCGCCAATATACATACGACATCAATATAAAATAGAGATAAACTGCAAGAGAAGGGATGTTGGAATAGCTGTTCAGCAAGCGATTTATATGCATTATAGAAATAAATGGAGGTTTTCTTTGCTAGAGCTTCTATCGACCATGTGATTTTATCAGGACATTCTCAATGACGGCGGTTCTTAAAGCTTGAATGTGTAATGAGTCTGGATGCTACGACCTATGTGGCCAGCACCTTTTACTCTTAGGAAGAACAAGTTCTTCAATTGTTGTGCTCCTCTTGATGACAGTGAAACTGGCGACTCTGCACGTCTTCGGTACGTTTCAGAGTAGTGACAAGTGCAATTTTACTTGGGGCAGTAGCCAAAAAGAAATTGTCTAATGATCAGCACCCAAGGAGTACTGAAATCAATGATTGAACAGGCCACTGTATCCAAGGCCAAGTGTATCTCGACTTCGATTCTTGAAGCTTAACTAGCAGAACGAGATGCGAAACGAGGCGAAAGCTTCATATAGTGGCTCTCGCTTTCTCCCTTTAACTCCTTTATTCTTTTTTATTCTCATCAACCTTGTTATCGATACTCGTGGTTAATCATCACGCAGCTAATCATTACGCGAAAATGATTGCCGACTGTCGACTTGACCGTTGCATCTATGACATAAGAGTTGCTTTACAAAGATGCTTTCATAATTTTTTTTTTCAAAAAAGCACGGTAGAATTTTTCTTTAGCTGATTTTCCTTCTTCTAGGGACTTTAGCAAATAATTTTAAGAAAAAAAAAACTCTTCGCTGTTTGAATATATCTACAAAGTATGTCGGGTTTGCGTATGTGTATGCGGAGATCAGAGACTGTATCTTTATTGGAAGCAATATTTTACTTGGTCAATGTGATGCTTTGCAAAATATGCTTGTAAAGCAATTACAAATTCTTAAGTAATCAAAACGAATATCCAAAGAGAATTTGAAGATTCTTGTACATCAGTTGATTCAAAATCTAGTGTTTTCTAAATGTCCACGAGAAAATTTGAAGCGGATGTATCATTGGGCTCGCGTAAGAGTGGCTACATGAAAGACGGAGAGATGAGACAGGAAAAGCAGTCGAGTGTTGAACTAAGATAGCCCGCTGTATCCTGATAGATCGATTGGTGACCCGGCGACTGAGTGAATGAAAGAGGAGATAGAAGAGGAAACACGAAATAACGAATAAAGAAAATAACTGGGCTGACCTCGAGGATAAATTTAGCAGCGTCAGATTTGGATACTGTGGAATAATTCATCAGATTGACGAAACAGTTTTAATTTCAAACTAAAACCTAATGAATTTGTATTCATGACTGATTGATATAATTACTCGGCGCAACGATCCTACTTGGCACCCATCAACTAGACTGAATACTGACCACAGCACTGCTACTCGTCCTAGTACTGCATTCAACAGATTGGCCATTCACGTCAGACGCACTTGCATCCTCAGGCAATTATAACAACTATATGATAGACTTCTAATTATTAGGATACTTCATCCCTCTATCTTATATGTATACATAAGTCATTCCGCATTTGTTTTTCCAGAGAAATTTAATTGATCTTCAGAATCAATGTGCCACGCGTGACAAAGAAAAAAAAATTAATAAATTATTCGTTGGACTGTACCCTTTAGGTCTCCATGGCTGAGCCTGATCCGTGCACAAAGAGACGCCAACGAGAATCAAGTACCGCAACGTCTGAATTGTCTTCATCGCGGCCATAGTTATATTTCTAAACACCTCGCTTAAGGGGACAAAGCCTCGCACGACTGTCGCTCACCATAATCCTAGGATATAGGAGAAATTCTGGAAAGCGAGGACTCTCTTCAAGGTCCACGCTTTAGTCTTAAGAATAGGGTAGTTTTTTTTGTGAAAGTCAGTTGAAAGCAGGAGGGAATCATAGTGGTATAGACCAATCAGCTGCTAGCAGTTGGACTGCAGCTCCTAATTGCTCCGGTGCTTCATTCAAGCTGAGCCCCCATAACCCTCTCTTGGCTAGGACCAAGCGTCCGCTGTGCTACTTGAAAAATTTTATCCCCCTGTCCATGTAATATCTTTTCCATATCCCCCGCGACCGATCCACCTTCCACAAAATCGATTACTTACCAAACACTGTCACAGCAGCCACTGACCGCGCCCTCGGCACTACATCGCCCTCGTGGTATCAACTACGAAAATAACGGAGTGCGCGCGTCAAAAAATATTTCAAAATGATCATAATGGTATTTTTTTCTGGATGTAAACAGCGAATTTCCGTTTACCTTCTCTACAGAAATGTGTACAATTATTGATCTCTGCTATTTAAAGTTCTTCTCATAATCGGAAGGTGACCTCTGAGTTAAACATATACAATTTGCGAGCGCGCTTTCCCTCATAAAATTGCAAACGGCGAAATTCTATGTCACTTGAGTTCCAAGGAAAACTCTTGATTTTATGCACAGTTGTGAATATAATGGTCGGAATACGCCTACGATGTTTCTGCGATCGGGCTTCCCGCTCCTTCAGCTGTTCATTATGTGTGAGGGATTTTAGGCTCGTATCTTCTTTTCCATTCCTATGCCATGCAAGCCTAATGGAAAATATTATTTTTATAAATTATAAATATAATATTATATATATACCTTATATTATTATTTTAATTATTATAAATATTATAAATTAACATTGTCGCAGAACAAATCATGAGACCATGATTCTTTGGACAATTGCGTTACTTATTTGTTCATCAGTCTTACATGACAATAGAAAAAAGGAGAAGAATCGCGTCTACAATATTTCCTACTTGTAGCGACGGACTGAGAGTGGAGAGCCTGACCGTCAGAAGCACCGTAAATGTATTTCACCCATTCATTTTTGCAACTTTACCTCTATGCCATTCCTTTTCTTTACTTTCCGTATTTTCATCTTTCTCATTTTCATTTTAAATTAATAGAGGTCGGATAGCAGCGTTTTCATTTATTTTCCTTTACTTACTCCTTTTTTCCCCTAATATACCGCTAGCTTGAGGAGACCAATTAGAATTCTTCGCATAAGCGATAGAGAGGAATTAGGGACAATATTTAATAGTATGCCTGAGCGTGCGAACGACCGGGCGCCAGTAGATTATGCTGTCCGCGCTTTGCATTCGAGACGCAATACATTTTTGGGTTCTGATTTGTCTGTATTGTTCTTCCTTTCAAACAATTCAAATTTTATTGTAGATGCAATATTTCCAAATAGTGGATAAGAATAACAACTAGTGCTAGTAAACTTGAAAATGGCCTCCCTTCTATTCTCTTACTCTTCCCTCCGGGGAGCACTGGAGAGCTAGAAGTTTCCGAAAAATTAGAAGTTGTCCCACCGAACGCACTGTCCAACCTGATAAGTCCTCTTTCTTTATCTTTCATAACACTCCATAACTTTGTTCCTGGAACCTTTGACATTCAAGCGTTATTTCGAAAATTTTTTAGCCATTATTAGTTTATGACTTTTTGATCTGCCAGGCGTTGCCGACGTTTTATTAAGTGCAATTGTTCCTAAGAACCATGAAGCTCGTCGTATCACCCGTGAAGATAAACACGAGTCGCGACGCTTTTGGGAAATGAGCAGCCGATGGGAATTAGTTCGCCGCGAGATTAGATGGCCATCCTCCCGTATAGAAATCTGTCAGACCACATCCAATGTTAGGAAAGGCCCTCAAGCGTAACCATAATTCTATCAGGGTATGAATTGTGACGACCTGAAAAAATCAAGCAGTAAATAAGGACTCTCTAAAATGTGTATAGCAAAGTAATACTTATAAGTAGTAAGTACAGTTTAATTAAAGTGTAAACGTAACGTAACAATTAGGGGGAAGTCACTCAGTACCGGACACTTAAGGCTATTCATTAAAAACACCATAAAATACACAGAAACTTGAATATTTTTTATTTTTATAATACTCTGGAGCATTTTTGCTAACATAAAACCATCGTATCTATTTACTTAACACAAGACTAACGAAAAACTAACTTTATATGTAGGAAAAAAATATGATGAGACAGGAGAGTGGTACCGAGTACCGGATACTGAAAGTACGAGTAGAAAAAGTCATTAAAAAATTATTAAATTTTGCAGCAATCACAAGGGGAAGTAAAATTACGGTTGATGTATTTTTGCTCTTTTGCGCGAAGACGAGTTCACGTCTCGCACAATTTAAAAGTGTAAATTAATTAAAAATATTCTCGTTGGTGAAAGTCAATAAATAGTAAGTGAAACTTAACGTATTATCTGTGATTAAGGGGTAAGCTACCCCCTGCCCAGACGCTGTTGGCAAAGAAACGCCAACCGGAAAAAATATGATTCCAATGATAATACCAAAAGGTACAACGGGAAAAATTCTAGCGCTTGATGTATTCAGATTTCGCATATGGAAAAATATTTTACGACACTTTTCAGATAGTGCATTCTTATTGAATTCTGATATCAATTTACACTTAAGGAATAATATAATTAAATTACAATCTCTTACACATAATCAATTGTCATCTCCGAGGTATACGAACCTTTTCAAATACGCATGGTTCAAAATCAATTACATAACCAAAAAACCAGAGGAGTTTGAAAATTCTGTGAATTTTGGTTTCGGTCAATTTTCTCAAGGGCACTGTGAAATCCCCGGGTCTAATAATGTTGCTATTATAAGATGCGCATGGTGCAAAAAATCTTTATGTTTGCAGCATTTTTTCGATGACTTTCATTTCTGTACGAATTTCGAACCATGATTGCTATAAATTATAATAGCAATGTGTAAGTAATAAAAATATTTGTGTAAAAATGTTTAGCAATCAGAAAAAAATAGAACTTGCATTAAAAAATTAATCATGAAAAAGAATTGTAAAACCGTTTGTACCATAAATTGGTTTACACTCACTAATGACGGGCAGCATGTTAAAGTATTTTTTTCATTTACCAAGAAGTATTTATATTGGTGCGTAAATGGTAAGCCCTTAACAATATTGTTTGTAATATGAAAATTCATGCATCGGTATGCAGATGATAGGTATGCAGCGGGTAGTTTACCCCTTAATTACGGGTATTACGTTAATTTTCACTTACTGTTTATTCACTTTCCCTAACGAGAATATTTTTAATTAAGTTACACTTTTTAATTGCGCGAGAAGTGGTCCTATATGGAAATTCTCGCAGCGGTATGCAGGGGGTAGTTTACCCCCACAAGAGACAATTTCTTTTTAATGCCTAGGTGTACTTTTCATTACTCGTGATGAGAAACATTTTAGTTTTTGTTTCCTTGAAATCGGTCAACCCCTTTTAGGTGAAACTGCATTATCACCCCTCGAAATACCGAACTTTGAAAACCGAAAAAATACGTGTCTCTTAGTTTTTCAAGCGCTACAACATAGTTGAATTTCACCAAAATCAGAGGGGGACACTAAAGTGATGTTCCTTGTAAGATGAGGATGCCTCTTTAAGAATTCATAATAAAAATGTGTACCGGCTGACTTCTTTTCTTTATTGAATCTGTCATTTGGTTTTAGTGATTCTGCCAGGTCATAGGCAAGTTTGAGGAATTTTTTGCATGTCGGCGGCATATATCTGTTAAACAAATCTATCAGAAGGCCACATAGTGCATTTTCGTACTCTTCGCTGAATGTGTTATCAAATCTGCCCATTTTCGGTTTAAACATACATTTACCTTCAGTTCTCAAAATTTTCACGCGATCGAACAAGATACTTTTAGCGAATTTTACCTCCTATCTTTCCAGACAAAACTCTTTCAACTGTCCTTTTCATGTTTTCTTTCGACCATGTTCCTTTATTCAGCCGCCGCTAGTGGCATACCCCCACCACTATGCTCACTGAACATGTTCAAACAATACAAGAGAAATATAGATATGGTTTTTAGTTTCGCAGATACTAGCAGTGCCCGGTGCTAGGTGCCGTCCAGCGTTACGAGACGTCCGCTACACTAAACTTTTTGAACGCCCTTAAGGATGTTCTGGCTATAGTGTTTTAACATTGATAGAAGGCTGAAAATTTGACAGATTGTTTATTTTCCCTGTTTAAATACGTG
>JARPRH010000063.1:332750-348172 GCA_031763665.1 Calameuta haemorrhoidalis | reverse complement strand
TAATAGATTAGACAGCCCTCGCTGCTAATAACACCCACGCGTAAATAAACGCTTTCTAACGGCTCTCGTTAAGGGTGCCTGGGATGTACATATATGTGTATGTATATATATATCTTTTTTGCTACCAGCCCACATCCGCCGTTCCAGTTGTCCCTTTTCATTTGCTAATTAACATAACGCAGTAGAGCGAAGTGAGTCGTTTGTGCGATTTCTGAATAATTAATCAGTGGGATAAAAAAAACGTATAAACGATAGAGTCGGCATTCACGTGTCTTATCGCGAGCCTCGGATAAGGGATGGGGTTAGGGTGTGAAATTCCACACGTGTCTCGAGGAACTTCCTGGACCGACCGGAAGTGGCCGAGGCTGAGTGAGGACGGCGGGTCATTTAGGCAATTCATCTGGAAAACACTTGCGGGAGAATAGTGTGACGGTAACGCTGAGGATAAACGAGGGAGCTTTGCTCGGCTGAGCGAACGAGAAAGGTAGGAGAAGATCAAGAGGAGGAACGAGATGAAGAAGATGAAAATAAAAGGATGTAAAAGAGAGATAAAAGTAAAAGTAAAACTCGATTCCTTCCACTCGTATCCAAAGGGTTGACAGACTGTGCTCTCGATGTTAAAATAATACTTTGATAATCTGGTGACGTCAGCCGGGATGCTGCGCTGGACCAGTGAGCATCCACGAGACCATTTTCGTTTAATTATTTCCACGGGAACGATAGTCGAGGACAATGGAATTCGGCAGCGCGATGGCGCCACGAGCGTTGAAGGATACCGATAATTTATACGTCACTGCCAGTGACGGACAATGCCCACGTAATTAATTACCCACAAAGTACGAAGCGGGTAGCATTGTGGCTCCGGTTTTGGTATTCATCTTGATACATCAACAATGCAACCAGCATGCTGGCTACTCGTGAATCGTGAATCGTAACGCAGAGAAACGCCAGGTCCGGAGTGTCGTGCTTACAGCACGAGAATCATTGTATTCCGGCCTTTACTGCTGTATAAACCAAACGCGCGGATTCCTAGGATCAAATGATTATTGCTGCGCGTTGAGATTAAATAGCGCCACGGGATGCCCGGCGGTCCAGCGGCCCAAGATGCCCTGGTCCCTAACTTCGCGTCTCCCGCAAGGAAATTATTTTCTGTAACGTAAGGGACTTATTTATTTCGTCTAAATATTCAATGGCCTCGCTTAACAAGAGGGACGATTTCCATTATCTATTCTCTCTGTACAGTGCATGCGCGCGCACGCGGTATACCCTACCCCAGATAGGATGATCAGTTTACTTTGAGTTTAGGTATTATTCAAAAATGTTTCTTCTCAAAAAAAAAAAAAAAAGAATTTGACATAACCCACAGTATGGAAGATTAAGAGATAGGGAGAGACACAGCTACGTCAGAGACTGACGGAAAGTGTTTGAATTTTGAATCGAAAGACTTGACGTCACTCGAGCGTATCAAAGGAAATTAGCGTGTGGACGCTAGTCTACATGTACATATATATGTATATAGTCGATTACGGAAAATTGCTTTTACCCCGTCATACCTATTGCAGCTCTTACACCCCCCTTCCTGTATTTTATTTTCCCAACCCTTTTTCAAAGGCACCGAAATTTCACCAAAAACTAAGCAGCCGCTCTCCGAGTCGCCCCGTTGCCGTATTAGCTCTCGGGCTGAAAGCCGCGGTGCAATTATCGCGTCGCTACGCTGGAAACGCGCGAGCCGACGTCGATCCCCGTCAGCACGCGACGCGTCGATTTTGTCGCGTTTAACAACATGCCAGAAAATAGGACCGCCCGTCGTGCCCTCTGAGAAACGAGCGTCTACTCGGTTTACCCGGTACCGCCTATTTTCGCCTCTACAAATCATTCGACGCCCAAGAAACTATGCCAGAGCCGGCAGTCGGCCAGCCCCCCGGGCAGCCAGCCACCGATTCACTGAATCAGCCAGCCACCCGACCGCAGCGACGGAACAACTTTTGTGCACGCTCGTAAAACCCATTAACAGATTTAAGGTTGCTCGCGGAACATTTCACAAGTAAAACTCTCGAACGTTCCCTCACTGAAAAAAGACACCCTGCGAATACAGAGATAACCGGAAATCGACCTGTCGTCGCCTAGACGATCTATCGACTTTCCTTTCACTCGGGACCATGGCCAAGGAGACGAACCTAAAAACAGGAGCCACCGAACTATACGGGCAAAAGGGGCAAAGGGGACTCAGTACTCTCTGTAGTACAGCGATAAAGCCCGAACTTAATGCAGATAATACAGCTTCCCCATTCGCTCGCGATTTCGTAACAAAAGGCAGGTCATTGTTAGTCCGATTCATGCTTTAATTATACATCCAAGCTACTCGTCGATTATAACTTGGGGTAATGTGTTTCGGAGTAATGAATTGGAGGGATGAAGGGGCTCGGCAGGGGGGGACTGTACGACTATACATATGATATATATATATATTATATACAAATATTGCATATACTACTATATCTATAGATAGTGAGAGATGAGGAAGGGATCGAGGGGGGGGGGGGGGGATAGCTGATAGCCGATCGAACGATAGAGCCGTTAATGTTCACGTGGTGCGTTACGAGCTTGGCTCTTGCGGTCGTCCCCTGCTCGTTAACGAGTATAGCCGTGTCGTTCAGAATTCGCTTCGAGTAATTAAGCGCGTGCGATCGTTTCTCCTTGGTGAAATCAAGCCAAGCGAATCGGCTTGCGAAACTGTCCACCCTTCCGCAACTAACCACCACTGGCATCGTTTTCCTCTTCTTGGCATCGTCCAATCTCGCTGCTTGTGTCGCGTCATTTAATCTCATCTGATCTCATCTCGGTCGATCGCTTCTTCTCTTTCTCTCCTATACACCGTATATGTATATGTAATCAGCGCCACTCCCGTCTGACGAATCGCCAATGACGGATAACTGATGGAACGATGACGAATCGTGTTTGTCGTCGATATTAGAAGAGTCAAGAACGGCATGTTTGACCGGTTTTTTTTTTTGAATAAATTTTTTAATATTTTTATTCCTGTCTGTTGGTACTGGAGTTATTTATGTAAATATATATGTATATATAGGTAGGAATGCACTTTTCCGTTCGGATAGAATTGGTTTTTCTCAAAAGATCCGTCAGACTGATAAAGAGAAAAGAAAAGGTGACACATGGCGTAAAGTGAATGGCTGGTGTATATGTGTATGTATATATATATATATGCATAGAGGAGAAAGAGTGCATTTAAAAATATACGAGAAACTATGCTGAGAGAGTCGTAAGGCGAGACGGGAAGGTAGACGAGAAGAAAAGAGGCCGATGACGAGATGAAGAGCGAGAGGCAAAACGATAGAGGCGCATGCGCAGAGACTGATTTGTGTACGATTGAAAAAGAAAAAAAAAAGTCAATTGATCGTCTCAAGGGGACGAATCAAAGGTGTTAAGTATATTACGTGTATAATTGCAGGATGATTTGCACTTTCGTTGCATCGATGACGCAACGACGCCGCTCAAGTGTATTTTGGGGTCAATGACGCGTGGAATGTCACGTGGATTAAATATGGCGGCTATACTCGCGAAGCTACACGATCTGGTATCGCGTGAGTCGTTGTAATGAGGGATATTATTAGTTCTGTTGCCCGGGTCCTCCGGTACGAGATAAGATGTGCACCGGTGCACGGGGGATGGTTTTGTGGTGGCGAGCGGAGCCTTTAAGGGGTATCAGAGTGCAAGGAAAGAATATATATATATATATTCTTACAATAATATATATATATATATAGAGAGAGAGAGAGAGAGAGAGAGACTGGATAGCGAATAGGCGCGCGGAGCAGACCTTCGTCACGCCTGGTTGTTACTCCATAACTCAGTTTGGCGCACACGCTACTCTCGCACTAGAACAAGGGGGGTGACCCACCCTTACGCCATTGATCAGACTCGAGCATTGTGCCAGCACGGTATATCTACGACAGCCGATTACGATTTTCCGAGGGGTCGCGTGCTGCCGCGTCACACTCTTATCTATGTGCCTCACGCCGGCCATTGTCTTTTTCGCGAAAAAATTCCGGACGAGGAGATGAAATGGGACTCGCGGCTTCGTGGGGCTGAAAGATTATTTTAAAGCGTGGAAGGACGTCGCCGATCGTAGATCGTCGTCTTGTTCGTCAGGGTGGGAATTTAAGAGAAAAAAAATGTACAGTTGACCAATGAAAAAATATATTTATAATATATTAAAAACACATTTAATATTGACTTGACTTATCGGATCATCGTCTTTGTATTCAATTTTTTTTTCGAATAGGATTTCCTCAACCCCCGTCACCCCCCTTCGACTCGTCGAACTTGTCATCCTGCCTGCATCCCTCTACGTTAAAAGGGCGCTCAAAATCTCGGAATATTTCTGAGAATTTCGGCACGCTTCGAAATCCGCGTATATAAAATATCATCCCTTAACTGACATCGCGCTAGATAAATCTTGGCACGGTTTCACTTTTGCCTATACATTGGCACTGTCGACTCTTATCACGAGGTTCGCAGCTTGAGGATGAAAAGAGGAATAAAAGAAGGAAAAAAAATCGTCAAAACTCATGGCCGGAATCACAGAGGAATTTACAGTATTAAAATTATCCTTAACCTCTGGGGGATTTTCCTGGTGAGGGTTGGCGCGCCGATTACGATGCAGGAGGCCTTCCTAGGACGATACCGAGGGTCGTAGTCGATGGCGGAGCAAGAAATCGTCTCCAGGGAGAAATACCGGAATAGAAGTGGGGACGAACAAGACGAGAGCCACTGTAAGCGGGATAGAGGGTAGTTACGTAGGGGTAAGTCGTGTGTCGTGTATCTACGGAGATAGACTGGGGTGCGAAGGGTAACGCGATGACTCGAGATTTTTCGCTGACACAGTTACTTCGGCTAAAAAAAAATTTATCGAAGATTCCTGTGACGACGTTGGCCTCTTCTCTCTTCCGGTCGCAGAACGTACGTCCTCATATTTTCGTCGATATCTTCGAGTTAAAAGGTCTCGACGTCTCATCGAGATAAAAGCCGGGAGAACGGCAGGCTGAATAGGGGGGGTGATAACTTCGACTCATAACTTGAACGGGCCGTTTCGCCATACGCTGGGCGCAACCTTTTCTCGGCTTCGAGTCAACCGGCAGCTATTACGTCTGCTGCGAGAAGAATGAAAGCGATTTTCGGTGCGCCGTTGTGCATCGACACAAAGAGCCAGTCGCTTCGTGCTTCTCTTACTGGCAATTGCGAGTTCGGTCTCTGTGGAAACTGCAATTTCGAGGGAAACACTCAGCGTCTCGAAGTAAGCCTTGGTGAGGTTCCTTGCAGAGAGGGACTTGAGAGGAATGAAAATCGGTGAATGGCGGAGAGAAATTTTTTTTTAAAAAGGGCAAAGAGATTTTGGCTGAATTTTGAAAAATCTATGACTCAATGGATTATGATAATTTTCAAAATAATCGGATATGGTAGTACGGAGGAGTGAAAAAAAGGCACCAGGAAACATTGATTTTTCTCAAGGAATAAAATCACTTTCGAAGGGAGATTTTCAAGCACGACAGTTTCTAATCCCTTAAGTACTTGGAAAAGCGGAAAACACGAGAGGCTCTCGGAGGCGTCCCGACGCCCAAGCCAGGACACCTTGTTTATCGCCTCGAACGAAACGATTTTCGATCGTCATTGATCTTCTTCCCGTAACCAATCCCTACGGAGTTAAGGAATAGGAGTGTGGGTACCGTGAAAAAGTTTCTTTTCGGGAATTTTAACTGTTATCTAAATAAAGTTTGGATCGTCTAATCTTGATTATCGGCTAAGAATATTTTAAGGGTTTCTCGTGCTTTAGGGTTAAAAATTATTATTTTTCCTACAGCTAAAATTACGAAGAGCAGTCACGGTTGATCCTGCTGATTATGGGGCGTGATAATGAAATTTTGAATTTGCAGTAAAAATTCACTAAAAGTTCAGCAGATGAAAATGATTCTGATAAAAAGTTCATCCCTCAGAGAATAACAGTTAAAGCTCCGCAACAGCCGAGACAAATGGACTGTGTCCCAGAAGAAGGCTGAGTCGTGCAGTGCATCCAGGTTGATGCTCTCTGGGGATACATTGTGTGGAGTAGCGGGCGGAGTGCAAGAACAACCCCTGAGAAACAGAGGAGGGACGATGGTCGACAAGGGGTTGACATGTATAAAGGCGAAGAAAGGGAGAGTCGAGGACATTGTAATTATGTATTTTCGTTGCTCACATCTGGGACCCTCGGAGAAAGGAACTACCCAGTGTTCTGCGTACGTACTTCTTTTATATACCCCTGAGGAATTCACCCTATAGTCTCTATGGGATTGGTATATACATAGATACCTTAGCACGAATTACGATTTAATCGATGATCTGTCAGTTTGGCCGATTTAACTCCATCTACGAGACATTTCCCTTCGCTTTATTTAACCCCGTCTTATTCGACCCTCGACCCGCCGTGTCACCTGTGCACTCCATATACGTGTATACTTTGCACAGACATTTATCTAGTGCGAAGATAACGGGCAGTTGGACTAAAAAAACGACTAGATATTCAAGATAACCCTTGTTTCCCTAAAAAAAAATTTTTTTTAAATCCACCGTGACCAGCAAAATAAAAAATTTTTGAGTTACCAAAAAAAATTCCTCTTACACTGCGCGGAATCCCTCTCGATCACCGAAGCACAGAGAAACAGACAGAAGTATGTGTACTCGATGAAATTGATAAAAAAACCGAACGCGGTGCAGGCACACAGTGTGAAATCGTCGCGACGTCTCTAAAAAATTGCCAGCGACTGCGACACGTGTGAACAACGCTCGATCAATCAGCATAAAAAAAAGAGCCCTGCTTGCCCGGTAAAGCGCGTAGGTAGCTTATCCGCAGGAAATTTAATATTTATCCACATTCCTCGTACAACGCTATAGTTTCCCGTGGGCAAGAGAAACGTGGATGGATGTGTGGAGAGCGTTTCTGAAAATTCCCACGGGAGAAGAAGTGGATAGCCAAAGGGGATGAGCGTCCTTTTTATATAAGACATATACAAAGAGAGAGGGGGGAGAGGGGAGGTAGGGGGTGAGAAATAGCCAGTAGCGGAGACATAAAGAGTAGAGGGGCGGAGGGGAGGGGATTTCAGTCAAAAAGGATGAAGACGAAGGACGAAGGGCGTAAGACTCGAGGGGGTCAGAGGGGATGAAGGAGGAGAGGGGTGGTTGCCGATACCAAACTATAGATGGCGGCAGGAGGGATGCCAAAGACTACAGGGGGTGTTTCCGTCCAAGGCACAGGAGGTGCGCCTGTTAAGTGGCACGAGTCTGTCGTAAGTACTAAAGGCGAGTTCAGAAGCCCTTCGTTCGCTCCCTTGGAGTCAGCAGATCTTTACATCCCTTGTAATAAACTACCCTAAGGCTCATCCCCAATCCGTCTACTCTGTCTAGTGTCTTTCCTTCGTCCACTACCAGTGACAGGAGCCAACCACCCACGGTGGCAGCCTTTTCCACCTGCCCCCCTCCCCCGTCCCTTCTCGACCGCCATTATCTTTTTTTTTCCTTATCACTAAGACAGATTGTCAGGGCATCCGACTTTTACTACGTACTGTAATTCTATTAGGGCGGAGCTTGAAATTAAAATAATTTTATCAGTCGTCAGGACATTCCCAAGGGACAGGAGTAGGACTTTGGGTATGTTACAGAAGAAATTTTAACTCGGTTGTTAAAATGCGTTTTCGTCAGATTCTGTTGTCAGAGCGAATAGTCTAAAACGCTTTACTTCTATTCAAGCTGAGAACGGAAAATGTGAAATTTTTTTGATTTTCACTGAGAACGTTCGTTCTCACGTGGTATGTAAGAGGCAGGTAGAATTTCAAACTGTTTCTTGCGTTTTAGGACTGTGCTATGGTACGTGTGTGGTTATTCCGCACGCGACGTGTATATTTCCAGGGTAGTATGCAATCGAATGAAAAGAAATGGAAAAAAAGTGAAACGTGCCAGTTTTTCCGGTATGTTTCTCATGATGTATGCATGCATGCCATACCGACCCGTCTGACCGAGTGTACGGATTTTCAACCTTCGAAAAGATTCCCAGGGCGATAATGTACTGGGGTACGTCACTGCTGAGAAGGGATCCTCTAAATATTGCTGTCACGTTAGAAAAAAAAAATGAAAAGTTTACCGTACACCTTGAGCTTCTCAGTGACGTAAGAAGCCAGGGAATAAACTGGCGACTGATGAACTGGCGCCACCCGACAGTTACGTAGCGAAAAGGCGTTTTTTCTTCATCTATGCAATATAAGAAAAAAATCAGGGAAAAAAATCATTTGGCGAAAGTGGCAGATTGTACGGGTGGAAATGGATGAGACAGAGAGAGAGAAAGCATCGATACTTGGAAATCGGCGAGAAAGTTGTTCTGCTGGGAAATGGCTTTGCCCGGAGAATCGTTCGAATTTCCACGAAGAAATTGAGGATTACTTACACCGAGGAGAAAAAGTGCGGTTCTAAGGATTCGCAGTAGGGTGAAAGGTGGTTGAGAGGGTGAAAGAAAATTTGGTGGAGATGTAGAAAAAAAGAGAGAGAAAGAACGGATCGTTTGAAACAGCTCGATAAATTGCGGAGGGTTGAACCCGCAATCGACGGCCCTGAGACCCTTCCTCGACGGCTATTAGCGAAGCGCGAATTCTCTGTGGCCAACTTTTAATTAAACGTCGACCAAAATAAAAAAAAAGCATTGAGCTGGTTATATCTCATACCCGTCCTGACTATGACTGATGAATGCCTACTCTCGATCGGTGCGTGCCGCAGGGGTTGCCGTTGGCCATACTGGCTATCTCTAGGAAAAATTTTACTACCAACTGTCACTGACGTAACGATTAAATTTCCCGCACTACTTGGCACTCCGCTAACGGTCTAACATTTTTTATTCTCATTGTACATAAATTTAAGCACAAATCTCCTCCACAGTTTGAAGACGGATGATCGCAATAAAAATTTTAATTGAGATTAAAAAATTATACAAAAAAATTGCGTAATAATAAAATGTTCAAAATGTTAAGAAAAAAAATTTAATATGACGAATAGACTGACTCGTAATCAGCTTTTGCGGATAATTAAACGAGTGTCGTTTCGACGAGAAGGGTTTCCACCCCTAGAACGAACGTAGCTCCGGGCAGAATATTCTACCGCGACATCAACTGCAGAGAGAAAGGGTTGTCGCTGAAGGGGGCTGGGAATCGAGCTGTGTACTGATCCTGGGATGTGGGGTAGCGAAGTTAACCAGGAAACAAGCTACAGTGTAAATCAAATAAACAAAAGCGCAGCAGCCAGAGTGAAAAAAAAATCAAGGGTTGTTTTTTTTTTTTTTTAAATGTACACTTTCCCATGAACGAGATAAGATCAAAGAGTCCATATGATATTGCAAAATTTCCTCCGTGCAACAGCATCGTCTATCTCCGATTTGCATAAATTCGCAAAAAATCTATAAGCGACCGTAATATCGAATAAAGAGATCGACGAAGACCCCGGAGTGCACGGAGCGTACGGTCTCATCTCGAAGGAGCAATCTTCCGCGTCGAAAAGTTTCCAATTGGCAAAGCGATTCCGGATATTTTTCGTAATTGCGGTTCCGCGAATCGAACCACCACGGATTTTGCGGTCGGTTCGTACGCGACGAAGGGAAATGTTTAACACGGTGGTGAAAGAGGGTAAGGAGTGTATATAGTTACTAGGCTTGTAAGAGAGAGAAAGAGAGAGTCGTTATACCGGGTACTATTTAACAACAACCTCTTTGAACGTCCAATTTTCAGGATCTCATTAACTGCTCGGCTGCCTTCGCAGCATAACAATGGTAGAAAATGCGGCAGTGAAGGCACTAATTGCATCTGAAAATCCGCTGATCGTTTTCTTTTCATTTTATATTTCAACTCTTCGTACAGCATCGTCATCCGGGTCCAACGCGACACACAATTAAATCACGAATCAGGACCCAAGTCCAGGTGCAAGCTCAAGTAAAAATTCCAATGTCTCAAGAACGAAACGTAAAGGCGAGTTTTCAGTGACGCGTACTTTTCGCGAAAAACAACAAACTTTTTCACCCTTGGTAGTTTCCTTAAAAAATATCACCAACAACGCATCCTGGACCACGAAGTAGTACATACAGTAAGCATTGGTACAAGTGGCTCCGCCAGAGGGAAGCACCGACGACCATAAAGACAACACGTAAATTGCGAGATTCGCACTTTTCCCTAAATCCCAAAAAAATAAACGTACAAAGCTACATACCTATAAGTCGTATCCGAACAAGTACGAAATCGTTGATTTTTCATGCGAATAATCATTACAGCAATAATACGATTTGCACATTCAACCTCGATGACTTATTGCGTCACGATCACAACCAGGGCGTTGACCCGTGATCAAACCGTTTTGTTAACGAGCAAGAGAGAGACGGAGAAGAAGAAAAGAACAAAAAAAGACAGAGAAGCCCGAAACCCTGCGGAAGGATTACAAATGTAAATGAAGCGATGCAATAACTATTCCAACCGACGTTTATAGCAAATTGTAAGCCGCCAACCGAACGAGGGTTCAGGCTCTATACTTAATTGCAAAGAAATCGCGCATAATGAAAGCCTTCCCCCCCGGTATCGAGAAGAATGCAATTTAACGTTTACTAAGTCGAGCGCTACCTGCGTCTCTCTCGCACCCGTTAACCTCTCGCGCAGCCAATAAAAATTTCAGTTTGCACAGAACGCGACTTGTTAGCCACCACAATGCATATAGTTAAGGAATAATATACGTATGTTCAACCGCGTCACGGCTGCCGGTTTCTTTGACTTCCACTTCGAACGTTTCCCCCGTTGTTCCTCTTATTACGTAAAATACAAGAGAATTCACCGCGCGCGCACAAGGCCCTCAGTTATTTATTTATCTTTGTCCTTTTTTCTCTTCCTATTTTCATGCGACCACCCTTCGTAATAACAATCAACCCTTTTTCGCTTTTTTCACCCTTTGACGCAATTCAACCCCCCGTCATTCATACACGAATCATCCCTTCGTACGTTCAGCCGTATGCATACGGCAAGTCTACCTCTTTCGCATAATTTTCCAGGTACTCGTGGAAAATCGTCGGCAGGTACCTACATTACCGACAATTTATTTTATATCAAACAAATCCATCCTGCCTGCACGAACGTTTGATACTCAGTACGTGGATATTTCGTATCAACCATGTCAGCTAAGTACTCGTGTACGCAGTTGTCTATAAAATATGAGTTTTTATGGAATTGTGGCTTTTTGTGAAAAAAAAATAAAAATAAAACTGCACGTAGAAACGAACAGTCATATAAGCGTAATCTATTTAACGGCACGACGAGTACGCGCTTAATTCAGGAGAAACTTTGGCCAAGGATGCTGGAGCATCCGCTTTCACGGGGACTTTAACGTTAAACGGCGACTGTGCGGGTTATCGTAACAACGGATGAATTCGAATAGAAGTGGAAAGGAGGAAGGGCGGGGACGGAGAGGAGGTAACCAAAAGGCAAGAGGGAAGATGGCCCCTTGAGAACAGGGGATGCTCGCGAGAGGCTACACTGCTTGGTAAAACGGACGCTTTCTATCTCGCAGTCGCGTTATGAATGCCAAAGCTTCCGTTTGGGAGAAACGCGCGTGCGCATGCGCGCCGCTTCTACTTTTATCCCTCACGGCAAGAAGGGGCGCACGTCGCGTGGATTACAATTCGAAATATCAAGGGAAGTCCGTGGTGAACCGTGACGCATTTTGCATCCGTAATTGGTCAAATAACAGAGGGCTGAATCCGCGGCCCTTTCTACGAGCCTTTTGGGGTAATGTCTTACTTTGTCACGTAATTGAACTACTTTTTTTTCCTTTCTTTCATATTTTTTAAAATAAAACCACCGACACGAGTTTTTATTTAAAATATTAATTAATAAAGAAAAAATTTTTTCTTTATTAAATTATCAGCGTCACTCGGCTACTGCGCTTCTTTCTGGTATCACGGAGGGGGTGGCAGGAGAAGTCAGGGGGGGTAGTTAGCAAGGAAAAGCTCGGCGTAATTTATTTAACGGATAAAGTCCTCCATTCAGGCGTTGCGACGTCGAGAGGCCAGAATGCAGTGCTGGAAAAAG
This sequence comes from Calameuta haemorrhoidalis, assembly GCA_031763665.1. Classification (NCBI taxonomy): domain Eukaryota; kingdom Metazoa; phylum Arthropoda; class Insecta; order Hymenoptera; family Cephidae; genus Calameuta; species Calameuta haemorrhoidalis. Next base: position 336,017 of record JARPRH010000063.1, on the reverse strand, counting down.
ATAAAAGAACAAGGGGTCAGGGGTCGAGGGGATGACGCTAGGAAGAGGTTGGATAGGCTAGGTGATAGTGGCGGAGAGGGTGATGAGCGGGAGATGTTGTCTGGATAGTCGGTGGTTTGGGGTGAGGAGGGGGGTGACAGAAATCGCAGCTTATTCCGAAGTTATTTTTCAGGCTGGTTGAAAAATTGCCGCCACTTCGAAATCGGAAATCGATTACGTCGCAGAAATCCGTGGGAGTTGTCGAGCGACGTTGGGAGTTTGGTCGCTACGTGAAAAAGATCGATTCGTTCTTTCTTCGCCTCGTGAAAAACGTTTCCACGTCGCGAAAGACACACGAGCTTGGCCATCGCCAAATGGCCTTTTTCCCGATCAGAGAAACAGACTAAGAACGCGCCATTAAGAAATCTCAAGAAACTTAATGGAATAAGCGAATCCGCTTCCTGTACTGTATGCTTGAAGTGAATCACTTGAGAGTCGCACGGGTCGTTGACCTCCGGAAATAAATCTCGTAGGGGAAATATCGTGAAACGAGGTAAAATGAAAAATGCCAAGTAAGACGAAAATAACGACGATACAGTCGTTGTACGTAGAATTTCAATAACCAATAATGCCTGCAGGCAGATCGCATCGAGTACGAAAAGAATCAGCCAAAAAAAAAACTAAAAAAAAAAAGAAAAAACCTAAATATAAATTAAAAAGGTAAAAAAAACGTAGACGTAAACAATAATAAAAATTGTTGACTAACGCAAGAGTAACAGTCAAAGTGTATTGTTTTTCCGATGAACTTAGCACTAATTTGATATCGATTTAATATACAGTTAAAACCCTCGGTATATCCATATAATGGTTGCGTAAACCCAAAGCCAGCATTGGAGCGAATCATTGCTGATATTCAGACACGTCCCCGGCTGTGCCTTATAGACGAGGGGACAGAGAAATTTCGATGTTTTAGTTAATTCGCGTAAAACTCATTGAACTTGGAACATCAGAGGGAAGGCACTCGCACGTGGGAATCAAATTAGTTACGTTATGGCGGTTACAAACAAGAGCGGCGAATAGGTCGTAGGGTGTTTGTCGTGCGAGGCCGACAGGACTGGCGGAGGGTGTAACAAAGGAGCGAAGAGGAGAGGAGCGGAGAGGAGAGGAGAGGAGAGGAGAGGAGAGGAGAGGAGAGGAGAAAGAGAGAGTAAGAGATAGACGCAAGGACAAAATATGGGAAATAGCGAAGGCGTCTATTTCAGAGACTTGCGTCTGTGCGAACGTATACGGTCTAGCCGCACACGTATTATACGTGTACGAGAGAGAAAGAGATAGATTTAGGTAGGACATGAAGGGGTGCGAGAGAGACAGAACGAGGGCGAGAGAGAGAGAGAGTCAGGAAAGGTAAGGTAATGCGCAGTAAATTGTGGCCACCATATGTTACCGATGTGCCACAAATCTTTGGCGGAAGTCGCTGGGGTTAGGTGGTAAGGTAGGTAGGTTATGTAGGTGGGTGAGGAGGTGATAGTGGAGGGGAAGAGGGTGGGGGGGGGGGGGGGGGAGGTAGATAGAGGCATATAGGCTGCTAGTTATACGTATAGGTAAGTACAGGCAGTTCAGTTGGTCGGTTGGTTTGCTGGCAGGTTAACCGGTTAGTTGGTTAACTGGTTGGTTGGTCGGTTGGTTGTCGAAAGGTTGGTAGATCTGTTTTGCTAGTTGGCTGAATCGAGCAGCTGTTATTGGACGACTGTATGGAAGTTCATTCTGTGAGCTGAATCAAGAACGATACGAAAGTGCGGGTTTTTGGAAAATATTGGACGAAGGAAAATTTTTTTATTGCCCGGTTATGCGTCTTTCGAAAGCAGCCCTCCTCCCCCCTCTTCTGCGAGGGCAAAGGTTGAAAATGGTTTATACAGTATTTTCTTCTTCCTCGGCTCTGCTGTTTTAGTCGCGAACGAACAAACGCGACGACATATTCGCGGAGGATCCTGAGAGGCGTCGCGACGCTGCCCGGAATTTCGAGTACGTACCCTCGTTTTTCGTGCTCTTGGTGGTGAAGCGTTTCACCTTTTTTTTTTTCACGTACGACTTCGAGGATGAAAAACGAGGCCCAGCCCTTCGGAGGGAGGGTGATAAAGATACAGAGAAATAAACTGGCGTGAAAGGAAAGTAGCGAAGGACCCTGACCATACGACCAGCCATTGTAAATAGGGGTAGAAGCGATTTTGATTTATCTAGCCCTCGGTTTATCCAGGGGTTATCCACGGTTTTACCTAGTGAACAAGGAGGGTCGTGGATATGGAGGGTCGAAGTCGACGGGGGGTCGGGCGTTCGGCTGCGTGGATTGGACGCAACGGGGTGTACGATAATCGTGAAGGAATATATAGAGAGAGGAGAGAGGGAGAGAAGAAGGAAATAACCACCCCCGTGTAAAACTACCCTCTCTACCTCTTTCAGTCCTCTCCGCGTCTATCCACCCTCTGGAATCACCTCAGCGATTCTCACCCCCGTGTACAACTGACGAAACGCTGGAAACCCCAGGGCGTCTCTCGTTAATGCCTTTGCCTCCGTGCGCTTCGTTCACGACGCTCGGCGTCGTCGCTTTTACTTCAAGTTCCACAGCCTGTAAGGAGGGTTAAGCCCTCCTATCTAAGCCACGTCCTCCTACCTACCCCTCATATATTTACATACTCGGCTACTCTCATCCGCGTTACGTCGAACGCACTGTTTACCCTTCCAATGGATGTTTCGGCTGCGGCGGCTCCCGCGGTCGCAGCTGCAGCGGCCCAACTTCAATTGGCAACGCGAAAGTGGGAATCGCGAAATTCCAAGGATTGTTTCCTCAAAATCGTGATACCCTGCAACTTCGCCACTTTCTTGGAATCTTCCTACAAGATGCTCGGCACACTTGCCACCCTTTGCCGCAAGAATTTCATCCAGACCTACCACCTCCACCATTCCCCCCCTCAATCCCATCCCTACCCCCTCTGCTACACCGCATGTACTTCACGTATCCTGATACAACTGCCGACTGCATTTTTGCACGGTTTCGCAATCAATTTGCTGGTCTGACTTATCAGTCAGCTTATCACTGCCACTCCCCGTCCACGTAAGTGAACAAGATCAGTGCAAGGGCGTGACATCGAAATAATTTTGTATGATCGTCGAGTCTACGCCTATGGGAAACTTAAGGTAATAAAGTAGTACGTCAACTTACCCATATTTCTCGCCGTCACGTTGCTACTGCTGGTAAATAGCCATAGAAGCAGGAAGCCACGAAGTAGGCCC
>JARPRH010000063.1:251611-266419 GCA_031763665.1 Calameuta haemorrhoidalis | reverse complement strand
TGTGTATACGCGAGTATGTAACACATGTCGTTAATAGGCCGGCTCTGTCAGCTTGAACGTTCTCCTACTGCGAATTTTAGTCGTGAGTCAAGCGGCCACTTTTGTTGCCAGATTGCGACTGTTTGAGTAAGAAATTTAGGTTTCGTTTTTTTTCCGAAAAAAATGACACTTGTTACGTCATTCCTAAAAGCATTGATTATTGATCAAATTGAAATTCAAAGATCAAAGTCAGATTTACGATCATTTCGAATTCCAAAATTTTCATTGCACGGGTTGAGAAAGTATTGCAATTTTTTTTGCAATTACGAATACTCACGCCTAACATATACAAATTACATAACTTGCCGATTACAACGAATATTTATGATTTGCTCCAGCTCGCCTTATCGCGATATCCCAGTTATGATTTTTGTGTTACAGTTCAAGGACTGTTTGGTCCCTCGATTAAAATGACGTGGATGATAACGAAAACTGATTGGAGTCTCATTCGTTTACGAATACGAGAATAAAAATAGACTAGATAGCTCGGAGAATTTGAAACTCCCTTTAACGATGCGCAATATCATATATCTATATATATACATACGAAGCAGATTAATATATTACGGAAGTGTAGTAAATCAATAAAAAAAAAAAAACAGTCCATGCTACTCGAACTTCTCTCTGTGCGATACAAACGAATGAAATTGACAGGTGACGCAATTTAAAAAATTTATAATATCCACAGGCAAAATATCCCGTTAATAAGAAATTGCAGGTATTAGTAGTTAATTATTAACCCCCGAGTAGCATCTTCGTAAGGTATCATTTCTACAAGTAAAATGATACAAGCATCTACGGACGCTGTCGCCAAATGAAAATGACCAATGAAATTGAAGCACCTAGTGACAACGTAACGCGATTAATAGGCTCAACACGTAAAAGGACGTGTGCATAATATTTTCCCATCTGATCGATAAGACCAACGCACGTATGATAATACTACACTATAGCATAAAGAAGCAAACTGTACTAAGAAGTAACTTTTCTCTGTAAAATCGAAAGAAATAAAATTGACACGTGACATAATAAAAAAAATTGTATTACACGCAAAAAAAATACAATAAAAAAAATTACCTAAATTAGGCTTATTTTCATATAATTTTATTAGTCCGTCAATAACATACTATTACTAGTCTGTCTATTAATAACCTCAAACTAGCATCTTCGTAACGTATCATTCCTAGAAATAAAATTAAGCAAGCATCTACATACGTTATCACCAAATGAAAATGGTCAATGAAGTTGAAGAACCTAGTGACAACGTAACACGAGTAATAGGCTTAACACGTAAAAGAACGTGTGCATCATATTTTCCCATCTAATCGATAAGAGCAACGCATGTATATTAATAATAGACTATAGCATAAAGAAGCACACTGTACGAAGATGTAACGATACGATATGACCTGTGACATTATTTTTTTAATATAGGCTTAAAGTCAGTGGTAGATTATAAGGATTAGGAAAATATGATAAAAGATAAGGATCGAGTGAAAATCCTGATAAAAAAAGTATGCCCGTCCCTTAAAAAGTCGATTGGCGCAGTCCCTCTGAACTAGTAAAAAAGCCAAATTTTCATGCAAAATAATTTCAAAAATATCAAACCGCACCGATTCCAAGATAGAGAGATAACGTACGACGCAAAGTCGTGGATCCGCGCGTTAAAATAAAATTCATATCTCCCGCGCATAACTCCAACGACGCGAAGCCGAGCTTATCGCGTCCCTTTCTTTCTTGAATAGAGTTTTGATTCACGAGCACAGCGTAATCCGAGTGTGCTGTTGGTACCAACGTTTACACGTGCACAGAAGCCAGTTGGGTTTCGCGTTTGGCAAACGGGTATTGCGAAATCGGACACTGGCTGCCAGCAGCACAGACAGCGCAGTCAAAGCGCAGGGAGCCCAACTTCCATGAAGTCACTTTCGGTATTCGAGCATATGTCAACGCGTGCGCTGACACTGATTTTTCGCCGAGATAAACACCGAGGAACTACGAAGGACGCCTGGCGTCGTTTTGAATTCCTTCAGGTAGACAGGGACGCGGACGCGCGTTGCGAACGAATTTTGTTACGGCTCGTCAGGCGTCGATCGCTTCTCCTTGACGTTCTCGAGTGCAAGAAAATTGACGCTTGAAAATTTTTATTAACTCGCCTATATTTATGCATTCGGTGATGCGTTACTTCTTTCTTATCGCTGTGGGAAATCATGAAAAATTTCGAAATTTACCTACAGCTACATCTGGGATTTGCCAGAAAGTGACAAGTACGCTTTTGAAATTCATCGCACGATTTCAACTTTCATACACCGTTGAATGCTCGGTATCGGGTCGGATATTTCACCCGATTGCACTATCTGGAACGTCAAATGCCAATGTTTCGATTCCACGTGTTTTCTCTTTTTATTTTTATCCCCCCTCTGTCCCTCCCCTCTTACTCACCGATGTTTCCTCAATCGTCCTACGGCTACACTAGTTATTTTTGCAATACCGATGCAATGATAAAGTTTCGCATTTGGCAAAAAAAGAGCGTCGCGACGGTCATACATATATGTCATATATATAACGTAAACTAATTGTCCATCAGAAAGCATCACAGAAACAATGAATTTAAAAAAAAATAATAAGAGCATGAAACGAGTCAATGCGATTAATCTGTTAAGCATCCGAGAAACGTTTCTCGCGTGTACGAATCATCCATGCGAATGAGAATTGCGCATTGCATATCGATCGTTGCAGCGCGGTTAGACGTTTGCTCGCTGAAGAGAAACGAACGACTCCGTTTATACATTACGAAGTAATTCCTATAGCGATTCCCATCGATTACGCAAAAGCGCGTGAGCATTGTTAGCCAGTTAAGACTTTCACGTAACTTCACTTACCTTTCATCGAGCGCCCATATTAAAGTGAAAATCCTTGCAAGGTTGAATGTCGTTTTTGTATTTTGTCACGCAGGGGTGATTCTCGACGAGACGATATATTAATAAAATCAAAGGTAGCGGGACACAGAATACCACTAAGAACGTATTGTATCACTCACATGAGATCACTTGAAGATTCACCCAGCAGCAGCTCGTCTTAATTCGATCGTCGAGATCCTCGTGAAAAACTAATCGAAATATTATCACATTCCATGTAAATCAATTAAATCAATTATAATACCCTTTATTTAATCTCGTTACTTCACTTCACCGCTTTCTACCCTTTCACCATACGACTCTTTCACCTGAGTATGGTCTTGCAATTAAACAATGATATTGGACGCATATCCAATGCACTCGGTCGCACATTCGCTTATGGTTTATTCACACGGCACTGACACTGTCGCTCGAATAAGCTTGTTCCATAACGCATCGCGTGGCAACCGAAATCAGCCGACAGCTTTTAAAGCTCTTACGACAAACGCCCACGTACTTCCTATCTGTACCTCCTATTCAATAGCGCCTCCATTTTACGAGGTTTACACAGTTCACGAGGTAAAACGGCGCTCGAAGAAACAAACGGAGAAGAAAAAAAAAGGTACAGCCGGTATCTCTTGCCGAACAGTAAAGTATTATCTGATAGCCAATAGAAATGTCCAGGATCCTTGGGTCTGGTGTTATCTTGCTTCCTGGCGATTGGTATAAGTCGTTCGACGTTATTGTCCACTAGAATACGAATCGACGAATCATCGAGTACGATTGTGTGAAATCATTGAACCCAAGTGTGCGAAGAAAGACGCACCGTGTATATCCGGCCTTACGATTGAGAAATCGTTAATCGGCAAAAACTTGCATAGACTTCAGCGGCATGAAATTACGAATACAATACGAGATACGATCCAATCGGTAAAAAAGAGATCTCGTCGATAATCAAATTCCTCGATCTTCCAGTGATATAATATCGATTCACAAGACACTCCGTTCCCGCTCCATAGAATAAATCGATTATCGATCGGATCGACCACGCACTTGCCAGTTCACGTTGGACCGTTGAAAAGTGGGATGCTGGGCCGTGATCCGGCCTGGAAACGCTCGCTGGTTGAACTGTCGTTCGGAGCAGCTCGAGCCGCGGTTTAGTATCACAAGGTTCGTTCTTGGCCGGCGTCGCGCGCCCCTCCCGGGACGCCGCTCGACGCCAATCGAGTGCGCGTACCTATGTGCCTACGTTATGTACCTGCGTGCCTTTCTGCGTTACTTTCCGAGTGTCTCACTGCGTGGGACCTTGATTTACCTTCGCGAACCTCCCAAGCGGATTGACTTTGTTTATCCTGCCGCTTCGGGACGGAATATTGAAGAAGGTTGCACAAGCCAGAGGAAGACGTACCTGAAATATCAAGGTTATTAGGACTTTCCACCATACGTTACAAGTACCGATAGATTGAACTAAGAACGTGCACTTTTTTTTATTCCTCATCCCGTGAACTCAGATTGACCTCTTGATTCAAACTCTTGTTAACTATCTCTCCCTTAACACTGGCGAATGATGCAGCTCGCATTCGTATTCCCCTGAGGATGGTCTAGGTGGGACCAGGACGAGGGTGACTCTGACGCGGATTTTATTTAACCATCCCTCTTGACTCCCTGTGTCTTGCCATTTTGGGGTATTGTCACGATCCAGCTACGCTTTAGGGGTGCATTAGAGACGTTTCATAATTGAATAACCGACTCGTGCACGCACAACGAAACGCACTTGCTCCGGAAGTTTCGTTGCTGCGTAGGGTCTAACAATACAGGAAGATTTAACCCCGCATGGGATGCACCCACCCGCCCATCCACCTAGACTTTTCTTCTCCTGCCAACCCTTCACTTCGCTTCACCACCCTTCGCATCCAATCTCTCCTCTCTATACTGTTCGCCTTTGACAATCGTCTTTCACCCTTGATTCTATAGCGATATCAATGTAATTGTACTCACGTGGATATAGAGAGCCGCGGCGACGACGCTTAAGATAAAAGGGAACCCGTGAGTCGAGTGGTGGGACAGAACTGAGATTATCCTTACCCTACTCATCCCACTCTATTCTATACTCCACGAACCAAATGCTTCCATAATTCTCGGTCTACCTTTCCACTGTAATCTTCATCCGCTCTGCCTTTGTCATGGAGAGTCATGTATTTTTATGTATTCTATTGCTGTACAATGTACGCACTGCATTGCAGATATACATGTATACGTATATAGACAGACACGAGTTTAAAAGTTCTTCGAAGAATTTGCGTATAATCGGATAAACTCCGTATCGAAAATATTCGAGGAAGGTTTATCTAAAGAAAAAAGAAAGTAATATTAAATCAATGTAAAATAGACAACGGTTCTGATAGAATAGAAACATAGAAACAGAAGAAAAAAAACTGAAATAAAGTATCCTCCAAGAAAACATTTTCGTTTATTTGAAAAAAAAATTAATATCCATGCATCAACCTTATATCGTGTAATAAAACTCCCCGACTCTCTTATACTTAATTTAATCAATGATACGTGCAACCCCTCTAATAAGAACACCCCATCGTACCAGACTATCTATAGGATTAATAATAGAAAATTCTCAGATCGCTAATCGCTCTATTCTCATAAACCATCCCAACCCCTGACAAGTATATAAAACACTGGATAAATTACTGTGTAAACCGTTTAAAACTTTTTCCAGCCATTGAAACTTGCCAATAATATCGCTTTCTCTGTTTTGATATTCAATCGCCCTAAACTCTGAATCACATAACATAATCCTTTCATAGTTACACGTATGTCAATAAAGCACGCAGACAGCTGACCAAGAGCTTGTATCAGGGACGTATAGTACAGATAAGGGATGGTCTATACACACGTGCATATATATATACGTATACTGTAAAGAGTAACTATGTATATAACAACCTTGCAGTAACCTAAAGGCCAATACACAAACGTGCACTCGTACCGAGGTACACACCCTCGTCAGCCAGTTTAAATTGTACATGAATAAATTCAATCCTATCACGGGCATGCTAATTCCGTACAACACGGTCCTAGGCTCCACCAAGCTATCCCATGGCGAGCCCATCTACATAACACGCAGTCGCTTACGCTTTGTGTAAACGCGAGTGTGAAACATACCTGTGCTTCATTTCGTCCGACTACTTTTACTTCAACTGGATCGGATAGCACTGTACCATTCGTAGGATACGTCATATCGTATACAACTCATAGATAACAGATTTCTGTGTAAAACGGATAAACTGAGTTTACGACGTAATCTTTTAATAACGATAATAATAAAGTATATTAAAATTGAATTTAAATAAAAATAATACCTTGCACGAATCCATGTTTTTTTTTTTTTTAATACTGTTACAATTCATATTTCACTGGAATACCATGTCTCTTCTGATATATGTATTCTCAGTACGTAGAATCTCGTATTGAGAAGTCAGGATACAACAGTGATTGATAATACTAGAGTCGTGTTTATCGTCACGTTACTATTCTGTAATCATCTGGTTCTATCGTTCTGTAACATCTGTATCTCTCAATCCTACTTGGAGAGCGACACATCTTTACCCTTAGGAGGTTAGAATAGAGGCTGATCGTTCCTACGTGAGAATCGTGTTATGGTTAGAATCATGAGACGAGAAAACATTTAAAATGGAGGTTATTTACGATAGTTTATGTACTGTGGCAAGGTAGATATATATATGTATTAGGTACTGAATTCTTCGCGTATAGCGTCTGCCTGTTCTTACATAGAGCGTCTCTCTGTTCTTACATAGAGCGTAGCGGTGTCGTAACAACGAAAGCACGTAATTCTATTGTCTACCGTGGAAAAGGAGACGTTGGTATCGCTATCACGGTGATTAAACTTCAGCACGTCTCGCCAAGAGTTGGGGGTTGAACGTGGCAGAAAGCCGATGCCGATGCCCAGAGTGCCAGTCCATCGATTTACAGTACCTAGATGCATTTGGCCATCGTTTCTCTTGGGATGCACTTTTTTCACCGAGTATTAAATATATAAAAAGTAAGAGACATAACTTTGTAAACTGTTTTCACCGGATTTTTATGGGAATTTACGATTTTAAAAGTTATAAGCTTCGTATACATTGACAGCCCTGCGATCCGTACACGCTTACTGAACTGCGTCGCGGCCATGACAGTTACTAGAGGCGCCAGCAGTCACTAGTCAAGTAAGCTATGATTAATTTATTATTAGCGAATTTCAAACTTTGTTAGAGTCTAGTTTGCATGAGTTAATTATAAGAAAATTCATGGAATAAATAATTTTGTATAATTAATCGTTCCAACTGTGTTAGTGTCTAACTTGTTACATAAGACCAACGCTCAGTTGGTTAGCGACTGCGTACGTTACTTTTAAATGGATGTAAATGGCGCGAGGCAAATTCTCACCCGGCATTCGTACATTGAATGAGGAACGGTGGGGTTTGAGATCGCGTGCTAGGAGCTGCTTGTGTACCAGGCATAAATGATAAAAACGGACAGGAGAAGCGACCGGTTCGCGGCTAAACCTCAATAAGTGTAAAGATTGCATGCAGATGCCAGCCAATTATAAGGAGTTGCTCGGTCGGTTGAAATATTATCAATTTTCAAAGCACGATCTTCGCTCGCATTGGGATTGCCAAATACCTTAGATAAGGATAGAAAGGTAAGTTCTACTTGCATCCGTTATTCATAATAATAGTATCAAAAGAAGTTTGCTTCTGACACTTTACATACTCGTACGTGATATGTCAACAGACCTATTTCTTAAACACACACTGTTCAGAACTGTTCGGAACATTACGTTCCCAGGAAAAATTGTACAAAAAAATAATCTGCCGATCTGTCAAATCAGTATTACCAACTGAAGCTACGAATTTTGCTCGTTTAGTTTTTTCCTTGATTTCTTCTTTCCCTCCTCAGGTACACATAACACCAAAAATTTCTATCGTCAAGTATTTCCAAAGCTAAGCAACGAATTGGAAAGTATGAATTTCATCTTGGATATTTGATACAAGACTTAAGATGTTCTCTTATTGCTCTTTTGATGTCTTCTCCCATCAGGTAATTCTCTCTCGACTCACGTTCATAGGATGCCGGTGATTGAACACTGTCATTCGAGTAAACGCACATGCCTTACAGGTTTCTATAGTTACTAGTAATTATGCTATCTCTCAATGGCTTGTATCGTCTTACTCTCACTTCGTCTTCCCTTGAAAGATACAGAGAAAATTCTTACCGCTTACGTATAAACGTGGACAAAGATGTTTCAAGATACCTTCGATGATAATCCTATGGATATTACGATAATAACATTTAATTGACACGTTTCCCGGAAGACCAAACGAGAAATGCATCCAATTAGTACACTGAGAAGATCCTAACAACGCAGTAAGTAAATAGTGATATTTTTATTAACCAAAAGAACAGCAGAAACCCCGTGCAATTAAGTAGGGACAAAATAAATTAACAAATTACACCTGCTTGCTTCGTTCGTCAATTATTTTCAAGCGGTAAGGTCTGATTTTATGAAAATGAAAATTAGATACGGGCTCACTATTTAGAAAATGGCTGAGTCAACGGCGGAGAGTTCGGTGCGCCGTTGCCACAGGAATGAATACAAGCGTCGTATATGGGAGACGAAATCGAATTTTCCTTCGTTTGTAAACTTCGTTTTCCCCTAGTGTACAGAGATAAAAGGTTCTCCCCCTGTTAGCCGTCGTCTCCGCGGTGTCTTATAAAATCTTACTGCCATTCCCGAACACCAATTTTATTTTAACTTTCTCGTTCCTTGGTTACAGGTGAAAAATTCTTAATAACGGAATATCAAAATAATACCACCATATAATCTGAAACTAAGCCGCTACTGAATGCAGCGAACGGAAAGCTAATGGACCGGACGAAATTTCAATATTTTTCCATCCCGCTATCTACAATCTAATCAATTACGTCATTGTCACGTCGCTATGCTTTGACGCAGCAGAAAAATATATTAAAATATAAAGTTTCATGGATACCAGAAGCAGTTACGATACACCAGACTATTTTAACGAAAGATCTTCGCGTTGAGAACAGTGGACGAAGGATCAGTGACTCAGCAAAATGGCCTATACTCCACACTCTTTCCTACCCTCTCCTGTCCTTTTATATTCTTTTTTTTTCTATATACTGTCAAAATCAACTTGCCGACATCATCCCGGTCTCCCATCCATGATCCCTGATGATATCGAGACAAGGGTGCAGGAGGGACGTCGGGACGCTCAGACAAGGTGGATAAGGGGAGTCGAGGGAGGAGGAAAGAAGGATGAGAATGAAGGGCATTATAACTACGTTATAAACGCGAGTATAAAAATCAAATTTGCGGCGTCTCTATACGCCGCCAGGATAAGATATTATTCCACCCTATTGGAAGCAGCGTTCTCCATTCTCCCCCTTCAACCCTCCTCGTAGCTCAACCCCTTAAAATAATCTATTTGCTCGGATATTGCTTTCGTCGGGAAGATTTTTAAGCCTTCCTCAATGCTATACCTCTACGTTTGATTCGATATAACGGGTGATCCATAATAGCTCGTAAAAGTCATCATTAGCGACAGCCGAGGTAGCAGTAGGTGTTTTATTGACGGATCTTCGCCACGTGAGAGAATCTCGTTCAGGATTTCGCGCCTTGTCTGGCAGATTCACAGGACGTTGGATGGAATCGGATGACGAATTTGTAAACGGGATATTTTAAGGTTGGTACTTTTGTATGCAGTTCAATTTGTATCAATTAAAGTTGGCATGTTGTTACGTATGGCTGGATATGGTTAGAGGTTTAAGTATGTGTGTATATATATATAATATGTACATAAGTAAGGCAAGCATATGCGCTCACATACTGAACCTTCAATCCTCAGGAAAATCCAGTTGGGAATTGCAGTTCTCAGGACTGACGGAGTTGCAGAAATAATGCAACTACGTCACGGAGGAATGTAGACGTAACGTGCAACATACTTGGAACAGTTATGCACAGCTTACGCGGACCGATCCATCATGCAAGAACATGGCGGACTATTTGTCATGCGAGTCCCGTCGCGCACTTTTTCCAATGGGCCACTTCGCTCTATCTGCAGCCTGGACGTTCCCGATTAACCATTCTACGTCGATTATTTTGTTCATGCCCGCATATAATATCATCGATTTGCATATATCTAGGTATACTTATGCGTCACTCTGTACCGAATGGATAATTCGAGGGCTTTGGAGTCGGAGCTGCTCAATGAAATTCATCATTATTTTATTCACTTGATTGTACCTATACTTCATTCGGAATAGCTTTTTGGACGTGTATTATTGATGGATTATTATAGATAATTTTCATGATTTATTTTCGTCCTATGATATCAGCTATAATATATATGTGTGTGTGTGGGTCATATGTGCCATATATCAGTGTGGTGCGGAACAGATGCAATTAAACGAATTTAAACAATATGATGTAGACGCTTATGCAAATGCAGTTACTCGACACTGTTGAGCTACGACTTTGGGCAATTGTATATTTTGATATTTATATGTGATATAGACCAGGATTTATCGGGTGTTCTAAAAATGAGTTTGATAACAAGATCGTTCTTTCCTTTATCAATTATTAGATATACTGTTACGGTAGTGACTTGCAGGTTACGGAGACACGAGTCAAAATTATTTAGTGTGCAGTGGATCTGCAATTTATCACTCAGAAGTATAAATACAAGTATCTATACTTTAGTATAGCCAATGAGACTACATACTATATTCTGGGTATACTTTAGAAATGCATTACCAAAATGTAGCACGTTCTATGCTATTGCATTATTGGAAGATGCGCAAATGACGTAAGACATGTCCTCCAGTATCATGTTTGTATTGTCAGATAAATGACGGACAAGGCAGACAAGGAAGCTACAGCTATAACAAGAAGGACTTTGGACTGGTACAGGGTGCGTCAACGATGCCCTGTAGTAAGAAAAGTTTGCAAACACAGATCGGCTTCCACTTATTGTTAGGAGTAAATAGATTTGAAATTGTAATTGACAAATTTGTCGCGGGAGGGCAGCGCTTGTTTATCGGGACTCGAGCGGGAGGGGGTAGTGACTCGAATGCGGAAGAATTTATTAGCGTGGCCTTTAGTCTTCCGAGAGCCGATCTCCTATTTCGGGATCTTGGACTCCGCGTACTTCCGTTCTTCCTTTCTTCCCTTTTTCTACTGTCTTCTTCTCATTAAGGCTTCTTCATCTCCTTCTCGTCTGCCTGCTGAGGTATATTCACTTGATTATTTACTTTTCTCTCTCTCTTGCTCTAGGGCGATCTCTCCTGTCTCTCTCTTTCTTTCTCTGTGTTACCTGTCTTCTCCTTTTCTTCCGCTGGGCTATACCTCCTTCGCGATATCACTTTGTTTGTTATCACAGTCAACTCCGCAGTAAATACGCCAAGACGGTTTGAGCGGTGGGGAGTGAGGGGTTCGCGTCGGCGTCTCTTACTGCGCTCTCTAGGGGAGCGGTCACGTCGATCTGCGTTCGCTTCTGCTACTCCACTTGGCGTATGGGTGTCTCTTTCTTCTCACCCGGTAACTTCTAATCACCCTCTATTGGGGAGACTTTGCGCGCTGATCGACGGTTAACGGGATTCGTCTTCGGAGGCGAGTGTGGTTCCTCACGTCTAACCTGCCCTGGCCGAAAGGCTTGCGGCCGGCAGTGATGGAGGTTCTAAGCGTAAATTCAAGGTCCCTTGAGGATCTTCTGACTTCGGTCGGTCGGCTACTGCCAAGTGATTCGTCGCGGTCGACTCGGCTAGGGGTGATCACGACTTTCCATAGCCTGACTCCTTCCTGGCTCCTTTTACCGTCTTCCGAGTCTACTGCGACACAAACAGCCCGATTGCTTAGTCCAGGCCTTTTTACATAATTCTCTTGTTTTTCAAAGTCTGTACAAAGTCTGTAGTCTTTCACTACTCTACGTCCGCGACTGAAGTCTGCCTAAGGTCGGAATCTCCTTCGCGACCCTCTCCCCTTTGTGCCACACCCGTCCGCGATTACTTCGGTATCTGTCAGCCGGACTCCCTCCATCTCCCCCTACATCCCTTACCTACACTTCGTAAACCGCGTAACATCGCGAGTCTATTTAAATATCTGCACTGCAGTCATTCGGTGTCGCGCGCGAAAATCTGCGTAGTGCAAAAATAATCATCGGGCCTGAAGTCGTCCCGCGAACGAATCTCGAGTGTTAAAGGACAAACTGGACTTGCCTATTTAAATTGCCGCATCGCGATGATTCGCTATCGTGCGCGAAAATCCAGTAATTTAGCCATAGACGTGACAAGTGAATAATTAGTCCGCATCCGAAATGCGCTTAGTGCAAAGACAAGTGCCAAGATTCGAATCCTCGAGTCGTCGCTTAAATGGACCACGAGTACCGAAGGATGGAGACTGGTCCTACGGAAGGACTGCACACAAAAGCATTGAGAAGACGGAGAGTCCTGTGGTAAGTAAAATCAAATTGGTAAATCGACAATGTTAATTTTTTTTTCTCAATATCAAAAGTTTATGACGTAACCTTTATTAGATAATATTCAATTATGAAACGAATAGCAAGCATAGGTCAGGTTAGCCGGATAGCCAAAAAACTTAGGCTTTCAAATTTCGTCAAAATTCATCAAAATTTCTCAAATTAATTCAATTTGCCCACATATGTCTACGTCTTTATCATTTTTGGCAGGAAAAATTTTTTGCAATATATGCATTATTACCAATAAACTAGCCAAACATATACTTTTGCTATATTCAGCGCACATCAGAAGCTTAATACAGATATAAGCTCCACCTGTGCTACATTTTGTTAATGCATTTCGAAAATTTATCTTCAATACGAAATAAGTAGATAGTTCTCCTTGACTTCTACCAAAATTCTGCCGAGTAATCAACTGCAGATTCACTGCATACAAAATAATTTCAACTCAGACAATTCCCAGCATTGGATATTCACTGCATTCAGATGCATTTCTCTATGATGCAGTATCCCCACCAAGGACTCTAGTCGCCCGTGAACTTTACTACATGTACAGTGAAATCCGATCGAGTCACCTCAAGAGTATCGAACGTCCCGTAGAAGACGTAACCGAGCAAGACATCCTCATAAGCCACATAAAAAACACAGCAACACTCTATACCTCTTGTATATACATATACATATATTTTTTAAGAAGGGTAGTTCTCAGGACTTTTTGCCTTGAGTATTGACAGTTACGAGGACACTCGGTGTTTACCAGGACGAGCCTGATAGCATCTTAATACTTAAGGTGTACTGTCAGGACCATAAAGCGGCACACACACCAAATTTTCCAAAAAAATTTTCATGCTTGACACTCGGAGTTGTGGTGGGCTAAGTAATGGTTTCGTTAGATTAGATTAGAACTCCAATTCCACATGTCTCAAGGTTTAGTTTTTTTTTTTAGAAAAAAAACACATCGGCTTGCCGTTGTGACTGCCACGCGTCCTCATAACTACCCTTTGACAAATTTATATATATATATATACAAAAGCCTGTGTAATTCACTTGGATAAAATTTCGAAAGAAACTCCCAAAAAATTGAATTACGACGAATGTTTTTTTTAAATTTCAAAAAAAAAGTCGAATCCCACGAGAGAAAAAAGTCCCTTTTATTTTTTGTATTAACTCCGTCCTTCGGCACTCCGTCGTCTTTTGACGAAACAATAGGGCTTGGAGCGTGTTTGATAATTTTATTTCTTTCCGTTGCAACGACGTCGGAATACAATAAACAACGAGAAGGATATTAATTATACCGGTTGGACATTGGACAAATAAAAGTTGACTCATGGAAGAGACACGAGGCAGTAGGATGAGCAGCGATTGCTCCTTATTTTCCTGAATGGGTCATTCATTAAGTATTGTCTTAAAAATTCTCTGATAATCGATCACTGTTCGATATGTTTTTTTTGTCTGCCTACATAGTCACTCGGCAAACAGGGATCGTCATTTTTCTTTTTTTATTAACGAGCAATATGCCGTTGAACTTGTTCGACTGGTTCGATCGATATCGGAATTTACGGTTCGAGCGCTGACGTGCTGAATCGTATAACGTCTCTTTCACAACAATGCTCTGCATACTGGTACCGCCATTTAGTTAATCTGCACGGTAATCGGGGCCAGAGTACTCAAGGTCACGGCCAATTGAAAATATTAATAACTTTGATTAAATAATCAATTTCGCTATTTAGTCGACAAGTGACACTGTTATACAAGAATCGGATGACCTATGACCCGAGGGTCCCCGACACGAAAGCAAGCATCAATTCCCGGTGTTCGTAAGAGGAAGCTATGTATCCCGTAGGGAGCAGGAAGTTTCAGTGGTTGGCTAACAAGGACAGAGTATAGGGAAAAAAGAAGGGGAAAAGGGGTAAGAGGGGAGGGAAGCTGAGGAACGACGAGGATCTTGATCCTGGTGAACCGGAAATAGGGACCAAGTTGAAAGTCTGAGATTATCATCCAATAGTCTCGGTTACGTCTGAAAAATAACAGGTCAAAGTTTGCTTGTCTAGCCTTGGCCATCCAGGATACATATAGGACTTCCGGTTTCGATTTTCCTACGTCCGACCGTACCCTAACCCTTCCGTCCCCTCGTTCGAGTAATTTCTTAACCCTTTATTTTTGCGGTCTTAGATTTTTAATAAGGTCGAATCCTTCGGGACGACCAATTGCTTCGATGGAAAGTCGGAGATAAAATCGCTCAACAAATCTCACTACCAATAACAGCCTGCGGTCGGCCACTGTCAATGTTTATGGGGTTTTGC
>JARPRH010000063.1:182531-210493 GCA_031763665.1 Calameuta haemorrhoidalis | reverse complement strand
CTCACGCGAGAACGGCACGTGGCAGCAATTTACTGCGGCAGTCAATCGTTTTTGAGATCCTTAAAAAAGACTCAAAGAGAAGCCCGGAGGGACGACGTGTTCGAAGGGAGGCGGAAAAGTTTGGAAATAATTCAGAGGCTTTGCCGTATCGCGAGAGGCATAAAGAAATTTTGGATTAATCCAGCTTATAGATACTAAAGCTCTTAAATTATTTAATTAAATTACACGAGGCTGTTAAAAAGACATTTAGAAATGTACAAAAATTTTTTTGTTAAAACTCAAAAAAATATATATCAATAATTTTTAACACACGCAATTACATAAGACACTCGTCCTCGTTCCCTGAATACGAATCGAATAATTTAATTAAAAATTTTCTCTCAGCATCGTCAACTGGGATGAAAAGTGATGAACGTGAAAATCGAACGTTACCACCTACGACAGGTACACAAGAGGTATAAAATGCAGCGAGTAAAATGATCAAAAACTCAATAGCCAACGAACGTCGAACGATCCTATCATACGCGAAACAAACTGAAAACGCCTTTGGCGAACCGACGTAAAATGGACGATTAAATTATTTTCCATGTAACCGGTAGTGGCAAAGCCACAATTATTTAGACATTGCTCAAACGATCGAACAATCTCTGTTACGGATGCATATCCTCGTGGTCCATAAATATTTATCATCAATTTTACGCATGTACCTAATTATTAATACACGAGCGAGATGATTAATTCATGCCGTAGCAGCATCCTCTCCTTGGACCACTAGCCACTTTTCTTACTCGAGTTGCGTAGCTGTCACGGTCAGTGCCAATGTCAATGCGCTTTGGTTCGTAGGACAAAAATACATATATTACAATCGCGCGACGCTAGATGGCGGCACTGTACTTTTCACAGAAAGTCTCATACCCGCATGAATTAACGACTCCCAATGGACCCCCTGCGAAGTGAACTTATTGTTGCATTCCAAGATCCAAGAAGCGTGGGTGCTCAATGCCAATGCGAAAAGAAAGAAGAAAAAATAAATAAATAAAAAATAAAACAGCCCATGCAAATAACACTGGTACGAGTAAGTGAAGGGTCGAAGGAATCTCGAAGTACCGTGGAAGACAAGAGAAAGAAAGCCACCCACGGTGTCTGTTATTGAAGGATATTATATGATTATCGATTGCCTCACAGACTGTACCGATACGTGCTGGGTTATGCGTCGACCAAAACACATGAACATTCCCGAGAAAGATAAACGATTTTGACATTGATTTCGTACCCGACTGTCAAAAGTCAATGATCCATATTATTTTTTGTCAAATATTCCAAAATTTTTATCACGACTGTAGGCTGCATCGAAAATTTACCACTGACGAACGCTAATGCAATTCCGCATTAACCGGAGTCATCGTTCCGTGAAAACTGGTGTATTGTCTATCATAACGCGCATCATTAGGCTCGTTAGAATTGTTTGTGAGGAAGGCTCCGAAATGGAGAGCACGGTGTTTAGGGAAATGATTCGAGCTGGCTTGTAATGTAATGGGGATTCGTGTATCCGACGTGTGCGCGATCCAATGACGAATGAACGGAAGCCGTACGGTGCATGCACGTTGTACATAGTTTGGCTCATGTACTTTATGTACTTGATGTACCCGAAGTACCTAGCAGCCTAAGCGACTGACATGGCAAAATCCTCATAAAGGCAGCATCCTCATAAAGGCAGCATCGTGAGATGGGCGAGTATAATTTGAATTAAGTAATAATATAAATTTGAGGTAAACCCTGTGAGAATGTAAAAACTGGACAAATTTTTTTTTGTTTTTTTTTTTTCAAAAAATTAATGTACAGAACTAACGCGTGGTAAAGGTATTGCCAGAAGTGGTATTAATTATGCAGCTGCAGAGGATAGTTTTTTTTTTCTTTTCTTTCAAACTCCCAAAGCATCGATCAGTCACAGAGTTTCTTCACAGGTGAAACCACCGTGAGCTCTCGTGTTAAAGTCTCTTATGGAGTTTGAAAAGAGAAGCCGGTCCTAAGAATGGATCCTTCGCCAGTACCAAGGTATCCGGTCAGCCCTGTTCCCATCCAAGGACTCGATTCCAAAGGGGCCCTTTGCTATAGGCACCTGCTTCTTTTAGAAGAGTGCGCTCCATAATTATCCGCCCTAAGTCTCACCCGTCGGTCCTCACGTAGATGCAATCAAAACGAACGATTTGAAAACTCAATTACCCATCATTAGTACCTATATCGGTGATTCGATTTCTTACGCCTACGTGGATACGACGTTATCATTGACCGTCGTACCGGACCGTAACGTTATTATTTTTTCGATAATTTAACTTCGTCAAATCAAACGGTCGGAGTTCACAATTGGGCGACGCGATTCGGCTTGACATTTTCATGCACGATTATCACTACCATATACGACATTACGCGAATTCGTAGCTGCATGCGATTCTCGATAAAGATATCACGAGCTTTAACGTCCCATAAAAGCGTTCTTCGTCTA
Source organism: Calameuta haemorrhoidalis (assembly GCA_031763665.1). Taxonomy (NCBI): domain Eukaryota; kingdom Metazoa; phylum Arthropoda; class Insecta; order Hymenoptera; family Cephidae; genus Calameuta; species Calameuta haemorrhoidalis. The sequence continues at coordinate 207,990 of JARPRH010000063.1, read as the reverse complement.
TGCATGTATATATGTGTATATAGAGCATTAGTGCAAAACAGGCTTTTCGCACGGCAAAATTCCCATAAAAGTTGCACGCGTCCCAGCTGCACTTTTCCGCGATGTTAAAAACTGTTGGATTAACATAATACAAGGCCCTGTAAATGCTTGTCTTATTGCTGGCAATCGAGCCCGACTGTGGGCGCCTGTCTTGCCTGTTATAACGTCTACGGCAAAGATGACTTATTCAAAGCCTCCGATATACAACTTCCTACCTTTTCTCCAACAGTTTCACGTTTTTATTTCACTTCTGTATACCGATTACGTTTTACCTTATAACATCAGCGGCGCCAAGGCGCGAATTCCGTTGCCTTATTAAAATCTTAGTGTTTTGAAATCGTGCGCTTCGCTCTTTGACCTTTCACTATTAATTGAAGCCTGATGAATTTTTTCTTTTACTTCTTCGCAAATGGGGCTGCCTAGGTCGATTATGCAGGAAGGAAGAAGCTACCGGTTGCACGTATAGGAATATCCGTCGCGATTAATAGTTGAAAACGGCTTTAGGGTTCACGCGAAGGCGTCGGAGGGGAGATAGGGGAAGTGGGAGTGGAGGGGAGGTACTAGGAGGGGAGGAAGATGAAAGCTGCCGACGTTGTTTAATGATTTACAAAACACGGCGAGTGATGAAAATTGATCTAATCTCGTTATTGTTGTGCATCGGCACTCGCTTCTTCGTCTTTCACGAAAATATTCAACCGTCAGGACTACGGTCGATTATAATGCACCAATTACGAGGTTTAGTCTTGAATGAAACGGCGTTCGCACGTTTTACACTAGAAATGTAATTTGTTTTAATTCCCGTCTAATTTATGTCGAATATCCATAGACACACCGGCGGGGCCCTTCGCTTTGTGGCCCGTTGCTAATAAAAGCTGTTACGTAACCATCACTTGGGCTCATTAGCCTTACAGTCATTAGAGGACTTTGAAAATACATGGGATGCGCTCCTTATACTCGGCTTCCCTTTTCTTTCCCTATCCAGGTCAATTAGTCTCTATTATTTTAATCTCAGACGGAGGACCGGTTCACGCTCTGCCCAAATTGACTGGGCCAGAGAAGAGTCCCAAAAAATTATTACTCGGAGGAGTCCTATACGCGTATGATAAGCACTGACTGTACGGTAGCTCGTATTATCTGTGCTTATTTATGAGCAGTCGAATTTCTTATCAATTTTTTTTTTTTTCAAATCGGCGATATTTTGTCTATCGTATGCAATTTTGATAAATTTTATAAGATTATCTTTTTTTTTTGAATTTATAGTTTTTTCGATATTACGAAATTTTATTATGCTTTTTGTTCTTTGAAAAATATTTAATATCGAATGAGGTTAACAAGTTTCATGGAAAAGCCTTGCAGTTGGACGCGTGTTCCCGCAAATGCTCATGGGATATATGCAGTTTTTCATTACACGGCGGAATTGTAGCGAGAGACTGTATATACCGGGTTGGCTCGAAATAGGTAGAATACGGCAACGCGCTGGTCGTTCGCCACTGCGAAATACTATTTAGTTTTTATTGTCGTCGTAAAATCCTGCAGGAGACCCTCCCGTCCGCGCACCGTCCGCTTTCCAGTTTTCCCTGCCAGTTACGCTATCGCCATCGTGCCCACCTTTACGAGTCCGGCTAAACTTTCGAAACTGATTTAAAAACGTGAACGCGTGTGGATACGGTTTGAGCTTTGACGTGGCTTTTAGTCAGGGGTATCAAGTGACACGTGTCTATGGGGGTTTGGATTCAAAGCAAATCTGTACACAGTAATTTTTAGTTCTGCGATACAAGCGTACGAAGCTGTACATGGATACTGCAGGAGGAAATAGGGTAAAAATTGGAAATTTTCAAAAATTATTCCAATTTTTATATAAATTTATGTAGAATCGATATTAGGTTGAATTTACTTAAAAAATAAAAAAAAACTATCGGTTTGAAATTTCGATACGCGTATGGTTATTTATTATTTTATTGATTGAGAGAGCCATAAAATTGTATGGGATAAAACGTAGTCACGGTATAATAGATGCAGGCAAATCAGTATTAGTAATATTGATGTTATTGACATGGGATCGATATCACTCGACTGAGAGCTTTCTTTTGTGAGTCACATAAGCCACAAGGGAGAACCAGACGCCATTTACATTTTATAGGTCTGCCTCATTTGACTGGGGGCTTATCTAAAATTGCCGAAAGTGTTGAATTTCTCTCGTAAAGCAAGTCAGGACGAACCCTCGCCGGCCTTGCCATCTTATTTATTAAGAAACACTCAGGCGAATCTTTATTGGCGCGAAGAATTGTTAAAAATTTAATTGCTCGCTTTTGAACCGTCGACTTTTACCTTGTGACGAGTCTCGCGGCTACGTATAAATACCCTTGAAATTTCATGGGGTAGTTTACAGTCGTACTATAAGAATCTGCCAGTTAAATGAAACTGCTCGGACCTAGTGCCCAGAGTCGCCGTATCCTCTGCGTGGGATGCTGGATGCATGATGCACGCGACAGTCTCTGCTCGCATCTCGTGAACAGTTGGCCAAACGAATTCACGCGGTACGACATGAAACGGCATTGCAGACAAAGTGGCAGTCGAGGAAGGAGCGAAGCCAGAAAGGAAATAGCCAATCACACAAACGAGGACACAAAGCCACGACGGTTAACCGTTAATTGGCACACGTTAATTAATACACGGATCTTTCCTACATTAAATCAACCTTTTGTCTGTCGATTGAGGACAATCGTACTCGAGTCGAGTGTATTCCTCGATTTTTTTTTTATTTTTACAATTGCCTCTCCCCCACAATCATATCGGGTATGACGACGGTTGATCCAATTTGAAAAAAAAAAATTTTTTTTTCTTCACCGGAAGTAACGACAAGAACCATCGATGCAAGCATCCTTGGCAGTCCTTTTTTTTTCATTATCTCTCCCCAAACTTGTTTCTTTTGTCATTTACTGCGCAGCCACCGTTAGTCGTATTTATACAAGTGGAACCACCAAGCGAATGGCTGGCATACATTTGAATAATGTTACACAATATGTATGAGTTTTAACCTTGTTTCTTCTCGGATTTAAATAATTGTTACTGGGTTTGAGTAGGCAGGGACCTGTGCCTGAAAGTGGACGTGGAAAGTAACGAAGAGAAGATGGTAGGACCGAGAGAAAGATTCAGTTTTAATTTTGCAAAAATTCTAGTTTGAATTTCGCGCTCGAATAACGATCGGAAGAAAGCCATTGAAGGAATCGACCGAGGAAAGAAATTTTATTCAATTTTGACGGTCATACTTGATATATGCATTTTATAATTAATGATTAATTATTAAAGTTCAATGTAACTTTGATTCTTATAAAGTGACGTTTATCTCGCGCTTAAGGCATTAAAATCTCCGTCTAACCATTGCTAGAAGTTCGATCGAGAAAACATGGTACTGTTGTCCCGTGACGAGATTCGCTCCATGAATCTGAATCTCGGTATTGAATATATGGGAAAATTTATTAGCCCGCTAATATCGAGATTCTTGTACGCTGTTTCTCGGGCATTGCAATGCTCGTCCTACGTAGGTTAAATCATTTGATGTTTATCACCGTTATCCGAACTCGTATGCTGGAGAGCTTGGGGTCTTTATCCGCATTTAAAATTTTTATGTATTCGCTACAGCGAGGTTACACGTTAATACGATGATTTAATAGTTAACACGAACGTACCATGGGTCTTGGTTAAAGGATTAGGTTAGGTTAGCTCGATGAGCATTTATTAGCGTGATGTTAAATTACGAGTTCGAGTGTGAGGATTATTTTGAACAACCGTATTACGCGCAGGAAGTGAACTTATTGCATCGTGACGTAACGCGTGACAATTCGTTAATGCACCGTGACGTCATTCAGCGGCTGAATTTCGTACGTATTGAATTATCAATATACTCAGTGTTTTAATTTCGCTCGCAACAAAGTCTCCCGGTTCGATTTCGCCAACCGAAGATCCATGCGAATACGTGCGATATCCGCGCAACGTATCAATTAAGTCGCAGCTGAAAAGTTCGAGGAACCGAGAATTCCAAAGGCGTGTGTAGAGTCCATCAGCTTGCGGGTTCCGAACTTATTCGTTCGGCACGTAGACGGGCTGGGCCTCTCATTTGCCGGTGGATTGTGCCGGAACGCTAATGTTACGTTGGCACGCCATCCCTGCTAGAAGACTCGCCGGTGTGAATGCGACAATGTATCCGATATCAGAGAAACGCAAGATGCGGCGCGAGTCTTTGAACGTGATTTTTTTTTAATGGAATTTATTTTTGACAATTTTTGTAAGAAAAAAAGAATTTTTTTATCACGAAAATACAATTTTTACGGTAAAATCTTGTAGACACGAATTTACCGTGTTCTCTGAGTATTCATCTCCACGGGATATCGCTAGTGAAATTTTAAGGGGATTCCCCGCCGTATCTACACCGCAAGACAGACTGTAGCGCGCATGCGCGAGATCAGAGAAACCGTCGACCCCCTTTAAATGTATCACATATATGTAAAACCCAGTAGGAAAAGGCCAAAGATTAATCTCGTAAGGACATGCAATCCTGTGTATTGCAAGTAAAGCTGTATAGAGTCCTACCAAGGATTACCAGCGTACATATGTGGTTTGGAATGACCACCATTAAATTATAAATCTATCCGACGCGGACCTTGTCACGTGCATCGGATCGTGTTAGGTTTGTTTGCGCGATCCAGTAGCTATTTCGTCCCTCATGGTTCTCCTTCGATTTCTATTATAGTACATAAATAGGTAGGCGGACGTCAAGCTTACTTCGGCAAAGTAAACATTTGAAGAACACGTTACTTGTCTCTTTACTAATAAAATTTCAAAATTTGTGCCTCTCTTTTTTTTGGAAAATTTTTTTTTCCAAAAAACGTACACCACATTTTTTTCCGTTTTTCATACACCATTCTATGTACTCTATTCTCGATTTAATTTTTAATACAGAAAATTCTATCCTGCCGCTGCACTGGATAACTCGTATGCATATGCACTTATATGCACTCGCGCAGTGTTTCCTCGTACCGTCTAAAATCATTTCGCTTAACGACTCCCCCCCCAAGGCTGAAATTAATCTTCATCCTGAGAACCACTGGTTGCGTGTACCACCCTGTATCGCCAAGAGTGTAAAGACAAGTAATAGAGAATATCACGCTAGAATGTCTCGTAGGTTGTTTCCAGAACGATGGGACGCGGTTCAACGCAAATGGGGAGTTGCACCGTGTTAAATGCAACGACACACTGCGCTGAATTAATTTATGGCGTCCCGTGCGCCTCCGTTGTTGTTTCTTGCAATTAGCATCGGACGCCGTTGCCCGGCGTTACGCTAATCTACGTATAACGGCAACGCCGCTCGCAAAACTTTCATTACGTCAGACCCCTTCGAGACGCGTAGGGCGAACGAGCATGAAATTAGCACTGAATCTTACGAGACTTCGCACTATGGCAGGAATAATGCATTTCAGTGTTAATTAAAAAGTGCATCGTTACGTAAAGCGCATATCGGCTACCCACGAACGAGCAATACCTTTTTTCTTTTATGCATGAAGAATATCGGTCTTTTTTCTTTCAGAAATTTTTTTTTTTGTGACATCCGAACGATCGATTCCTTTAATCCTCTTGTATGTACCGATGGCTGCATTTAATATCTATCATTTTGTACATTGATTGTTAGTTCGTGGTGTACTCCCTGCCGTGCGGCCGATGCACGCCTTGCAGCATCCCATGGACCATCTCGTGGTCCGTAACCGTGTTACCGGGATAGCTGAGACGGCGGGGGCTACAAATCTACAGATAGGTAGCCGCGCGTAAGCATTCTAAAACATAATGTCAGTAATTAATTGTCTGCCAACGAATGATGCGGCTATCTCACGCGACCGACGTGATCTTAGCTCTTCGCATCCACTACGTATCTCTTCTCTTTATTCCATTAACGTTGGTTCCTCTTCTCTCCTTTTCTCTCATTGGTATACTCGTCCTCATATATAAATCTCTCTCTCTCTCTTTCTCTCTGGTTCCTATCGTTCACCCTTTCCATGTCCAATTGTTAATAATTTATCAGACATTTCTCAAAGGTTCCACCCACTGTTTCTTATCACTCACGTTACACGTGACTGCGAGATAAAGAATGATCGAGACCGAGAGATATCTTAATTCTAAAAAGTATAACGTCCTCTCGCACGAATAAAAGCTTTTTCGAAGATTCAATAACAGTAAAGACCCAAGGGACTCCTGACGCTTTTAAATTCATCTTAAAATCTATGAAACGACCTTGTACGATAACGACGTACCATTAAAGATGCTGGGACACGAGATATGACGTACATAATCATTTCTCGCGGCTATTGTACATTCTGTTAATTGTTTAACCGTTGAAGTCGCCCGTTCATTAGCATATTTAATTATGAATGTTTAAAATTTTTGGCTCAGCGGGACGTCGCCCCACCTGAACTCTCTTGGCGTATTAAAATAAAGCCTGCACGGTACGCGAGGCTCCATCGTAAATTTTGTCTGGACACAGGAGGAGGACTGGTCGTTGCTCCGATCTTGCGCCCGAAGACGAGTAAAAAGATACTTGAGAGACAGGCATGCAGTAGGTATAGGTATAGGATTGGGGTACCAAAAAGAATTTTTTTTTCTATATAGGCAATTATAAGAAGGGGAAACCAAATTTTTTTTTATCTACCCTCAACATTCCTTTTGATACCGTAAACGTTATTTTCGCATTCCTCAAAAATTATTTCACCTTAACAATATTGTACCTCACGGTTACCCTTTCCCACGCTTCCTCTGGCCTCTCCATTGTGGAATTACACTGTTTAGCAAAAATCCTCGCGTTACTTACTTTACGCATGTGATCATTAAGCTCGCGTTACAACGCGACCATTCGAAAGGGACATTGTTTAGTTTCTGTTTTTCATCCCCTATGTAAATCCCGTCGAGATTGGCTAGAGTAACAGGGAGTTTGTAATGCATGGAGTATATAGAGTCGAATTTAAAAATAGCATCAATATATATATATATATATGTATACAGTTACCTAGTAACGCCTTCGGCGACTTTCCCTTGAAATTTCATAATTGGATTCGTTACCCTAATTAATCTAACCAATCCGTCTAGTATGATTAGCGTGATTCGTTTTGCGACGGCGCCCGGGTTCATCATTTATAGGCGATCTAGTTACGTGTTCGTAAAGTCAGATGACACCGGCGAACAATCCTACGTATTTGACACCCCGTGAATTTTAACATCTTTTTTTTCATCCGTTAATAAAAGTTCACCTTGTAGATTATTCGCTGTAAAAATGAAAGACTCTCCTCCCCCCCTATCCTTAAAAATAAAATGACGAATAGATTAAGCGTAGGTACGTATAGAGAGGACCACTCCAGGCACCTGTAGCCCAGCATTATAATAAGTGGTACAGGCTTCCTTTACTCTTGCCCCCTCGCCTCCCACTTTTCCTCTTTCCCACATCATCCTACCCCTCAGGTCCACTTCGTTAAACAATATGTAATGGGTTCTAATAATTAGTTGAGAAACATCGACCCGGTATATAAAACTAATGCTGCCTCGGCGGGTAGCGTGGTCTACTTATTTTTTGTCCTTTTTAATTACCTTCTATTTTTGATCGACCCGTTTTGATCCCAGAATCATTACCGCTGTATCTATCATCTATTAATGACCGATAAGGAAAAAAAAAAAATAGTGGAGATACAAACACGGTATGGCATTTAATATGCACCGTTGACAGATGCACGTAAATGCATATCAATGCATTTATAAAATGCATCCACTTTACCTTTGTCAGTTTTGTTTCGCTTTTTTTTTTATTTTCTCTCTCTCTCGTCTATTTTAATCTTTCTTCCAGGGAACGATCCTCCATCCTGATAGGAACATACCTTGGGCACTGATGTCGTCTCTCGGTCAGCGGTCTGCTTTAAAGAGTCGAACGTAAAGCTTCGCTAAAAGTCACAATTACACCTGGAAAAAAAACCTGTTCCGCAAAGGCTTTCAGGATGTTTGACTGTCTCCTGCGAAGTCATTTCTTTTTTAACCGAGGATCGGGTTGCAACTTTTAATACGTTGTGGCTTCTTTCCAATGTACAAATTGCCGACGTGCCTTCGTGCCCGCGAGAAAATTTAAGGTTGCGTTTTATCGTAATTATTGAGAATCGCAGCTTCGGAATATACCGCCGCGGGGTACCAACAAGAGACGTACCAGTTAAATAAATGTTTCCATACTGTGGGCACACTGGAGTCTGAGTCAAGGGCGAAGAAAAGATGGGGCTTGGATTTTTTTTGACTTTTACTAGTTTTTCGTGTAATGTATATTTTTTGGTTTTGATGAACCAAAGTTATGAAATTTTACGTAGGATATTGTTAGGATAGAATACTGTTATCAATTATTGGTTGATCGTTCGATCGTTTCTGTAATCTTTGCTCTTTAAATTACATATTTTTTTAATTAATCTTTGTCTTTATAATCAAGTTTCTATGTCGAGGAACTTGAACGGAATTCGGTCTGGACCGACTCGAACCAATTGGGACCCGGTGAGGTTCGCGAGTATCTCGCAATCATAATTCTCTGGATTTATTACTTTTAATTAGTATTAAATTTAATTCACTGTCAAGCTTTTCTACGGGGAGGAGAACGTTACGCCGTAAGCGGCACAAGATCACATCGTGCAAACTGTATCTTTCATTAGGATCGTTTTCTTAAAATATACCCACGCATCACCAAGGTGATTCATGCTCGGCTCAAACCCATTATGGACCCGTGTGACGTCCGTGGACGCAATCTGCAATATCAAAAGTCTTACTATATACGTTTGGGTTAATGCAATTTTTTTTCCATCGATATGCATTTTTATTTGGAATTTCGAAAACTAGAAGAATCCTCCATACTATTATTTTCAATAATAAAAATCTGATCTATTATAAATATATGAAGTCGAACATCGGTTAACAAGGGTCATTAAGAACAGAAGGAGTGGGAGATAAAAAAAAGCATAAATTTTGAATACGTCAGTTTCATTAACAAATATTCTCAAACGTATAATTATTTTTTAAGCACAGCATCCATTCTCGAGATTTATTAATAAACAGATAAATCAATTTTCCGAAATGAAAATTGGGTAGTAAAAAAAAAGCAAGGGTTATTAAGAAGAGAGGGAGATGGAGATAAAAAAAGCATAAATTTTGAATACGTCAGTTTTATTAACAAATATTCTCAAACGTATAATTACTTTATAAACACAGCATCCATTCTCGAGATTTTTCAATAAATAGATATATCAATTTAACGAAATGAAAATTGATATGAACCACCTGGTTCGTATGAGTTATTCAGCTTTCGTTATCCCATTGGAAACTAATCAAAACAGTGCAACTGTTCGCGCTCTGTAATGCAGTAGCTGCTATTGGCTGGTCTCAGGTTCGCACAGTATTGGCAAAGGCTACCGACCTGTCAGAGATAGATTATATTTCTTGGTAACTATGGTTGTTTATAGAAACATTTGTCTAGGGGTTATTTATGCGCCTATCAAAATGTCTGCCCAGAGTAATCCAGCGTAAGCTGGCTTTGTGGGTTCCACGTTTCTCTCGAGCGGATCCGTCCTATCTTGAACGAAGACCTGGATTATGCATTTCGAATATGCACTCACGTGGGTCCACGCGTTGGTTGAGCATAGGTTCTGTCTTTTTGTTTTATTTTTTTTAATAAATTTTTTATTTTTATATATTACCTTTATCGAAAACCCTCGTCCGGCTTCGATATCCGAACAAGCGTTTCATCTCGATCTTCCGCCATGCATTTCAGTTCGCCGGTAGCCACGTTGCACTTGCCGCCTTCCCAGCGGACATGTAAAACGAGAAAGACTATTTAAAAAAATAAACGTCAACGGCTTAAATCTGATTTAAGTCCCATACCGTGTCGCGAGACTTGCCGAAAAAAAAAAAAAGGAAAGATAGAAGCTCTCTTGCCTAAGCTACCTTAAATTTACATCAAACGTGCTTTAATCCAGGAATCCTTTGCTCAACTTCTCTGCCTTCGTATCGTCTACCTTCAACTATACAATTTTAATCTTGTTACGCACGCAAGTGAAAATATTCGAAATGCAACCAATTTTGCTTTTACATATATTTTTCGTGAGTTTTTGTAATTTTTAACTTCTCTGTTTCACCTCTTTCTCGCTTTTGCATAGTCGCTAATGTTACTTGAACAGGTAATGGAGAATTTTTATAGGATTAGATTTCAGCGCTTCCCCATAAGCGCCTATCAAACAGGTGTATAACGAAACCCTGTGTTAATTTGAAATTTGAAATTTTTCCCAAATAAATGACAAATTTTATAAAGATGTTAACGATATATGGTTTTCAATGGTAGAGTGAATTGGCAATCCTAGTGATATTTTCATTGAATCGTATTAAACCCTATACTATTTTCACAGCTCAATTCTAGTTGGCTAGTAGCTAGCTGTAAAAGTCCCTGGATCGAGTAAGAGATTAAATAAAGTGAAAGCCAGCCCTAAGACCATGAAAAAGAACATAAAACAAAAGGAGGCCCTGTTTAATAAGATTATCGAGTCTCGAGGAGATTGTGTTGCCCGACTCTTGAGTATCGGATAGCGTAAGCTACCCAAGGGTGTTATGCTTATCCGAAGGTTGGTAGCATTGCTTTGAAACTTTTTGAAAATGGGACAGTTTCACGTGATGAAAAATCAAGACGAAATTTTTCGAGTCAACTATACTTGCTTCGCTGTATATCTATACGTATATAAAAGTATGGTTCGAGTCTGGGCTAAGATGATGCTGGAGGTTAGACGAAAATTTAGAATCCCTGTATCACGTAAAATGTTTCAAGTCGTGGGAAACTCTATTTTTGTACATAATATTTTTCAAGTGTCACGTCACTTTATGGACGCTGCCTTGAAGCGTAACTGTATTTACATTATTATGATATTCATGAAACGACAGAATTCGAAGCGTCTTCATTCTTGATTCTTCGTCTTGAATGATTCGGTCTGTCAATAAAATTTATTTCTGTATACAGGCGGACAAGATACATTTTTTTTTTCTCAAAAATCAATGATCCTAAGAAAGAAGCGAATATTAGGGATGGTTAACGGTGTCGCGATTGAAAAATAAAAAAAAAGGGTTAAACATACCGAAGTGGGATATCCAGTGCACTCTGAAGTGCACGAAAGGTGTCTTTCCGCGTGAATGCAGATTACGTAACGCGATTAATCCCACGATAAGAATTCTTTGAACATTTAGCGCCGCAGTACACGAAGAGTTGAGATCAGGCTTCTGCGTGGCGAATGGGATTAAATCTGAGCAGTGGCTCATCTCCGTAGTTAAATATCGTCGAATCCTTCTGGACCAGGTGCTTCCGTACCATAGGAGTCAGTGATAAATAATATAAAGGTTCAAATAATTGTCAAAAAAATTTACTTCGTAAAATCGTTACGAGGATTATGCTGCTTCTCAAATGTATTATATATAGCATGTACCCTGTCTCGAATGAAATTATTTTAGCACACAGTCTATAGTCAACATATTACTATAGTCAAATTTTATTTTCAATCTTCCAACATGTCATTTCGTGATTTCTCATCTTTTGGAAATATATTTTCTCATCGTACCTACACGTGACCTATTGCCTGTCTCGAGAATGAAAACTCATACCCAGTCGAGATTTTACGGCCTACCGCGCTTAGGTACGTTACGGTGATTTCATTCCCGCGTATGTATTCTTATTCGTACGGCATTCCACGTGCGCTCCAGAGCCTTTTAAATGCATCGTATTCATGCCCCATGCTGCTGAACCTTCCTCGGGCCGAACTTATGAATCATATAGGATGAAAATTTATCATGTAATATTTATCATGGTACGTACGACTCTGGCGGGTTTTGACACACGCGGCGTACAACTGTACGCACGTTAGATTCTGTATGGGAGGAAGTGCCGAGTCGATTTATATTAAATCTTACATGCTTGCCAGTCGAGTTGCGCTGTACTTGAATTAAGGTAACGTGCTAAGGAATGCCATTGGCAAAAGTCGAGGCCAATTTCATAAAGCGTCGGCATTCTTGAAATTGACTAAAAAAATATCTTGATTATTATTTTTTTGACACACAGTATATACGTAGTATGTCGTCAGTAGATTTTCGAGGTATAAAAATTCTCCCAATAAAGTCCTTGTCAGTTACTTTAAAGGGGTATAATAAAGTCAATCGTCACTTTCAAACGGGAAGCTTCCATTAACGGCCGCTGGGGCGCTGGGAATGTAAGGGCTAATACACAGTATTTTGTAGAATTTTAAGAGCGCGAGCATCGTGAAGAGTCTTTTCTTAGATTGTTTGAGAACGTGTGGGATTTGATGCGCGTCAGTTGGCGCACTGTATTCCAAAACACCCTCTTATGCTTTCATACTTCACGAGCGAGGGCCGTCATCGTGGTGCAGGGCCGCCGGCCGACAAGAAAAAGATAACCGAACGACTACGGGAAGTCAGTGCCGTAGCGATAGAAAATTATACGATGTCAGTAAAAATGAGCGCCATTGAGGTATTAACATAATTTAATTACATAGTAGCACATACATAATCTATGCCTTAACGGGTTCCGCGGACCTCACGCCTTGCTTCTTACGAGCAGCAAGACTGGGGTGTTAAACTACCGTTTCTGGATTACTAAATTGCCTCGAGTCTGTAACAATGACCGGTCAATTTTTAAAGAAGATATTTTACATCGCCTTTTTCTTTGTGAGCTCCACAATTTTACACTTTTTATTATTCCATATAAAATCACACTCAGGGCCGCTAAAAAATTTTTGATTATTTTTACCTCGAACCATTAGTCTCTAGGGTGTCAATTTTTTATTAATTTCTTTTTGAACATGTACCTCAACTACACCCATGGGCACAATCGTCGATTCCTACTTGATCCAAAACAGCGTCTGATGAATGAAAAGAATCGTCTTCGCTTCGAGACTTGACCCGAAAAACTTTGCAAAAAGTCAAGTTGACCAGGTCGACTTTATTTGAAAGGACGAATACATCAGTGTATAGCTGAGTAAATGGTCCAGCCCAGCAAACCAGGTCCGTGTTTCTTGGATCTCAAATCGTCCTACCAGCTACCATGGTTACTGTGGCTTTGATCCAGGACCAGGTTTGTCCAGAGTCAATCCTTTTGTTCAACCTCATAGGATTCTTGAGACTTGATCATGTTCCGAGTGTCAGAGTATCCTTGCTTTTTATATACGAAACAGCCTTTATTTTCTCTTGCAATTAAATAAACAGGTAGATAATGACTTGGAAATTATTTAAGCGACAGGTGCAATCATTTCTATATACACTTAATGAATGATTAATCGATGCCGAGTTAAAAGGAGACGCAACGGGGTTTAAAAATTTTTTTATTTATCAAAAATACTAATTTCATACACAAGTCCTTTGTACACTGTGAATATAAGAGATTGACTGGTGAACCGGAGAAAAATCAATACGGCTGATTGCCACAGGACTTATCGTTCGGATCGATCAGATTGAATTCCTGGTACAGAATTGATGACGAATCCTGAATACAGACCACTTGGTCTTAATGGTCGCTAATTAGCATTCGCCGTGAATTCCTCACAGGCGCTCAACACGGACTCGAAGGTGCGAGTCTTTCGTGCGTCCAGCATCCGTGGGATCGTCTCTGCGGATCGGTACAGCTGGTCTGCTTCCAAGCTCCTTGGTACAGAATCATCGAATGATCTTTAGCCGATTGTAATTAACGTGTGCCACGGGGCCTGATTCTTCTCTCGAAATTCCCTAATGCCTTTCTGTCCCATAGTCACTCGGTCACTGAACGCTCATTTCTAGAACAGGATCTGTCCACGACTTTCGGATCCAGGCGTCTCAACACCTAACGGTTCTTAATTAACTTTCATTAACTAATCGCCCAGGACCTTATTGACCCCGCATTACATTTTCTTGAAGAGTACGGAGAAAGGGGAATTTGACAAAAAATAAAAGAGATAGCAATAAAAACGAGTGACTGCACGCGTCTTTCATAGAGACTTCGTAACTACTAATGATAGTATAAATTCGTGTATATGACCTCGACCATTCAATGGTGTATCAAGGAGGTCAAAGGTCACTGTACAATCGTAAATTCCTGCCACGGCTGTATAAAGATGCTTCATAATTAACAGACTATTTACGGAAATATTCCTTTGCGTATCCTATGTACCGACTTTACGTCCGCTGAGATGATCCAAGAAGAATAGTCACGACCGCGAGCAAGTGCTGTAAAGTGTTCACAATACTTTTATTCACATGGCGGTGCGGCCATTATTTATCGCCACCTGACGTTCGCGGCACATCTGTTTAAATACGTATACGACACAGGCTAGATCGTTCCTCTTAATTATAATTGCCAGAGTCCGGTTTAATCGTATTTTATTTTTTATTTTTTATTTTTTTTTTCAATTTATTTACAAAACTCACAAGAGGCGCATTTCGGGAGGCTTAACAAAGGTCAAAGTGTGCTGGGGACTTATCTCATAGTTTATGCCCACCATAACGTATCCAGGCACAAAGCCAGCCATTCGTCTCTAATCGAGCATATGTACACAAACTGAAGCATTAACACCACGTGCTATACCTAACCTTCCCCAATGCGTGATTTTTATGGTTCAGCAAGAGGGTTGGGTGGGGGGGGGGGGGGGGGGTCGGACCCCTAAAATAGAGACATTTGTTAACGCATATACCCTGTTTTCTATTGGCATCGCGACCCTCGTCCCCCCTTGCTCCCCTTATCTGAAACCAACCCCTGAGGCACCCCTCTCGCCCCTCCCACTTCCTATCTGACACTTGATTTATTGTTCCAATTGTCATTACTGTAAAACCTGCTGTTACACCAAATGTGACCTATACTGACTATAGTCATCAATTGGCAGCAACGCACTATGCTTTTAGTAAGATCATTCTCATTACTATAATCGGTATTTCGTGCTACGTCATCCTTCTTGCTTTCTGCTGCCGCCTTGTGGGTGTAGAGAGACGGACCGATGCGGAGTGTCGTTGTCGTCGATACGTTTGACGACGAGGTGTGTATTTGTGAGGGATAAATAGTAGGGCCCCTTCTTGAACGTTTCTAGCTTTGCACTTAGAAGGAGATTAGATTTTTGGTTCGGCTATGTGAACTGGGGTGTCGGCGGGCGCGTGAAATTCCTGCGTTCTCTCGAGAGCCAAGTGTCGACGTCCTTTTAAACGAGCCGAATGTACATATTTGAGTGGGAATTTCCGAGGAGTAAAAAAAAAAACAGAATTTTCGTCGAGGAAGGGACGAGTGAAAAATGTCGGTATATACAGAGTGAGATGCATGTAGCTGAAATGTACGTTTGCGGTGGACCGATGCACGATTTTGAAAATCTGATGTGACGATCGTTGAATATTTTTTCGATTGTGCATCATTGGGTGTATTATTATTGTTCTCTTGACTTTCGTTATAGGAAATATATCTTTGCCATTTCAAATGACATTAACGAAAGTTCAATGCAATAGTAGTTGTAGGGCAAGAAAAAAGAGTGGAGATGAAAAAAAGTTCATATTGAGAGGATACATAATACGGGAGATATTTGCGTTTGAGATTTGGTAATTTTTATATAGATTTCCGATACTGAGGGAACGCCTTAGCTTCGTGCAGCAGCTTTATGCCGAACATGCGGTTCGCAGTTGTCTTGAGGTTTGTTTTCTGTCAGACTCAAACGGTAAATGGTGGCTACAACATATTGCAATGATATTTTTTTTATTGACAAGTGGAAGTCTGTATTCCATTTTATTCTACGTTTTCCTCGTTTTAGAGTGACTACGGGAGTCTTTGGAATTTGGAATTTTCCTGATCAGCCCTTGCACGATCAGCAGCCTTAGCCGCTTTAAAGGATCGAGAATTTAAGACATGAATTTGTGTGGGGAGCATTTATTTTAATTCCGGAAAATCCTTAACGAATATGTAGCCTTCCAACTTGTAACAAAAAAAAAACGGATTACAATACGTTTTAGCCATCGTATATAAATGGCATCTGACTGAACGGGTACCTCAAGCCAAATGCGAATCGCGTGTTCGGCACGAAGCTGCTACACGAAGCTAAGGCGTTCCACCAGTCTATAGGAAATCTGTGGAAAACATACATAGCAATTTCAAACACAAACATCTCCCTTATTACGTATGCCAGCCGTCTCAACAGTTTCTTCGTCAACTTTTGTCTTGCTCTACGGCTCTTGGATTTAACCTTTTTCGATATCGTTTGAAATAACAAACTTTTTTTTTTACTTCCGGACGAAAAGGTAAACGAACAACAATAATAATATATGCTATCGATGCGCAATAAAAAAAATATTCATTGCTTGTGTCACATCAGATTTTCGAAATCGTCCACCGGTTTCGCCGCAAACCGCAAACCTGCGTCTTAGCTGACACACACTGTACATAATTTTTTTTCCTTTTTTTTTTTACAATATACGTTCACGTTAGTATCTCACTGTCCACATGGAGAAAATAACAAGGATATCCTACGACGTATTTTCTTATGGCCATATGAAAGTTATATTTTATACGAATGAAAAAGTCCCGAAGCAGAAAGACAGAGTACATCAGGTAAAGTTACGTTTTGCCTGCTGCACGAGATTTCCACGAATCATTAATTTTGAACGGGACGGAAAGGAAGAACTTCTCAGGATGACACGATATATCCGTAAATGCGTTGTAAATAGAGAATAGCAAGACATGAGATATTTCAGTCGTCGCTGATTAAAATATAGATTACGATTTCCTGTGCAATGAGACCGTTACAGTGCCGCGGCTCTCTTAGGGCCGATCTACACGTGTGCGCACGGGGACGTTCACGGGGGAGCACCGGTTTTCTTACATACGCGCCTTAAGGTTATTTATATGTTAAGAACTTGTGCGCCTTGCCCCGACGTTTAACTGCACATCCGTTACCAAAGTGTTTTACCACATTATGATTAATTGTCGCGGAGTTGCGTGCCATCTAAAAATACAATCGCCATCTATTAATCCTCATGAAACGACGACACGGTTATATTCGTCGTATCATGCGTATACACGTATATTCTCACGATTCAATCTCTTTCTGTATTCAAACGTACATATACACAATTCGAGTAAAACATTGCAATCGAATGGTTACCATAAGCGAGTATCGATCCTTGAAAATTACCTTGCTTAAGATTCGCTTCTGGTTTCCATAAGCGATCCATAATTAATCAAAGTGCTGCCACCATAAAAGGGTAGATTTCGTTCGTATCCCCTCTTAGACAAGGGGCAACTCCCTTGACTGTAATAAAGCGATGTCTTGTGCACTTGGTAACAACGCCCAGCAGGACAATAAACACAGGCCTCTTACATAGTCATGTACAAAGTTACATGAAGGTAAATAGATGTACTTACTAAGTGTATATATATATATATTTATCTACATAGTAATACCTGACTATGGTAAAATCTCCTTAGACACGAATAAGATCAGCGTCTAGAACGATGAGACATGCGGATATAATAATTACATATACGGATTCCTTTGTTCGTGCACTGCATATGGAGGAGACGTATGATTGGTTTAGACTGTTTTGGCGACAAAGATACAATTCGATTAGTATTTCTCAAAGTTATACAGAAATCGAAAATTCGCGAGGATTTCTCGTTGGCGGGTTACGTATTTTTTACTAGCTTTTGCATTTCGCGTCCTCGAAAACGGCTGATGTGACGTGTTTTTTTTCCCCAAGCTCTTATAGAGACGGCATGTAATTTTTCACGGTATTATCATAACAGCCCGAAACCCATATGGTCGTGAAATAACTTTCGCTTCCTTGTTATTAAGAACCTTTTTCTTTATTTTCGTGGCCCGAGGGTGCTCGCGTGTGAGGACTACTGGTCTGCTGTCACCTGTTCTCGAAGTGATGAATCGCGTCGTCGATTTCTCGGCTTTGTCATGTGTTTTCGTAACTGTTCGCCTGAAAGAAAAAAACAAAATTAATATTCAGTCGCGACAAAAGTGGCAGAGTTTTGATAAAATTATGTGATTTATTGATTTCTACATTTTTTTTCGGTCAAAACGTAGGCCTGACGCCTATCGTTAAGTAAATTTTCAATGCACGTTGAACGTAATGCTTACGTGGGACTTTGCTCAGTCAGATAAATACGGGCCTCGTGCATTTAACGAAAGGGTTAAGAAGTCACGGCAAATCGGCAAAGGACTGAACGTACGAATCGCGACTTCATTAGGCACACCTTTACGATCGCTGTAATTCGGTCGTTCGACTGGAGTGTTGTGTACGAGCAAAAGAAGCAAAAGACTCAACAAAAGAATGACCTGGTCCAGAAGAACGAGTATATAAGAGAGGCAGAGAAACGAACCCGAAGAGACTGGTGGATCCAAGAGAGGAACCGAGAAGAAGAAGAAGAAGAAGAAGAAGAATAAAGAGAAGTGGCCAAGGACTACGAGGAAGGAAGGAAGAGAGAGAGAGAGAAAGAGAAAGAGAGAGGAATGAAAAGGCCGAACGAAAGAGAGAAAGAAAAAGGGTGGGAGAGGCAGGAATGAAAAAGCAAAGAAAAAGTATTTCCCCGTTCTGTAGATCGCACGCCACGAGACCGGTCGCTAGCATACCGGTACAGTTTATTCACGTAAACGGTGTGACGAAAAGTTTCGCAAAGAAAAATTACAAGTGGTCATCGCAATCTTGAACAAGAAAATAATTCCCGCTTTTTTCGATATCGTCCAAAATTCATTGCTTCGAGAAGAAAAAAGACAAATCAAAATATTTGACAATTACCACAATGCATCGCGATACCCCGATGCACCACGGGACACATGGTGCATGTTGAACCAATGAAAAAAAAAAAAGAGCGGGACTTTCGAATTGACATAAAGCTACACTAAGAGGATAAGTGGTAGGTAAAGAGGAGAATGAAAAAGGGGGAGGGGAGGGAAGTGGAGATAGGAAAATGGAGAAGTAGAAACGAAGTGGCAAGCGAAGCCATGAAATGGGCGGGAGGGGGGAAGGAAGTCGGGAAGAAGAGCAGACGAAGGAGTGGAGGGCCGATCGACTGCTTGGTTGGGCCTGGCTCATTATAACTTTTATGGCTGGTCATTTGGGCAGCCTCGGGCGCTAACACGAATCCCGACATGCAAAGAGCCCATCACGTCGTGCGGGTATATATCTATATTTAAAATTGCCTACTGGCTCTGCATACCTACGTACCAACTTATGTCGACCATGTCCCCCATTTCCCCCCTTGTACTTTACGGGTCACCCTATAGGCTCGATCGGACTTTAATTTTTTGTTTTAAGTTTTCACATTTAAACGTCCTAGGAGCTCTTGTAGTGATTACGATTGTCTTCACGGCGATTTTCGATCTACCAGCTACGACGTGACGTCACGCGTTTCCCTATCGATCGGTCGCCGACTCTTTTGAGATATTGGATGATATTTATTATTCGCTTAAAAAATTCTCTATCTGCCTGTACGCTTTATCTCCTTCTACGCTTCCTTATACACCTGATACGGCCGACTTGCTTATTCCTCTTCTGCTATGCCTCCTTTATAGGCGCAAGCCAGTCCCTTCCTACGCCCCTTGAACGGCCGTGGAATCCACGATTGAATTAACCGGCATTTTAGACGAAACAATTTCGCCTCGCTATTTTATCCTGCAAATTGACTCGCGCATACGCGATACTATAGCCTCTCTGTGTCTATAGTACGTAGGTCTGTCCGTTCGTTCCTTGCGCAAATCTTGCTTGCGAGATTACTCCATCTTTTATACCTCAATTATCATACCGGGACGTTATTAAAGCTCCGCCGCTCTTTGCTTGATGCTTTTATTTATTTCACTTAGAAATGCAATGGATGAACGCTCGAGAATATATACTGGTATTGTAGTTATAGTACCGTGCAATTCAGATGCATTGCTTGACGTCGAAGAAATTCATTTTCTATATGTATTATAATTAACGTGCATCTTTGCCGCGGCCGTAAAAAATATCTTTAACTTCCAAACGATGAGTGTATAGCTTTTTTTTTGGTTTTTTATTACGTTATACGGCGCACGTAACTAATGCGGATACTGCTTGCCGATTGTCAAGGGCGTGAGAGCTTACGATCGATCTTCGCTCGTATATCGCGTACACGTGTTATCAAAGTTTTCTACTGGCTTCTTTGATCCTCAGCTACCCCTCAGAGACGTCCCTTAGCCCAGAGGGTGAGTCTGACCCTTATGAATCCCACAAAGGGAAACTCGCGACAAAACATTTGTCCAACTTATTAAACGACCCCGAGCAAACTATCGAATTATTGCTGAACTTGTAGATTTTTTTATCGACAAGAAAAATTTCGAAAATTCTTCACGTGGGCTATATTGATAACGAGTGTATAAGACTTCCTGTATGTTTCTGCTGACAATCGAAAACGCCATGAGTCAGTCGTACGAATAGATAAGACAATTTTTGGAAACGTAATCTTTCCGAGTGAAACTACCCGTAAGTGAAGTATGACAGATAACGAAGCCTTCAGATATTTTCGATTAGTCGTGTATGTTGAGTAATTTGAAAATTTTGAAAACTCTTAGTAATGTCCATCCACATCGGAATTCAATTATGCGTACAAAATTGATTAACGCTGTTATCTAATTTTGAAAAATATTTTTAACCTGATACTCTACACGTGCTACAACCCCTGCACGAGGGTAGCTATTTCTAGAATACATCGCTTACGGGTAGTCCCACTGTTACGTGGACTGACCACGTGCGTGTCGAACTTTTAAGGGGTGTTATTTTTAAGCCCAAGTTCGCGACGACAAACAATCTAATATTTGCCGACGGTATTAGCCGGGTGGCCCTAATCTGTCACGTATGCTGCTCCAGAGGATCTGGCGAGCATCCACAAACACAAGAATTGCCCAGGAAATGAGTAGACATCTTGTATAGTCTGAGTTGCCTGACCTTAAGGAGACCAAGCGATAAATCGTAGTCGACGAGGGGCAGAAAAAAAATTGAGAAAATAATAAAAGCCGAAAGGGTGTCACAGGTGATGTTAGGACTTTGAAGAATCGAACGAAAAGCGATTGGCCGATATGAAATGGCAAAAAAAAGTAGTGGCTGAAGGTAACGTGAATTTACGTAATTCGTGTCTTTGATATTTAAATTATTATTTTTATCACGTGGGCCGTCTCACTCGACGAATGTTTGGTGTCATTGTGATTTCTTTATGGATCATTTATCCGGGTACGAAATATGTAAATTTAGAATAATCGTTTGATGATTATTTCAATGACACTCAACCAGCTAATTTCTGAGTTCATCAGAGCGAAAAACGTGATTACGTAGCGCCCCGTGGAGCTGAATATTCTGCGATAATAAAAATTGAATGCCGTGTCAGCTGTCTGTCTGGATGCTGATGATAGGACCACTCCATGGATGCTGGGACCATTTCATAGTTTCATTTTACGCATTCAATTCAATACGAATGAATGAGTCCTCGCCATTAAAATTTCATAGAGGAACCTTTCGGTCGAGATCATTCTTATAACGGGTTGCACGGGGGGAACAGTATGACAATTGCGATATGGAGCTTAGGATCCACAATAGATGGGAATTTTGTTAAATTTCAAAAGTTCGTCAAGTCATTTGCATCGTGAAAAATGTTACTATGTAATGTTAGGAAATATCACTAGGAAAACTTTTTTTTTCCCCTAGAACATCGTATCTATTCCTGGTATAGATATCATGTATTTGGACAGATGTTTATACGCAGATGCAATGTTTAATGATTAAAGGATTTTTCGATATTTTCCAAGATAACTTCCGACTGTTTTCTTTTTTGGAGATAACAGTTTCTCTTTTTTTCTTTCTTTCTTTTTTTTCACTACGAACTTCATCGTCTTCGTCTTTCTATGTTTACGGAGTTTTGTTTGACTGGCAGAGGGTAAGTTGTTGGATGGGAATTTTTTTCTTTTTTTTTTTTTTGGAGTTCTTTCGGTGGGCTTTGACAGCGACATCTAATTTATGGTCGGTTCGTGATAACGTTAGTTCGATTACCTATTCGTTGAATAAAATTGAATGTGGAAAAGGCGAAAGGGTTTGTTAATTAAGTGGAGATCTAATCAAGCGAATATGGAAATAATAATTGGAACGTTCAATGCAGTCACGATCATACAGCAAACGTGATTACTAAACTGAAAAGTAGGATCTGATATGAAATTCGAATAGCGGCAGTTAATCAGAATTGCATTGAAATTCTTGTGAAAAGGATTCGTCGAGAGCCGATAAACCGGTTTGACGAAGAAGAGTTACTTAAAAAGTGGCCAACTTCAGGGAAAATGATTGTGCTCCGTTTGAACCAAGTTTAATTAGCTCTCTCTATCTTGCGGTAGGCGGGTCGGTCTTCAAGTTTTCTCGATAATTGTGGTGACCGTAACCAGGATCCTATTGACGTAATTTCAATTAACCCTTTTCAGATCGTCGTTGCGTAAGCGCAACATTAATACCTGCGGTACGAAATTCGCGTTAAAAATATTATGATTTTGAAAAAATAAAAAAATCTCAAAATTACAAAAAAAAATTATTTAAATTTTATAAAATCTATTTAACCCATATACATATTGACAAGTAATAATATTTTGCATATCCGTAACTCCTGTCTACGCGTACTAAAGTAAAAAAAAAAAATTCGCAAATTTCAACGAAAATTTCAAGGGAGCGAATAATATACCAAAAGTATTGATATTGTCGCCCATTGAAAACGATGCTGATACGACAGAGTCTGAATAGGCGCACAGTCGCAGGGGTAATGAATTCTTTATGTGCGATATCGAGATCGAGATTTTCAATTGTTTTCTCTTTTTCTTTGTGAGGGTCCATCTCCCTTTCGCTTTCCATGCAAATTTTTACCCTCAAGGCTGATATTAAAACCCCGAAGAGAATGCCATTTTTTAATATCGAGAACAGTTGCTTGATCACGGTCTGCGACGAGCTCCCGCGATATCTTTACGCCCCGATAGACAGAGATTCTTTGTACCGACATTTTTTTTGGTTCGCCTTAAATTTCACATTTTTTTTCCCGACATTGTATACACCATTAAAAAGTCTGCCAGAAAGATTTTCTTCTTATCTCGATACGTGCATTCATACCCATAACACATCAACGCTATTAAAACTACTTCCTTTATAGTTTATTCCAATAGAATTAACTGAATCGTGATTATGCATTTCTGTTCCATTCGCATTTACGCGCTGAACTTTCCACGAATCGTTTCTTATCTATTAGATAATTGTGCTAAGTTATTTCGCGACAGAATACAAGACTCGTAGCAGCGACTTAATCAGTCGTAGATACAGTAGCGGCGTGTTAGCCACAGTAAAGCCATGATATAACACTCATCCGATATAATTAATGTAATTAATTTAATTGCGTAATACATCGCACTGCACCGAGTGCATCTGCATTGCACAATATCACGCATACCTGTAATTCGCTATAGAAAAAAAAATTTTTTTTTCCAAAATTAACACTCACCTTTCACAACAACAAGAGTGTAGAATAACGTGACACCAGTAGCAAGAAATACGACTGATGCCTTTATCACCCGTTATATTTTTAATACCATAAAATTAAATATTAAGTAACCATTTTTAATTAGTAACAATCCCGTGAATCTAATTAATTAAATTATTTGTTATATCGTGCTAATTACTATATTATTCCGTAGTCTTCATATTTTAGTGACAATAGAAATTCTCATTTATTCTTCCCTCTTCCTTTCTGCTTCATATTTTTTTCTTTGATACTCAATGCCAAGGGTACTCCTTTCTTTGAATTTTCTATAGCGTCGATATCCGTCTGCAGCGTTCTAAGGCAAGAGAGAACTCAGAAATATTGTAGAAAATTTTCAAGCAGTCGTAAAGGGGTCCTGTGTGGGATCGGGGGGAGGCTGGGAGGCTGTAACAAGTCAAAGAGGATCGATCGAGATCTGCAAAATTCCACAGAGCAGAAAAGCACTATAGATAACAAGTACAGTCGGAAAGGCCATACTCGTGACTAACTGTACTTAAGAGCTGTAACCGTGTAATATTGAAGATTGCTTGCTATTGTTGCGTCCCATAAATGATTCGCGTCATCGAATCGATTCGCCGAGTACACACGATTCGAGCCGAACAAAATTCTGACCTGTGATCTGTTGCTAAAAAAAAACAGTTTTGTATGTTAATTCAAAGAATTTCACTTGGAGAAAACATATGTACGCTTTTATAAGAACTTATGCTGATGACTTTTTAATGACCAATATTGTACAGCCTCGCAAGAAATTACGACTGTTTCAAGTAATGCTGAAGGGACTATAGCTGGGGTCTTTGTTGGATTTTGTATGCACTCGCAGTGGCTGCAGTGAACTTGTCTCTTGGGGAATATTGTCAGACTTCTATTCCCGTTGTTACTGCAACTTTTATTCATTGCAATTTTGTTTTGCATCTTTTTTTTTTTGCATGCTCCTGCCAAACGCGAATCTCCAATTTGCAGGTAAACGCCAAGTGCAACACATGAATTGTACAGACTTTCTTGGTACATTTTTTTTAGCAACTGCACCAAATGCAATTGTGAAAATAAATATTAGTTAATGTTATAGCAAAATGGTTATCGGGCTTGTCTAAATTTATGTCTTACGTCATCTTCATACTGCACAGTGATCAAGTGTCACATGAAAAAATTTTCATATACAGGAGCAACGTATTTATCGACGACCTACACGTGAGCACATATGAAGTCATGTAATGGGAAGTGACATAAAAACGTTTAATGGGGAAGTACCCCTTAATAAAGTAGTATATCACATGTGAGACATAAAGTTGAGTTAAATCTACTTGATAAACTGATGCTGTACATCGTTACGATTTGACGTAACATACGAACAAAATTCCTGCGATACATAATTTTAGGTCAGCAATAATTTTTTTTAGGAAAAATACTTACAGATTATAAGACGCGTGGGTAATTTGGTGGCTGTATATTAAGAAAAAAAATATTGATATATATCTCAATTTAAATATTTTAATGAAAAATTATACATATGAGCATCGAGTAATCGAGGCAGCGTATGTAGAAAAAAAAATTTCAAACTCGCATACAGTGGTGTCAAATTTTGTATATGATTAACATAGGAAGGCATGCACGAAATAAGGGGGATAAGTCAGGTTATATAAGATACTGGTGTTCTTACTTTTGCGTGAAAAAAACGAATAAGAGAAAAAGACGAACGAAGCACGGTATATATATATATATGCTATACGACACTTCGCATAAAGAGAGGCCACCTTAAACCAGCTACAATATAGCCTAACTTAATTTCCACGT
>JARPRH010000063.1:52931-67811 GCA_031763665.1 Calameuta haemorrhoidalis | reverse complement strand
TCCAGGACTAGATTGCATTAAGGCTTTTCCAAAATGAGCGATTCCTTCGGCCGCTTCTTTCTTTTGGTCTGTTAGGCCGGTCGACCTGGACCCCTAACGATTCCCAGACCCGGACTTGGTAGGTAAGAATAAAATAATTTTTTTTTTCATCCATATTTGAATTTATCCCAATTTCATTATTTCTTTGGGTTATTTTTTATTTGTCATTTTTTTTAATTAGACTGATTTTTGAAAAAATTAATACTTCGTCATGGTTTTTCGAATTTTATGACCACCTTGTTTAACTTTGGCTCTGACACGTGTCTTGTAATCTTCTGAGACTCGTCTGCGTACTTTTACGTTCATTTAGATTTTACGAGACTGACTGACATTTAAGGATCATACTTTTGCGTAAATTTCACATACGACTGACGAGCCTTTTGCTAACAATGGGCAGTCATACATCCATGCGGCAATGGACGGAACTCATGCATTACAAACGAAACGAATGCTCCTTCGGGAGATGAAAGCGGACGGCCGAGACGCGAGTGAATTTGCATTTTCTTAATCAGCTATCGATCCTTTTCCTCGAGCGAAGCTCCCACTGTAAATCTTCGAGTGAATTATAATTTTTGGAAAAAAAATTTATTTTATTCATCTTCACACGGCATTGCAATACCGTCGTGCGCTCGTAAATTGTACCATATACATATATTTGACGTTGAAAAATTTTTATCAATTCTTTTAATTGTTATCAAATTATTTTGCGTTATCCACTCTATGCTATTTTTTATCAAATATTCTCTCAAGATATTCACATACCGTCCATAACCTGCACTAAATTTTAATCTCCACATTGATATTTCCTCAACCTCAACAGTGGACCAGTCAACATTTTATACATTGAACAAATTGCTTCGTAACTTTTGCCGAAAGTAAACGTCCACAGTCGAGCATTACTTTTCCCTTGAACGAGCCGACATCCCCGTTGACAAAACAAGGGTAGGATTATCTTCGTTCGAATAATAAACGAACCGCGAAAATATGTTTATCCCGGGGTGCTCCCTGGTGGTTAAAACTTTTCGACAAGTTTTTATTGTTTATTCGGTGGGAGCAGCGGAAACCACCCCTACAGTCATCTTTCTAGCCCAAGGGACAGAAGAAAACTCGAGGACCCCCCCATCTCCTTATGTCTTGTAAACTGCAAATCAGACGATACATATTCTTTTTTTATATCCACCGATAACCGTGAGAAGTCAAAATAATTTTGTTAAACGCTACGAAAGAAATATCATAAAAGCTTGAAAAACGAATTTTTTTATCATCCATATTTTCGTAATACAATCCCCCTTATATCTGACGGTACATCAAAACAACAGTATCCTGATATTTCATTATGTCACTACATCGATAAACGCGAATCCCAACCTGTGATCTTCTCGTACGGCGCATTCGCGGGGGGGCTTAGACATATTAAATTCCTCATAAAAGGCGAATATACCACTTTAGATGGAATGTACTCTTTACGCTCGAAGTTACGTTGCCACAAAAATGTACTGTGATATCAGAATTTTCGTAAGGCTTTCATGTAAAGAGACATAGGTAAGAATCGATATGAGCTGACGTAAAAAAAAAAATAATAGAAAGTAAAATACCAAAGTAGACACGTGACGTCGTTCGCCAAGTGAGAGTCCATAAAGAAAAAAACCAGGTATAAAAATACATATACCAATAAGGTAATAAGCAATAAGATATACCTATATAAAATAGTCCGATCGATAAATTTTCATTGTCAGTGTAAAAAAAAAGGTCTTTCGAAAAGCATTTCAAAATTCCATCGTATACAAATAGCATGCGTTCACGTGGGGCAGCGCTCGTTAACTCTCGTGCGATTCGCCGAGATATCGGCGCGGCTCTAAATCAAGTCCCTCTCCTCAAGTACGGACTGACTTTGACTCGGAGAGACATACGCAAAACAAAAGAATCGTTAACGTCCCAACCGAACCGGGCAACATTTCGCATTCAAATGAGCGATTGGCTCCGAGGAAAAATGACGTTGAAAAAAAAGTAGGGGAATCCCCGACAGAAGTAAGATCACGGGCACCCAATGTAAATCCGAGAGCATGGTCATTAGCCGGTAAGAGAATATCGGACGGACCCAAGCGATTTATCCTGATTTATCCAATTCCGATAAGAACCGACTAAGCCTTAACCAATTAATTCAATGATAATATTATTGTATCGACAGAAACTTTTCTATCGATATATCCAGCTGTAAAAAAAAGTCTTCTCCCATTTTCTTACCATTCAATAAAATACTCTTTGACTCTGAATCAAGATATACGTGTTTTCTACCAACCCCAAGAATACTTCCAATCGTAATTGGAAGTCTAGCCGAAGGACAGAGTGGATTGGCAATAGCCAAGAAGACCCAGTCGAAATGGCCAAATGTTCCTGGACTGGAAAACAGGAAGACGATGACTTCGTCGTTACGGATGAGATACCCAAGTCCAAATGTAAGCCCAGTTAACATATAACGGCAATAGTCATATGAGATACGAGTAAGGAGATCTTATAGCATGCGTGACGTCATCTATATATCCAATTGGCAAAAAATTTATGAATCCTTCATATGTTAAATGTGCCTGATATTGATAATATTTTTTTATTATCAATAATATTGCTCCGGGTGGTAATCAATAGCTTATTTGTGTCTTACATGTTAACGTTATGCTTTATCATGTGTTACATACTATTTTGTACATTTTTTATATATTTGTTTTACATATAGCTACTAGCTGCGAAGATATATACGCTGTTTCTTTCTCTCCCTCTTCTGGAAGCCATCGTCTCTGAATATTATTAGCATATGTATGAACCACCCCTTTTCCTAGCGTCTCGCAACCGACTGACCGCGCATGTCGGAATCAGCATTCTACCAGACCTGCTTCACTCGCAATCAGTTTCGCAAACCCCTAGAAACTTCAATACCCACCGCGTCCCACTGATGTCTGCTAATTCATTACGACTGCGCGCATAATTAAGTTCACTATTCCTACGGCCACTGTGCTGCCCTTCCTTTGAAGGCAAGGGTTTAAATCAGCTGGGGTAAACAGTGGGGTCGGTAATGAAAATATTCGTGTGAGGGTCAATGTTGATTTTTCAAAATGGTCATTCATGCAATTTTTTTTATATTCATTATTTTGACATTTATCCAGTGTCGTTGATCTAGGACTTACAAGGGTTCGATTTAGCGTTACGTTTGTATTTAAAGGAGGCTACACGCGTTCCTAGAAAAGTCCATGGCAGCAATGCGATAAACGAAAATCGATTTAAAACCAAGGCGAATAACATTTCCCGAATGGGTATAGCACCGGGACTGCGTTGCTAAGCTGAAAGCGTAGAGCGAAGACCGTAATGGGAAACGATTGGCCTTTAATTGCCCACATCTGATTGGAAACGGTCCCCTTAATAGGGCAATGGCGAAACTGCCTAGCTAAACGGAAAGGATCGACTTTACGATAATTTAACTAATGCCGCGGTTTAATGGGAGCAATGATTTTATTGGGGAAAAAAAAAAAATTACTGACAAACAACTCATTCGCACGTAATACTTTTTTCAATTCGATCGCTTATATGGTACAATCGGTGTAATTGTTAATTATCAATGACGCCTGAGATTTCTATTAGCCTTAAAAGGTATAAAAACCCAATTTACCCACATACATGTATTACGTCATAGTGACAGATCGATATTCGTGAAGTTTGCGGCGTGTAAGTGGATTTCGAAAATTTCATTGATTTCAAATTAATTG
Organism: Calameuta haemorrhoidalis; assembly: GCA_031763665.1. NCBI lineage: Eukaryota > Metazoa > Arthropoda > Insecta > Hymenoptera > Cephidae > Calameuta > Calameuta haemorrhoidalis. The sequence goes on along the minus strand of JARPRH010000063.1, from coordinate 64,017 downwards.
AATACAGAACAAACTTCGAAGGACGTACCGCGTGACGCTTTTAATGAATACGTGTATAATCCCGTGGACCATTCTCAAATAAACTTTTAAATAATCTCCTCTGTTATTATATAACTTTGTTGTGTCTCGCCACAAAATCCTTATCCATCAATGTCGGGCCCGTCCCTTTTTACACGTAGCACCGACCGTTAAATATTATTTTAACTGCCTCAAGGCTTCTCCGTCCTACGGCAATACTTTTACCGATCAAATATTTTCATATGCGTTCATGTTTACTTTAGTATCGGATTGACCCGAGACTTTGGAAAATTTGTTCAGGACTAGCGACATTTTTAAGGAATAGCGGAGCAACATACGCGGAACAAAGGACAGCAGCGCTCTGGACCAATATAGGCTTCGCACTACATATGGTAGAAAAATACAAATTATTAAACTGCACTTTCATACCCGTCGACTGACGACACCGGCAGCCAATCACAATCCGAATACAGCGAGAACAATCGAACCTTCGATAAAACCTGATACGAATTTTTTTTACTAAAGGGAACAAAATTTTTGAACCATTTGGGAACATGAAAAACGCGACGGGAATTCCATAATTTTCTGCTCTGCTGAAAAATTCACAATGAATTATATTTCAAATTTTTTCCACATTTTTTCTCTTCTTATTTCCATTGTTACTTTGAAGCACCCATTATCATTATTAGTTATCGATCAAAGTTCCCTACAACAATGCACAAGGGTTCGATACGGTATTTGGCCGATTAAAAAAAAATGTATATACATAAAAATGTATTACCTTCATACGTAAATACATAGTACGAAATATCACATCGATATTCGATACTCGACCCAATCGACTAGAGACTATAAATAATATTGATTCCCATGACTCTGTATGTAGATTATACCAAAGATTCTCTGTACACAATAATGCATCATAATTATTTCACGTTCGTTGGACAGGATAGCCAGTATCAATCACCATGGGACTTTCCACTTTCCAATTACAATCAATTTCTCTATAACTCTTGACTCGGGAGGTTTGTACTTATAAACAAAAAAAAAGCTTCCACTTCCCGGCATTCCAATTATAATAATAATCCTTGAAATTCATGAAAGACAATTTCAAAATTTTATTATTTATCGAATAATTATTAAAATAATCTCTTGATAGTATCATAAGCTTATTTGCTTATTTAAAGATTTTCCATTTTGTTTTTTCAATAGGTAAAAATACTCTATTTATTTGCTGGCTTTGCTTTGTCATACAAAACCCTATGGACATGGCCAATCTGCAATATGGTTCGACGCATGGCTGCTCGTAAATTCTACGTTCTATCATTGACAGACGGAGCTTAAAAGAGCTTTACTACGAAGCTTCGAAAAGAACCAGCTTACAGTCTGTCTCGTACTCGCTGACGTTACTCTAGTCAATACCAGTCTTTACTGAAGAATATACGAATTACGTACTGGTTAATAAAAAATATCGATACAAAATTAAATAATATACTTACGGATTTAAATTTCAGTAACGCCAGTAGAATCACAGACTTTTCTTTACGCAGTAATGAATTTGCTAAATAATATTTTCGAATAACGTACGAAAAAGTCGTAAAGCACACTGGCAGCCATTACGTGAACTCTTTTCATTGTGGAGCTTCGAAAAATATTAAAATTATTATTACTTTCCTGTACCTTCCCACGTAACGCACGTTTCCGAAAAACAAGTTAAAAAGAAATAGAGTCATACTCAGCGCGTTAAACATATTTTGTTCCGGGTCACTAATAAACACTGTATTATTCAAATGCACGGAATACGTAGTTAAAAAAAAGAAAAGAGTGCAAAGCCAGACGTTCGTTAACCTCGATATAGGATTATAGGAATAAATTACAGCTACCCTGGTGCTCTATGGATTAATTAGAAATTCCAATGACGCCGTCTTGTGCAAAGTATTGAAATAAGGAATAATGCAGATTAAAGTAACCTCGATCGAAAAAAAACACAAACATTACCGGCTGCTTGTAAGGTAACTATAAATCGATTATCGATCAATCAGATTCCAACGCCTAATACCACCGTCTTAAGGCTGAGATGACTTTCGCGAAAGTTCAATAAATTTACGACTCGATAAACAAGCGAGGCAACGTCGTCGCTGTCGAAAGTTCTGATACTCTGGCTACGACATTGAGCGAGTACACCAGTTTATATCGATTAGACAAGATTAGTGAGTTCTCGCGATGCTATGCGCCCTCTTTTAAGATTGGTTTACGTCGCTATTCATTTAAGGGCAAGACCCAACTCATTTCGCTACTTTGATTGCTTCCTTCGAGCCAACCAAGAGGATTAGACCAAAATCCAAGTATTTTCGACGTTCGGCTCACTTCGTGCGGACTCGGCCAGCTTCGGCTCGAACCTCCAAAAGCATTAATACGTTTCACAATATTTACTTTGTCTACACTCTATTTCTTTTACGGTCCACTCACAATCAGATCACTCTTGAACTTACGAAATATTATTGCTCCATCCATAAGAGAAACTCAGACGATAAGCAGACGCTAAATATTCGCCAGAAGGATACACTTAATAATCTATCCGTTAACTAGTTAGGTCCCCAGTAGGTAGATGGCTCTGTCGTCCGGTCGCATGTGTTCGTTGAATTATTTAGACGGTGGAGATGACCGCACACCAAAATGGACTTAGAATTTGCGATTAAGCCTCGCACGGCATAAGCCCAAAACTCGTAATCGCATTATTATTAAGATCTTCTATGGACGCTTTTAACCCGGTTACGTAATCGCACGTAATAGTGTCCTTTGGGAAAAGCAGCTGTTACACGATGGACCCAGATACGTTACCGAAGCACAGTTTACACGCAGCAAGTCCGGTACACGATGGCATGTTACATTTTTTTTAGTTTCTTAATAATTACCATAATTTAAATATTACTATAAAGTTACTAGCAGTTGAAAATTTTACGAAAATAATACTAGGCCCTGTTGTACCAGGTGGTCGAGTATGATGTCTTTTTGTAATACAAAGTGGACAGCATCTACTCGAAGGGGTGCCAGGAAGTCGAGCATGCAAATTTTATAGGTTAAGTGGGGCGCCCGACCGGCCGCGGAAATAATTATCCCAGTTAACGTACATTCAGGACCTTAGTCATTTTCCAGCCCCACCCTTTTATACTTGCATTAGCAAAGTCCGTGTGTGTACTTGTTTATGACGTATAGCACTACACCTGTACTATCTTCAGGAGCTATACAGTCTGAAAGGGGAGACCAACCCTGTCATATATACAGCAGACACATAATGGCTGCATTATATGAAAATGCCTGTGTCAACGAGACATATTGGGAAGTTGTAGGAAAGTTATGTGAACGTCAAGTAAGAAAAATTGATTTTCTTTGTGAAATAAATAAAGTGGGTAAATGGAGCAGTGTCGTTTGTAAAAATCAACTGTCGTTTTTGCATTTGATAAATATCGCGCCTATTTGGAACGTGGGAAAAAAAAAGGTATGAAGTAACAAAGGCTTGCTGCCAACTTGGATATAGTCAGTTACAAAAGTAAACCTTTTTTATATCTTTAACTGCACATGGTTTTGCCTTTTATTACAGCGTCTGGTTTGTCCCATTCGGTATAATTTCAGCCGAGTTCGCATCTCGTGTACGAGGAACAGTTGAAGTTACGTAATTTGCAGGAAAATTTCAATACAAGAAATTGTTTTATTAGAATATGTATAGCTAATCGAATTCAGTACTAAATTTCTAATGATGTACAGTCTCGTTTGAAAGTATCGCTTTTATGCTGAACATGTATGGCGAAACGTATGAACCCTAATATTAGGGTCGATACGTATGCAAAGTGTAGGTGGGTTTTCAAGTGGCGACAGTAAATTAGTGCGTTGGCAACCCTTTCAACTTGCGAGACACACTTCCTGTCAAATGCACAGACGGCTTGGATGGCTGCTCGAAATAATTTGATTAACGTTGCTTTAGGGCATGGAAGGGGAAAAAGAGACGGAAATAAAGAGATGACGAAAACAATGAATTATAATAATTTTTTATGAAAGATATCAAAATACCAAAAATTCATATTTTTCATTTTTATCGTACTCGATGACCTGTATTTTAATTTCAGCGATATTATAGCGAGATGGATTTTTGGATTGGTATGGTAATAATTAGTAGAAAAAAGAATATCGAAACTTCTAGGAAATATATACGGTAATTAATATTCTCCGTGCAATTCGTCGATATCCCATCGACAGGCACATGTCGGCGCATATTAATTTGTAGGTGCAGTGCAAAAATGAAAGACAATCGTACCAGCAATACGTTGCATTGCAAATTATTTGCGATATATATACATATATATGTATCACAATATTCGTTGCTGTTTCAATAACTGTTACGATAAAGAGTTATTTTTCAATAGAGAATCGGTAACGTTTGGAATTAAAAACTATTGCATTTTCGATAATACTGAAAAAAATATTTTTCCCTTTAAATATACATACAGCACATTTGAAATTTATAAATTGTCATGACGTGTATTATTTATTTAAAAAAAATTGTTGTTCCTAAGGCTAATTAATATTCGTATGTAATATATTTGTATTATTGGACCGAGATGACGTCGTGCCGGATCTCGAGTTCTTGAAACGGATGTTGATAAACGTCTGGGCAAATAGCAAGAAGCCGTTATTATACCTGAAAAAGCATTGTTTGCATGTAATTCTGCTTTTAAGATGACTAAAAATAATAACAATATCCCAAAATATACATACCGTAATGAAAAAAAAAAAATAGGTATCTCGTGTACATTGTCTTTCACGAATGAGCACATATTATGAGGAGCGATGCGTGATAATAGATAATCAAAATGACAAAAAATATCAAATAAAACGTAGCATACGTGAGAGCAAACTGAAAGATCCATACTAAAAATCCTCGTGCTCCTGGGTTTTTATTAAAGAAACTGAAAATCCATTCCTCGGACGGAGCCATGACTCGTGTAATATTCTTCAAAGATAGGTTAACGGAAGCACGATATCTTCCGTGAAACAGAACCCGTTGGTAACACGCAAGATCGAGGTTATGGAGGTCTTCATTAAAAACAATTGCATACGCCATTATGGCAGAAAAGTCAAAAAATAAAGTGTACATTATCGATTTGGTTTGAAAAATTTGAAAAATAATTAAGACGTATCAAAAAAGAATGTCAAGGAATATAATCTTTCAAAAATTCACTCCGCCCATTCGATTTCACGTGGTTTTCATAATCATAATAAAATCGAGGATAGTCGGAGAATGATAAAGTAGGAAAACAAGAGAAGGCCCTTTCGAGGGTCAGCGTGAGTTTGCCTTTATTATATCTGGGCAAACTTACGAGGGAGGTGGCAGTGCTTTAGATCCCATGAGCTCGCGTAAATAACCGTTAAAGCATGTAACCATTGCTATGGGGCGAAGTATTGTTAAGGGCATTTGTACATTAATCGTAAGGCTTGCCATTAGCATTTAAGCTGTATATCTATATCTGTATAATAGAAGAAGAAAAGCTGAAGAGAATAGATAACGATCCTGTGTTTCAAGTGCATTCATTAACCGGGGACGAAAAGACGGAAAGTTCGTCAAGGAAGTATTCGTGTAAATCGCAAGATGCTGACTCGGTAAGGGTGAGTATTCGGGGTGAATATTTCGAGAGATGGTGGTTCGGGGGTTTTGAGGGTGAAAACCGTGAAAATCATCCGACATAAGAATCTTACCTAGGCTCGTCAAGTCGGCAAACTTCACTACGTCGACGCGACGTCTTTCTAAAGTACCAAGTATAGTTCATCCACTCATTTACCGGGTGAAGTTATTAGGGGCTCTCAAGGGTGCTGTCTTTCTAGAACGTTCTAGAACCCGTGACTTGGGAATTGCCAGAAATTCAGATCCAAAACAACGTTATTAATGGATCGTAAAATTCGTTGCCTATAGAAATCGATTACTTTACGTTAACATTGCTTCCTAGTATGGAATGGCTTGAGAAATAATAAACAAACGATTCTGAAAGATCAAAAGCTTCGTGATACATAAAATTGATGGATTCACCATAGACTAAATTGAATTTTTTTTTAATCAAAAAAGAAAAATCGAACTTAATTACTCAATGCATATGAATATTGATTATAAACTTTTTGAATATAAGGTACGTATGATTATAGAAGAAAAAAAATTGCTTGGACTGTACCTGAAAATAATTGCAGGACGAAGAACTCGTACATAAATATAACGCTTAAGTAATGGTATTTAAAATGGACAAATTTATCCTGCTTTGTCTCACTTTAGCTTCGCTTAATTTATCGTTTTCAGTACAATTTGCCGCGCGAGCGGTTGAGCTAACAACTTGCAAATTGCTCGACGAGTGTTTATCGGGCCGATAATTTGAATGCTGAGCGATGGATGAAGATTTGCAAGGAACGAGACAGCATTGGTATCGATCCGAGACTGATTGGAATTTTCTACAGTTTAGTAACACGTTGTAGCAAGGTAAGAATTTTTTGTCATTTTTTTTTATTTTTACTACGTTACTCTACGTCTCCTTAACCACATTTAACTACACTGCAGATTTTTTCAAATTGTTTTTCTTTCAGTCATTCTTAACCAGCTGGCTATAGCACGTGTATATACTGTGACGTGATCTTTCAATTGCTGAAGATGGGCAAAGGGCTGTAGAGCGGGCGGAGATAAGGTTTTGATAAGGTTAAGGGCAGGGGAGGAACCCCCTAACCTGAGTTAAGGATGTGGTCCACATCCAGCTGTCGCCCGATGCCCTGGGGAAGCGGCCGTGGAGGATTTCCAAAAATGTTACACACCGATTCGCTAAGGAACGGTCTCGCTAAGGTTTAAAGGGACGATTCTCAACCTTAACCTACCATCCTGAGCGGCTGTGCGTTTCCGGTACCGTCTGCTCCCGTTTGTGCATCCGGTTGCATTTGCTGATTTTACGCGTCCTCAAAGATCGACAAGATTCGTTAAATTATCGCATTATCTGATAGGTTCCGTCAGAGCTCTGGTTTTGCCGGAGTTGGGCCTGTTCCACCCCAACTGCCTGGTTATACCGGGTCGTCAGTTCCCTATGAAAAAAAGAATTGGCTGGCGCCCGCCTGGCTTGCGGATGCATGAGCGAAGGATGGACGACCGGAGGTAACGTAGGTTAGTTCTCGGATTTTCTCGTTATCGGTGTCGAGTTAAGAAAATACGTTACAATATATAAACACATAACGTGCACGCGGAAAAGCGACGAGTTAAACCGCGAATTCAATTGGACGTAAGAAAGAAAGTGAACAACAAATGGACGAAGTCTGTTCCGGACATGCCTCGGCCTTGGTCATTTGACGCCTCATTTCTGTTACCGCAAAAAGCGACGTAACGACCACCGGAGACCCACGTAGTACAGTCCTCACCACGATACGTACCTATATATATCCAATTTCTTACGTTTCACGCTTTCCGCATCCGCGGAATCGCGTGATAGGGTTCTTCCGGAAAAAAAAGATAGACGAGTCCCGGCAAAAATCGCAAAAATACGAGACGATAAATAATAGTGCTTTCGATAAAGGATCGTGCAAAATCGCATAACGAGCTTAGTAAAAGGTACTGGTAAATTTTGTACGTGTATTTTTGATAAGCGGAACTTCAAGTCTGTGATAAATATATTTTGGAAATTAGAACAACATTGCTTTGGCCCGATAAATCCATCGTGCGTAACGCCAAGCACGTAACTGTATTTTAATTTGATATATGAATTTTACTTTGCTGAATGATCAAAATTACAAACTTAAATAATTGCTAATTGAACCGAATTTTTTATTATGAATTTTATATCGGAGAAAATTTCTTACGTTTACTTGTTATCAAGTGTCGTGAATTATTACAGATTTGATAACGAAATTCTTTTTATATTCTTCAATAAGGATCTCGACCAATCAGAATGATTAGTTCCCGAATTTGACTATTGTCAAAGCAGTCTGTCTTTGCTTTGAACCAGTCTGTATTGGAACACCGATCAAGGTGTCCGACACTTACTCCGATCTTTTCAACCTGAACCTAGCAGCCTGAACGACCGTGCATTTCCGTGGCCATTTGCTCTTGTTCGTGCATCCAGTTGCGTTTGCTCATTTCAAGTAGCTGCAAAGATCGACAGGACTCATTAAGTTCCTCTCGTTTCGGCGAAGTCGGAACTGTCCCACCTCAACTCCCAGGATATACCGACTTGTCAGTTCCCGGTGAAAAAAAAAATTGGCTGGCGAACGGACGAAGGGTGGACGGTCGAAGGTAGGTCAGTTCTAGGATTTTCATTTTCAGTGTCAAGTTTTGAAAATACGTCACACTGCATATACTATATAGCACATCAAGCTCAAAGTACAATTCGAATATTGATCAGCTCTGTAAATTGAGTGGCAGGAACGTTGTAAGGAAATATTGAGGTAAAATGGAAGTGAACTCTACCGCGGCTTCTCCCGTACCGAAATCCTGCCACTCCCTTAAAATTCTAGTATCAATATTCATAAAATTCCCTCGGCAAACCACTCAGCAGGGATTCTGCGAAGACTCGACGCAAAGCGTTTTCGATCTTTCTGGTTAAATTTTGTATAAGACTACATTTATATTTCCCTGAAAGGTCATCGAAATTTCGTCGGTTCGATTCTCTGTCTCTGGACGAAGACATTACTCTTTCCATAAGCGTCCTTACTCAACCGTATAGAAACTGTCAAGTAATACGTGAGACGGTCACCGGGCTTTCTGAAAATTGCAAGTATCTGCACTAGACCTGTACTCGAGATGTTTGAAAATGCAAATTCCAGCTTCCTTCTCCGGCCAAGTATCGTAGTCAGCTGAATTCTAAGATGCAGACATGGCAAATCGATTAATACACGATTAATATTAGATTTTGAAAAAAAAAGTCAAGTTGATTATTCATCACCGATTAAAATATTTCATAACACAAAGGCCCGAATTAATTAAACATTTTTTATTTTAATATCAATAACCCACCTAATACATTTTATCACTGGATTTACTCTCATAGACTTAACCGAGTTATCAGTACCCGAATGATAATTCGGCACTTAATCCACTCAGCGTTATTAGTTGGCTGTAACACAATTTAATTCATAGTTCGAAATGGCACTAGTGAGTGAACCTCGGACAATTTATGAACCCGGAACTGACTGATAGGACAAATGTTATTTCGAGAAACCGTAACGGTGTTAAAGTTAACTTGGCTTGGTAAATTTGACATATATTAATTAATACGACCTGTTTGTACAATTATGCCCCGTATTAAAATAGACTGGTACTAATTGATACAAAAATACTCTTAATGAGTACTTCGACCAAATTCTCTTATATCCGTGCATTAAAAAATGTACATGATAAAGAGATCGAAAATGCGTTAGTCACGATGAGGTAACTAGCAGGTAAAAAAAGAATAAGTTAGCACGGAAGTAGTATATATTCATTTGACAGGTAACCAGCGAACGGGGTTGGAAAACAGGGAAGCAGGCAAGTAAACAGGCAGCCAATCGTGCGCGAACACTCCGCTTCTCTACGCACCGGTGAATAGCGAAGCATTGCGAAGCAGGCCGAAGCACTTGCTGGGATGTTAATTAATCAGTTGAAAACTGGTTTAATTAACATGAAGATAGGAGTTCTAATTACGCGCTGTTTCCTGAATGATTGTGCTTACCTGACCTTGGCAGTATAGTATTATGAATCAACCTGTACAGTTCAATCGAACGTTGTCTTGATATTGTCAATAGGATGATTTATGATTTTAGGATTAATTAATTGTTTTTATCGTGAACGTAGTATAGGAATTTTATTTATACCCGGTATACTCAATGCTAATGACTAGGGCGAACGTTCATGTAATATTTCTTCGTTTGACCGTATATGAGAAAACGTATAACATTTTAATAGCGGCGTTAGCGCTGCTCGGTAGCTGAAAGTGTTGGCAATATTCATGGAAACTTGCATGTTCGACCATATGCCGCGTTGGATTAGGTACACATATCGTCTGCAAATTGTTATTATTAGAAGCTGGAGGCGTCTTAATTGAGGATAATAACTGAAATTTGCTAATGCTACTAATAGGAAATAGTATACATCTACCGGCATTGCATTTATATAGATATATGATGAGTGTATTTCAAGGAAGGTAAAAACTTTGAGATAACGGAAGTGCAATTTTTTCTCTTTGTTTGGTATTTCGAAAAATTGAATTTTTTAATGAACTTTTGAGCTTGAGGGAAATAATGATTTTTGAAATTTTAATCTTTTTCGTCAAGTTTGTCAAAATTCTTATCTCGGGATTTCTCAAGGATTTCAATGAGTCTTGGTTTCTCAAACTCAGGCATAATCTAGACCTTTAATTTTCTACGTCGTTACTCGCTGTGCCTGTAATAAAGGCATAAATCGTAGATCTTGAATTATGCGCGTATTAAGGCTGATTTATGTTTCTTTATTAGGGATTGCGTACTTGTTACTTATCGCTGAAGATCAATTGGATCAAGGCCGTTGCACGCGAATTGACGATTATCGAACGTCGTTACTGCCTAAGTTGATTGGGAAAGTCTTGTCTTTGATAATTTATTCCGCACTGGACGGCAACAAGGTGCGATAATTTTGCGCAGGTTTAATAACTAAAATAAAAATTTACTTTAATCTCGACCAATGCACATTAATCAATTAATCGGTACTGTTCGTACGATCTGGATCAAGATATTTTTCGAATAAACGGAAAGATAAGAAAAATAATTATTTTTCAGATTTACAGACATATTTTCAGGAGACTGAAACGTGATTTTACTTTCTCTATATATATGTCACACCAAGATGGAAGATTTTGCCTCTAACGAGTTCTGTAACTAGATATACCTTAGTGCGGGCTGGTTTATTAAATATATCTCTTAGGCAAGAACTAAGTTTGGGGAGACGAAAGTATTTTCTAGCACCAATAGAAGGGATCCCAAACGACGCTCAAAGTACATTTTACGTTTCAAAATGTGCCCGTGAAATAACGTGGAGCCATAGAGA
>JARPRH010000063.1:26255-36655 GCA_031763665.1 Calameuta haemorrhoidalis | reverse complement strand
CAGTCTCTCCGTAGGAAAATACCATTATTATTGAAATTAGCTCCAGATTTAACTGATAGTGAAAGACAAGATGTTGCGGATGTTGTACAGAACTCAAAGTCTAAAGTGGATGGGTTTGTAATATCTAATACTACCATTGAACGAAAAAATCTTAAAACTCTTCACCGAGGGGAAGCTGGTGGGCTAAGTGGTGCTCCACTAGCAGAAATGTCAACTATGATGATAGCTGACATGTATAAAAGGACACATGGTTCGATTCCAATAATTGGTGTTGGAGGCATTTTCTCGGGGAATGATGCATATGATAAAATCAAGGCTGGTGCATCCCTAATACAAATTTATACATCATTTATATATCAAGGACCACCAGTGATTAACCGCATAAAAAAAGAACTAAGTGAATTACTCGAGAAAGATGGATTTACATGCATCTCCGATGCCATTGGTAAGAATTCAAGTATCAAACAAATATTAAAGTAACTACAATTATTTCTTGAAATTAACATAAACTGCATTCGTACAAACATAAAATAAAATCTTTAAGTTCTGTATATAAGTAAATGCTCATGTATTATTATGTAATTATTTCCTCGTAAGAATTAATGATACTAAAAATTTTACGTTTACTATTATTAAATGAATAATATTTCATTAAAGCTACACTTGAACTTTTACTAAATAAGAATTTTCATTCAATCGTTTTAATCGCGTATTGCCCACGTTCCAAATATATATATTTACATGGACAAACCATTTTCAAACAAACGTGCTTATCAATTGTAAAACCTTCTCATTGCCACAATGGAACACCGTGCGACACCCAGAGGTTCCATTAAATAATTTATTAAAGCAAAATCGATACAACTACAAAACAAACAAAAATTCGGTCTCTGTAATGCTATAATGATCAACCGAATAGCTATCTCATGTATATTAATATTTCATTTATCACATAGCACTCACAATATTGTACATAGTACACGTATAAGTATATGGCTGAGAATGCATCTGCTTTAAATGAAAAGAAAAAAAAATATTAAAAATATGATTAGTCTTATAAAATGATATATTTAGCGATTGGAAAATTGTGCATGAAAAGGGATAGAAGACAGGTGCATCTATATATAGGAACAATGGAAGTACTGAAATACAAAGGAGGACAAGATAATTACACAGGGATAGATGAGTACGAAGAGACATGATTTATCTTTATGATTTTGCTTGGTCGACTCTGCTCGTTTATCCCTCATTGAGGATGCCCTAATCGATCCATATAAATGCATTTTTATTACGGCGAAAAGTTTCTCCATTTTAGTTCTCGCGAGAAGTCGAAAAACTAAGCGGTTGAAAAATTCTGATATTGTCTCTCGTGTGCAATTATGACGTATGATTATGTACGAGCTTCGTTCATTAGTCCATATCGTCAGCAATGAAATTCTCCTGATTCACCATTGGACAGTTTCGATGATTATTTTCTTTTACGGTTTCCGTGACTTGCACGCTTTCCCTTCACCTGACCTTTGACCCCACCAACTGACCGTTTATCCACTGCATGACCATTTGTCGCTTCCTCTGCTACCAGACCTATTTTAAGAAAATGACAAACTAATCTTTGAAATTTTATCTTATCAGTAAGCACATTACGCGTACGAGCAGATTGAACGTGGTACACAGATTAATCATATATGTTATATTATATTATATTACATTTGTTTTAATAGAGAACCATCTCCGTACCGGTATTTATAATTGGTGATTCCAATGACTGGATATCAGTGTTAGTGACATTTACCAATTCTGTAGAGCTTAGACATTTGGTTTCAATTCCTGTAAACGTGAAACTATACAAACAGCATCCAGCATAGATAACAAGTACTACTAAGAACAAAACAATACACTACAGACTCATATGTAAACAGACATACGTGCTTGGTATACTGACACAGGTTCAGTGAATAGAATGATAACGTACTGTCACTTTCAGATGATGATACCACATATCGTTCAGGCGACGCGCTCTTGGAGCTGATTGGCGAATAAAAATCTGCCTCCCCATCTGTATTACTTTGTAATGGAGATAGAAATTGTTTTTCTTCGCCAACCCTTTCTTTTTGCCTCACTTGCAAGGATTTTGCTTCTACAGATGTTCCATCGCCATCCACGCTCTATGTGCACATAAATATTAAAACTAATCAGGCAATGCTTTCAATAATTCCACTAAAAAATAACACTTATTTTCTGGCTAGTAGACATTAATAATTAATTATCTTAATTCCTTTACCTGTTGTTGTCCGCCAACATCATGAAATACTTCTGTTTCTTCTTTAATGACTTCCTTAGACACATTAACATGTGGATACGTCGAAGCTGAATCTTCCTTAAGATCACGCAATTCGCTCAGTGAAATATCTTCTTCAGGATCAGAGAAACTTGTGTTTTCATCGGTAACAGAACACTCGGCCGGCTGATAAACATATTTAAATAAATAATCAGTACGGTACCTGATTCGAATTTCTGATAGACTGTCTCAATTAGACTTTTACAAGCTCACTATTTGATAAGAGCAGAACATAAGTTGTATCAGCGAAAAATTTAATAATTGATTCCTACATAATGCGAGTAACAAATAATCAATTCACAAGTGGAAAATGAAAAATACGCTTCATCTTGTGGAACAAGAGGTGGGGTATCCGCATTATCATCCTGACTCGAGTAGAGGTCAATTCTCAAGGTTTTCTACTTTGAACTTCAAGTTTACTAATTAGTAATTATTCCAAGTACACATGCACCGCGCTTGCACGCAACTTGGACTTGGCATAATATGCATACTGTGTATAATACACAATGATGATACGAATTTACAAATCTTAGTCACTATGCGTACAGTCGACTTTGCATGCGAGTATAGAACAAATATGTAATGGCTCACATTGAAATCTTGATCTTCCAATGAATTGTCCATTTCCAGTCGTTCGATCTTTGACCAGACCGTCTCATCCTGTGAGTCTCCTGAGGTCTGATCATCTTCGCTGGCCTCAGAATATTTTCGTTTTGCATCCGAATGTTCTATAGGGCTTGTTGCAGATTCCGTAGTAGACTGTTCCTCGGGCGTTGGTGTCTGAATAATTAAAGGAAATAAATAAAATATTCAGGGAAACTTACAATGCATTTGCGACTGTATTTTTTCATTAGAAAATCTCTATGATTCAAATAATTACTGTTTCCGGATTGTTGCGCACTCGAATTCTTGTTGGTGGAGGTGATGGGGTTCTTTTAGAACTATCCAAGCAGGAAAGTGTTGATAAGGTCATTAGAATGGACCTTATCAGGCTGGTCTTCGCTTCGCTCAATTTACGGTCCTTAAGTTATTTATCAGTGATAATTTAGGAATAATTATAATCATTTGTATTATTAATCTAATACTGACCTTTGCAGTTACCTTACGTTGTCGCATCATTCGTAAACCATTTGATTTTATTGTTCGTAGACGCCTGCGACTTTTTTGTATGAACTTTACCTAAAAATATGTATTATCACTCATTTTTTGATACTGTTGTTTTTTTGCTTCTTTTTTTTGTATCGAAATTTTGATAATCGAATAACTCTATAATTTCTCTATTAATCTTTCTAACCATTCCACTTGGCTGCACTGCTGGGTAACCCAGGACGAATGCTCCTACATTAAGCCCCATTCTTATAGCACGTAGAATAATTAAACTGGGTAAAAAAAGGATCCACGGCAGCGGTCTGACCAGTTCCATTTTGCCAAAGGTTTTTCCATTTTCCTCTTTAAAACATTAACTATTAGCAATTCATATAACATCTAATATAATAGTCATGAATAATGCCAAATTATTATACCGGTAGTGATTTCTTGAACCGGAAGACTCCACTCTGCTGATTTTTCCACGATCCACAAGAAACGATCGGTTAATTTCAAAATAGTTTGTACCAGTTGTAAACGCGCTGCAGATTCGATACTCGCAACAATAGTTTCTCCAAGTTTAGAAACCGTGCTGTTAGACACCTGTCAATTAAGGACCAATTAATAGTAAATAATAATAAAGATTTTACAAGGACTATCTGTAATACTTGAATGTTTACCGGCGCCGACGATTCTTGAACTGCCATTTTTCAACTGGATCTGAAACACAAAGTAAAAGATTCGTTAAAAATCTAATCTTTTATGTTATACGATAAGAAAATCATTTTTTTGACATCGTAGGCTCAGATGAGCGATCAGTCGTAAGTAATTGTGAATTAAATACGAGCGACATGGTGTAACGGTAAATGAGTCAGTTATAAATAAAAACAATAAAGAAAGCAGCGGTGTGATAATCGATATCGAGAAGCCACGACCCCGTCGTATCAAGAAGCAATACAAACTCCCATAATGGCATCTTAGCAGAAACAGATTTCTGGGCTTCGGCTCAACGATAAAAATGCTTCAATCCTTCTTCGCGTTGTTTTATTCCTTAAACCATTAACTATAATGACCGACAAGATCACCGATGACAATAAATATTTATAGCCACAAGTATCTTGTCGTATGAAAAAAAGTTTTCTATGGGAAGAACTTTGTAAAAAAAAAAAAAGAATTAGTCAATGAAGAAACTGTAAAGTTCTTCTGAGTCTTTTTATCTGCTCTAAATGAGACCTCGTGGAGTAAATCAAACGTATGAAAATAAAGAAAGTACGTACGTTTATCGGCGTTTCTCATTGTATATGAGAATACATTATGAATATTCAATCATTTTCGCGATACGCAATTATTTTTTCAATGTGTACCGCCATGCGTAATAAATATTATTATATAAGAAAAGTGAGCCAATAAAGTACCACGTAGGCTATTTAACGATGGTTCATGTAATGAGCTTTTAATAAAATTAATAACAGAATGCTTGACACTCGAGAGATACACCTGGCGCTACCCTGGCGGTTGAAATGTCAACTACGAGCGAGCACCACCTGATCGGTGCATAGTTGAAAATATCGAAAGAAAATAAAGGGAGCAGATATTTCTACGCTCACGTACAAGATAATATTTCAATGTTAATCATCGATTAAAATACACGAGTCCCAATAGGTTATCGCGGTTCCTAATAAGTCCATGTGCATAGAGTACAAAAATCTCATCAGAAAGATTTTTCTCCTCTCTTATTTTTAACCATTAAAAAATTCGATAATCTTCCGTTACCCTCTCTCTAAAATAAAACAGTTACAAATTATGTTGTCGCATCCGTAAATACAGATTGGCGATGGCGGATATTCGTTAACCAATAAATAAGGAATATTATCGCCTCGTGCAACAGAAGGAATCAGCGTTCGTTACGAATTGTCGTTTCGTTACGTAAAATTTTTACGTGATGGCGATAATCAAGAAGCGACGATGTCAGTCGCGGTTGCCTCTGTCGCATTTGCCATTCCTCATTAACCAACATTCATTAATCCGCTAATTAATGACAGAGTCCAAAAGACTGGATGAACTTCGCTACACGATTAGAGACTATATGAGCCATCGTTAAATTTAGAGAAAAATTATTTCACGGATGCGCACTGAAAAACATTACTTTTTATTTTCTCCTTTCAAGTCCATCCATTGACGCGTGAATAACATAATTAATAATACAAGATTGTGCAGAGCATAATATGTCATTCCCGAAAGTGGACAATCCTAATGATAATACTAATGAAGGTTGGCCTTGATTCATCTTATGTTTTGTCTAAACACTGTCTAGCAATGACAAGCCGTCAGTGTTACATTTCTTCTTCTTATCTGAAGGCTTTCGTTCTGTCTCTTTAATCATTTTTTTCTTTCTTCTCCTTTCAACTGTTTATTATTTTAAAATGCAATTATCCCGATATTTGCTGCTGTTATCTTCATTTTATTCGTTCTACAGGTCCAACATGCAAGAAATTCCTAAAGTACAAACCCCTCTGTAAATTATGCCAGAAAAAAAAATCCGTTTCTTAAATATAATTATTCGACGTCAAAAGAGTATAACAGTACGAAGTAAAATGACAGAGAAAAAACGGTTCAAAATTTAACTCTCAATAATTATCGTTTGTATTCATACTCATTATTGTGCCGTTCAAGGTGTTTCTGATGAGAACTGAAAATTTGACAGTAGCCGTAAAGGATTGAAGAAAACCAACACATACCTAGTTATTAATTTCTCAAGAAATAAATTACTCGCCGAATCCCGTCCCTAATACGACGAACGTCGTGCTGCTCGTGGTCGCAGTGGAATAAATGGCTTATCACGTTAAATGCAACTCGAAAGGGTCGAATGTCACTTCGTCGAGCGTCGGTATCATCGAGTCAAGATTCGTGCTGATCACTTAACTTTTTGCCGCGTGTTTTGGTCGCTTGGATCGAATTCGAATGAAAACGGTTGGACAAACGCACACAGTCTTCGACGTTAACAATTATGAGGGAGCCAATCGGAGTCAGCGGGGAATCCTTCGCGCCTGCAGGTTTCCTATTACAATACCGGCCGGTTAAACGCCGACTAATCATCTGTAAATCTGAGCAGCACCTGCATAGGACAATTATATACCTTCTCGAGTTGAGGTTATTTCTACGACCGATTAATAAGCAGCAATAAGTAATTACAGAGACGCAGCAATGATTGGACCGATAATGAATTAGGAATAGTTGATAAAATTAGTTTTGTATAAGTATACAAGGGTATCTTATAGAAAAGAAGTCCTTTAATGTTTATATGTCATGTGGTTCAACGTTAAATATTATTTGGAAACTTAAATAACTAGAAACTCACGAGCAGCGTGTCATTACGTTATATAATAATTTTCGGTACCATAATATAGAGAAATATTAATTTTCATACGTACCAGAGTATCGTTATCTATTCCTAAGCGGATTCTACCGCCCCGATCCTAAGGGTAAGGGTCCTCCTCTTCTTAGTTTCCTTGAGCGACGCGATTCGTAGCGAGCAAGAAAACTTTCTGAAGACAGTGCGCAGCGTGCGAGTTTCAATGAGAGAGAGAAGCAAGGAAAAGAAAGAATCAGAGGAGAAGGATAAGGAAACGAGAACCCGATAAAGACCAATGGTATCGCAGGGGGAAGGTGGATAGGGAAGTGCAAGGCGAGTGAAAAAGCAAGAGAGAGAGAGAATGATAACGAGAAGCAGAAACGGAGAAAGTAAGAAAATCTATAAGATGAAAAAGTGAGAGTAGTGAATACGAGTCGTGGGGAGCCAAACGTACCGCGGGCCAAGGAGCAGTCGAGTATACTGAAAAGGCAGAAAAGACGTCGCGACGCGTTTAGGACCTTTGCCCAAGCCTCTATACTATTATCGTTCTCTCGCATCGTGCTTCCCCCTACGAGAAACTCACAAGCCCATCACGACGTGGCCTCGGCAAGTCGCGTCGCGACGCCTTGTCGTTCAAAACTCTCCCATTTTTGTCATATGCATACCACGGCACACTCGATCCTCTCTTGGCACTTTCGACCATTACATACTTTTCGACTACATTCTCAGACTAATTCCTTTCTACTTCTCACGTCACAACTGTTCTTCATAAATTACAGAGTTCGGTAACAAGAAAAGGCCATCTTACATATTTCAATCGGCGCACGCTTTTACAGGTAAATTTAAAATATAAGCCCACAGGATGGGATTCCTGAATCTTCACAGAGACGGGAGACAAATTTTTCTGGATTTTATAAAAATTCGAATAAAGTTCATTTAAAAATTAAATCACAAACGGTATTCATCCTTTCACAACCCAACATGACTTTTATTAAACGTTGTAACGTGGCATTACAGCTAGAGAGGGTCTTCCCAGCAATAACCGAAAAATTAACCGTGGTCCAGAACCATTAAAGACGATCAAAAAGCTCTACGACGCGATAATTTAGCGTCTCAGATTCGCAATTACAAGGAACCTGAATCGTGTCCTGATCGGGATGGAGCCTGTCAATTTTTCGGCATTGTTCTCATCATATAATCCATGGCGTCCCTACTAGGAACTAACGTTATAGCGAATGGCGGTACCAACGTGTCATCGCTTGGTCCTCCTCATTATAACGTTTACTAGATTATCGCTGAAATTGCAATAGCGACGTGTGCGCACATCGCGAGAAATGTGTGATGACGTGAACGCATGTGCCGAGAAGAAGCGACGCGCATTATTTTCGGCTAATTAAAACATGAATGAAATCGTCCTAACGATCTTAATTAATGACATTGATATTAAGAAACAGTCAATAGGGACAGAATTAAAGAAACAGAGTAGAAAGCGCTGGAGTAGCCCTCCGTAATTGTTTAGAGAGAAAAAAAAAAGGAAGAAAAAATATAATAAATGATACTTGATAAATGAAATTAATTCTAGTCAGACGTTAAACAATGGTCGATCCTCCATAATAATCATTTTTTAAATGCAATCCTCAAGTGATCTCTGATCGACAAGAGATCCACCAAATTAAAATTGACACAACGCAAGACAAACGTACACAATATACATATCTGTTTTTCAGTTTTACTCTGTGACACAGACAGAGACAGACATATAGGCACGCGCATGCACATATTCACTTGTTTTCATACTCTAATTGGTTTACTCAATGCCACGCACGCATCTAAACAGAATCCATCATTCATTCTTGCTCCGATTCATCATACAGAAGTATTTGCTCATTCATTCGTTCGTTTGCTTGGACGAGTGGCGCATCCCATTATGTCCTTTCACGCGCACTTACAATCTTAAGCTACGCCAGAATTACGAATTTCTAAACGCGATCAATTACGTGTCTCGTGCGTGTACGCATATGCGTGCATACATCTAATTATGGGAAAACGTGTCTGTGTGTACGTGTTCGCACGCGTCAATCGGTCACAGCGTGTACATATGCATTGATACGTGATTGAATGCTGCGTGCTTTTCTTTCATTTATTAAGACTTTCTTTTTAAACTCGACAAACTTCCAATATACTCTTACACGTTTTAAATTTCCTTCTGCTTGTCCCTTCCCTCGTGCTCGAGGAAAACACATGTTCTATTCACAATCCATAATAGATATTATTTACTTAAACTGTGTGCAGATCCTTTCCTTTACCCACTGTCCCATCCCTATCAGGCCACATCACTTTCTCCAGACCTTTCCCTTTCGCCCAAGTAACTTCGAAATTTATCCCCGTAATATACATGTCCGTTCCAAAGTCTTTCGGTGCGTGGACGTTAATTTTAATCCCGCGTTTTAAAAGTCGCAAGCAAAAGCAGGATCGAGGATGTGCACCGCCATTGTCAGGCCAAATACGAAATAGCGAGTAGAGTATAAAATTGAATCTTAAGCGCCATCCTCCCGCCATTTTCATATGTATATATATAAACATATATATACATATATCGTACGCTCTAATCAGACCATTACAGTTTCCATTAATGACAAACTTCTAACGCACTCTGTAGCGGTTCTTTATTTTTTTAATACGTGATGCCTAAGTGATTCTGGCGGAGAGGAGCATCCTTATGCAATATACATATTTTTTTTCGATGACTTGAACCGAATGAAAAGAAAACGAGAGTACAGTGAAAACTTTTGACGACTGTTAACAGGCACAACAATTAGCAACAGGCTCAGGGTAAATTTACGAATGCTGACGAAAGCTCGTGAAAACCGTACAACGAAGAGGTCGGTCCTTCATTTTACACGAGAGTTGATAAAAATTCCACCAAATCCAAAGATATTTTTAAAGACAGAAAGGACCTTCCTCAACGGACTGCCTCATTTTGTTGAGCCCGTTAGATCTAAGAAAAAAAAAAAAGACGCAAAGACCTCAAGCTAAGCATGTCACTCGTATCCTGGAATATCCTCTTCACACGTCGAAGGATTATCTATGACGTTGGACGTAGTAACGACTACGTAACCTAACCTAATCTAACCTATATGTATCTTAATTGTAGCTCGAGATAAATTGGTGAAGAATCTATGTATACGAAACGAGATGAAGGGAACGTGATCGCGTTGTCAATTTAGTTTTAACAATAATCATTATATTGGATGATTTCTTAAAATGATTCTAATAGTTTCATCGTTATCATTACAACCCCACGTGGGTACAATGTTGCGCAAATATCTATCGAGAGACGTCCTAAAATTGGTATTTCTTTTTGCTTATAATTTTTGTAATTTTTTTTTTCTATTAAATGCGAACAATTCGTAATGGTTTCGCGATGAGCATTGTCACGTGACCAGGATGACAAGAATCGATGACGACGACGACGATGATGAGAACGAGACTTTTGACTTGGAGACGCGCTCAAATACGGCCAGTTTAATAGCGACAATCTTTAATAGTAATAGTTTAGAGTAGTAATAATATTAATAATCATGCAAAGGGGCTGCTGATACTGGCTTGCGAACTTAATCAAAC
>JARPRH010000061.1:160329-170740 GCA_031763665.1 Calameuta haemorrhoidalis | reverse complement strand
ACCTCCATCACTCTTTCACCTTTCCTCGTGTATAATCTTCCTTACGTATAATCTTCTCGAAATTCAGCCAGAAGGGCTCCCACGCCCTTTTCTACTTCTTCTTCGTGCTACCAATAACCGATGTATATATATATATATATATATGTCTATTGGGATGGCAATCAGTGAATTCAGGAATTGCTCTGGATTACAATGTAATTTAAAGGTGAAATATCGCTAGTGACTGGAAAATTCATGAATTGATTTGATTGTGATTATTGGTTTCTAATTTAATCAATAAGGCGACGAAGTAGAATCGAAGTGAAAATTTAATATTTTTCTTTTTCCTTCTTTTATCTCATTTTCTACCTCTCTATATCTGTACCGTTGTCATTCTTTCTCACTTTATATATATATATATATACATTAGGATTTCTCTCTCGTTCCTATGATTACCAACGTATCGAATTTCGATATAACCAACTATTATTAGGCAATACTTTAATTTTACCTAGTAGGAATGGCGCAAAGTATCTAATAGGCACCGCGTGCTCACCAGCTGCGCGCTGAATCATGACGATTCGTTTCATTGGCGTTTCGTTCAAGAGGAAAAGAATGTGGCTGGATGAGTTTATAAAGTTAATAATTAAAACATTTTTTTTACTTGAATTTCCCCTATGTTAACTCGAAATGCGATTTCGAAAGAATATTTTATCGATACACGTGCGGCAAGAAGTACTAGGAATGTGCACAAGGATTCTTTTCGATCTGTATGCAATTTCAATGAAGCTATAGAAAAATATGAAAAATTCTTTTAAGTCTGTTACATATGTTACAATATAATGTATATATGTATACCTGTAACCTCCACGTGTTATTTAAGGTATGCATAACACTCGTGGAATCGACCAACTGCGTAACTGTGAGACTCGTGAAGTTTTCGTTTGCGATATTAAGTCCATACTGCGCAATATATCTATATATGTTGCTTTTAACAATGCAAACATTCGTCATCGAGTTTGAGTTATTCGTTAGTCGTATCCCCGTCGTAATTAGTGCAAGTAACTTTTATGAAGTAGAAAAAAAAAAATTTTTATTTTTGCTAAAAGTATCCACGTCAAATGCAAAAATACTAAGTGCATTCCAGGTGATTCGAGTTTCGTGTGCAAGAAGCTGTAATGAATAAAAGATATGCGAATTTACGATTCGCAAAAATTTCTCAAATTCTTTTTCACTATTGCAAAAAAAATGTTTGCATTCCCTAAACAATAGCCCACCCACTAGGTAACGGTTCTCGTAAAATTTATATGGTCGATATAAAAATAGGTTAGAATTCCAATAAGCGCAAATGTATCTATCCAATCCATATCGCTTTAAAGTACCCACAGCCCAACACGCTCTGATTTTTACTGCATGCCACATTCTAAGGGAATATATATATATATACCCGTATATATACATAAGCATATATATATATATATAAGCATTGTTCTCTCAGTTTTATCCTACGTTATTCTGAATTACTGACTGCACGCCGATACTTAGATAGGAATGTTATAGCTTACGCGTTTCTCCCTCTGTCATTATTTTACTGCTCCGCTTTGCTTGGCTTCTGTTAATCGCACGAGCACGCGATACGTAATGTAAGATAAGAACGAAATAATTGCCCGACAATAGAGGATAGGCCTATATTACATAAATACACGTATTGTATAAGGTGTTCACGTAAACGGCGGAAGAGTGAAAATTTTTCAAATTCAAATTCACGATACGTCATATGACAATATCGAATGTACATACATTACAGTGAAGTATCGTACAGCCGATTTGACGGTACCGGAAGTAATTAGCAAAACCTTCACGACCGTTTAGCTTTTCTAACCTCTTCCTGCTGTCCTCGTATACATGGGTTGTCGTAGTCGTTACTGGCTGTCATTGCGTGCTGGGCTGCTTTCTAAATTCTAAGTCCGAAAACAAAAGTAGGTTCTCTCAGTGTAGATGCTATTGTCTGTAATGCGAGGTGTAACGTATAGGTATAAGTAAAGAAACAGGAAACGCCAGGTTAGAATGGAAACGTAGGGCAGGTGTTGGATACGTTTCTGTATGTTTACGAAAGAGGAATAATCTTCGTTTACATTGCGATCTTAGGATATGGGTGTGGCTATTCTGTAATCCAATGTTATCACATCTGGACCCGTGTACGTATAACAGTATATGTAGATGATTCTGTGGAGTCATTATAATTTTATACTGTCGTTCGAAATGTTTGTGTGTGTTTTTTTTTATGTTAGTATTTTTGCACATTTTCTTTTCCTTTACTAGGAAATTATTCATTTCAAAGAGAGGTCACTGGTACAATGCGTTTATCATAGAGGCAGTTGGGATGCTGCGCTTGAGAGATGGGATGCATCTCTTATCTTGTATAGAGATCCTTACCACGTAATGCGCGGCTTTCATTTCTAAGTAGTATTTCAACTCGGCGCATATTTATATACACGTACTATATGTATATATATAATGAAGTATGATAACGACTATTCTTGAATTCATGGAAATCGCTTATCTCGTTCTATATTATTGTTATATTCAATTTTGAAAATCTTTACCGAAATTTACGTGGCGATTAATGCATCTTTGCGTTACATCGTACAGAGACCAATCGATATCGATTGAATTTTTTTTCTTCGTTCACCTTTAAAAAAAAGCTCGTGAAACAAACTTTCACGAGCTTTGTATTTTTATTCGTGTTTTTATTTTATATCGAGATAGGTTTGTGATATTTTTTTTTCCCTTCTTTTTTTGTTCCCGGAATATCCTCTGCTATTCAACCACGCTCGGTCCAATATAATCTTCGCGACTTTACGATCGCGAATTCTCGCGCAATTTGCAACGTCGTTACTCGTCACGGTTCCCCGCGGCTCTCGTTCCCTGGAAATGCATCTACCACTACTCTTCGACGCTTCACCATGTCGATTCTCACAAAAAGTCTGGTTACTTTTTTTTTGAATTTTTCAATATTGAAAAAAATCTCAAACGACATCCCCGCAAAGTAGTTGTGAATTTTTATAAAAATTTTGATTTATCTCCTAACAAAATTTTTTTACGAAATTTCATTTCTAAAGGTACACTCCAATTCGTTTATAATTTACGATATCAACCTCTTTTATATGATATATTTATTTATTTCCGTTTTTTATTCGCACACTGCTACGTCACGGTCTGCAGTCAAAGTGCAATGTTCCTCACACGGGATGCAGGAAGATATGCACTTGCATCCGGTATTGCTGTGCAATAGCGTAAGGAAAAAGGATATAGCGGGTATATATATGTATATACATATAATACGACGCCGAACAATTCATTTTAGAGCGTCGCGACGACCGCGTTATAAGCCATAGTTGAAAATAATCTCGTCGTTTTCGTCGACGACGTAAAAGATTCTCAAGCTCTTACAGACACTCGCAATTACGGCGATTTCGCGGAAAGTACACTTTGGACTGGCTGTTGCGTAAAGGATGATGAATGCCACTGAAATCGCGCAATAGATTCTGCGTCAGTAGATACTGCGGTAACGAGCAGAAAGTGTATCAGGATGAAAATCGTGGGATGCTGCGAGTTGACTAACACTAGCGAAAAACAAATTCGCAACTGTTCGTTAGCAAGTGGATATAACGTGGGGGATGAAATTTTCAGTCGTCCGCGACTTTATTGAAAACCGATGACGTCAATGAAAAACTCACTATGCCATCGCATTTTCCAAAACGTGGGATGGACAGAGCCAATTATATTTTTATATCGAACCAATATATTTTAGTTATTAGATTAATTGAGGATCTTTTGCAAAAATTAAAATCGGGTAACGATTTTTTTTTAATAAAACTTTGTATTATCTGTGGATCAACGGAACGATCGATTATCGGTCCTTTATGCTGATTAAGTTTCCCGAGTAATTATCTTGTGCCAAATTTTGTTGGCAACCTCGAAGAAAATGGTACGCGGATACGGGATCGTCGTTTATTATTATTATTATTTCACTTGGTTTTCTTGGGATATCTTATAATAAGCCGCACGAATCTTCATGTGCCAATCTCTGCCGCAAAGTGGCGGCAATCGTATTGTCTCCTGCAATTCTCGTGAAATTACATCTGGCTTCCATTTAGCCGTTAGCGCTCGGGTGTACTGATGAAATTTTGCATAATAAGGTCATACCGAGATGACAGGAATGGACCATCAAATGGTGCACTGTAATATTCTCAGCAGGATATTCCAAACGGTAGAAAATGTCGCAAAAGAAACTTAACTGCACTGCCGTAATATTTTGCGAAAGGAAGAAAAATATTTGCCAGAGACGAATTTCGCAATTTTGCTCAACTCCGGTGAGGCGAACAAAATTTTTTATTATTTTCTTTAGCATGGACAAAAAATAAAAAATTTATATTACGACATTTTTATGAAAATCAACGTTAAATTCAGGAAAAAATAATTTCTAGTTTACCCATAGGATTATACGGTATTGATTTCCAATAAAATCGCCATACGGGCGCGTTTGCGAATCCTTCATTTCCAAGCGTGATAATAATCATTCGCGAATACGCATATCAATATTCTGCTGCCGAAGAGCAGAAAATCCTTTCAATTAAATATCATCAGTTCAGTGTCCAATGAAAGCACGTGTTATTTCACGTACGGTAAACATCAATGTGCGAATATTTTGAGCGGGATGAACATTTGCTAAAAATAGCATTTAATAGTATCACATATTAAACAAAAAAAAAAAATTCGCAACTCTTATCTTTATCATCATTAATGCCTCATTGCGTACCTAATATCCAGTAGTCTAATTAACACTGTTACTATACATATATATATCCACAATTCAGTATAAAGTCCTCACATAAATAAAAATATATATACAAGCAATATACAGTATACATATAAAAACGATAAAACATTTTTTTGCAAAACGAGGTAAACCAATACCCATATCCTCATTGGCTCGTGCAGCGCAACATGCAATCGGGATGATTAAGTAATATGTTGGATAAAAATAAAAAATTTCTTTACGCTCTTGGATACCTTGTAATCCCATTACGTGACACGTACAGAGTCCAAAAGAGATTCCTCGTACAAAATTTTTGCGTGCAAATATGTTAACCCTCGTTTTCCATAAAACGCAGACATCCCATCCATTATAAGAAAGTAGAAGGAATCCTCGTGTATTTCTGAAAATTCATCAGCTACGCCTAACATAACGTAACATTGGACCGTCGACTACACCCGGTCCGCGGGGTTCCAATTAAATTGAGTATGGAAGTAAAAACTAGTATATACATATATATATACACCCTTATAGTACGAATATACATACTCACGTATGCAGAGCTATACATATTTGTTTTCTTAGAGACAGCAAATCGCGTGCTCCACCTTCGAGATTCACATATGCATCCATCCATGCGTGCAGCTGCATGCGTGACTACACGGCAGCAGAATCGTCCGTTATATATACATATACATATGTACAATATATATATATACATATACACACAGTCAGAACGAAACCAAGTGGTGAGCATTGTCTGCATACTCATAGAACTGGTTTCGTGCGTCTCTACGAAGACGTGAAAGAAGGGACGAGAAGCGTAACATGTATTCAAATAAAGTCTGGAGGAAGAGACTTGTAAAAGTCCGTAGGACTAGTCTCCATGAGAGTACATATATATATATAAGCACTACATAGGTGTCATAGACGATGCTGCGACAAGAAAGCAACGAAGCGTATAACGCCGTTGAAAAGTTGCTGCCTATAAATACATTAAATCGTCATTCGCCCTTAGTTAAATCGTGTTTCTCAACGAGTTTCTGTCCTTATAATGACGCAACTGTACTTCGCTTCTCCTTTAAATTCCAATTACACTTGACTAAGTGACGAGCGTTCGGTTCAATTGAAACATTCCTATATATACATATATATGTATATTCATAGCCTCCTGACTTTCTCGTACGGCAATATCGTCATGAAGAGAATAATATTATTTGATCGGATAAACCATTATGGTTTACAGTAATGCCCTTTTTGAGAATATCCATAGATTTCTCATGACGACACACGTATAGAATTTTCGATGAGCTCGGAGGCATCTTTACTGGCATCGACGCGTTTGGTGATTTCGTCGCGGCACGCTCTGTGAAAACACCTTGTAAAGGGGATTTCTCATTAGGCGAAGAAGCGCGCGTGTAACGTCGAAGCCGGTTTACCTGGAGGATCTGTAGCGTCTAGGGGATCGTATACGTATAGCCTGAGCTATAGGACGAGCCGGCGTTAATGTTTAACGGAGAAAGAAATGCACGTAGCCAAAGGTATATAGTACTTTGATGCTTATATATATGTATATATATATATTGAACGGCTACTCGTGAATCGTAGGTATGCGATACTGGTACGTCATTAGAGAACGCCAGTTGCGCGAGTATCCGGTACTGAACGATATACGGGATCCATAAATCGATCATTTAATTGCACTACCCTGGGGGGAGGTTTAACTGTGATCCGTCAGTGTGGAAGCATCATCCGGTTCTTAGAGTCGCTAAAAGTCGTTTCCGTTACTTTTGAATGCACCTGTAGTCCAGGTTGGATCGTACTGGATTTAATGGGTGGGAAGTAACGAGGAAGATTAACGAGGTTTTATTTCATTAATTAATTTTTTACATTAAGACGCGTAGCGTGTATGAAATTGAATTTTTTTTTGGAAATCTCAAAATTGAAAAACAATAAATTTATTATGTATTTTGAAATACGGGTTCATGGTCGTGCAGGGTGATAAGGGCTGATAGTGAAAAATTATTGTCGGGATGTATGATCGTTATGGTTGAAGCGAAAGATACACAGTAGATACGTTACTGTATGATCAGATTAACATGGCTGATGTTGCTTATGCTATCGTCAGACTGATATAATGTATAACTACTTATAATTTTTAGATCTTACTATACATATGTCCCCCAGCTGTTTTATACTCCTCGGAACACTAGGTAAAGATACTATAGTTTTTTTTCCTTTCTTTTTGTATTTGGAGTGCGGGGATTAAAAATTTCTCATCGAAGTAACAGTGTAATATAATCTTTGCAGAATTCGTAAAATTTAATGATCCACCTTATACGTAATTTTATTGCAGCTACTTAGATTCAATTGAATCTTCTTCATTTTTCACGTCTCGATTGGTCCATTCGAGGACGTTCCGTATCTATGAACCGATCGGCACTGAATTTCTTCATAATACTTTAGGCGGATATTGCCAATTTAAGGGAAACGCGCCAGTTTTATCGTACGGAAGATTTAGCCTCGAAACGTAGCAGTTTGTAAAACTTTGCCGAGCATAACATTGCGTTTCGATAAAACCATATATATTCGACACGGTATACCGGGTGGTATAAGAAATCAAGTTGTTTGTCGATCTTCGAAAACACACGTTACTCTTACAAATGGGATTGTTTCATAAACACCAAACGGAACCTTCGCGTTATAAACTTTCGACGTAGACATTTAGTTCGTAATGAACATACATGTATTTTTCAAAGTACATGAAAATAATGATCTGTCACTTTTTTTTTATTTTACACCCTATAGCCAAGTATGAAATGAGGAGCGATGCGAATTTACTATGAATTTTTAATAATTTTCTTATAATCTACCAGTAGTATTTTCCTATTAGATTTACTATTTCAAATTGCAATGACGAATACCAACTTGCACATATAACATCAGACATTCAGACGTGCATCAGTCTAATTACTGGTTACCTTACACAGTACTTTTTCACCTATGCAACTGCATTGTATTCCTCTTTTAACGAAGTAGACCTGCATACTGCAACTGATGCATTATTAGCTCATGACCCAGTTTGAAAAAAGGTTAGCACCTAAAATGCAGTGTAACAGTTCGCAGAAGTTAACAGTCGTAATTTATTTTCAAATCTTCATAAATACGTTCACGTTAGTCGCCACGTAACTCATAGTGCACTTCTTTCGGGTATAGCGCCAAGTTCAATATCTCATGCATCCTACAAAATGCATTTTAAATATTCGCACAAAATTGCATATAATCAAGAGCCCTAAACTTGTCATATTTTAAGGGTGTGTAAAGACAGGTAAATATAAATGCGTAATGAATAATTTTTTTTTATCAAGTTTCCCCTCCGTTACATGCAGGTGCAAGAAGAGCCTACCGTTTAGTGTTTCTAGGTTGGCAACGTACTAACCACACCTGATGTACCCAGTGTACGTGTTATTATCGGCCAATATATCTCACCTATTTTACAGCAACAAGGTGTACCAACCTTCTACCAGCAAATTGCTACGAGCTGAACTCTTCGAGACGTAAGGTCGTCCACGTGCAGTTATATGCACCGGTACTTTATTAACAACCCGCAATATTTGCATTAATTGCAACGTTATTAACTAACCAAAGACGTGAATTCCGCACAGCGCGCGACTGGTTTGTATAATTTCTCCGAGGCCGCGAGCCTTAAGACTAACGTGATTCTATACCGTTACTTTTATTTTTATTCAAACAAGGTTACACTGAAAAGTGCGTGTGTGAGATTCGCAAGCTGTCACTATACGCAAAAGCGTACAGATACCATGGGCATGAGATTTGACTACTAAATTTGAATGAGTATCAATAAAAAAAAAAGTACACTCGAAGCAAAAAGTTCATTGAACTTGAGTTAACATTGAAATTCAGAATTTTCACGTAAAACGAAAGATAGAATACAATTGGGTAATACACAGCAATTTTTCATTTTTTTTTTTTACATAACACACGTAAGACTTCATTATCACCTAGAATATTCAACAGTATAATTTACTACGTTCTAAAGAATCACAGAAGATGGTACAGAGGACTGAATAGATGGGCCAATGATTTCCTCGTTATTAATCAAAACCCATTGATTACACGTATGTATGTTTTAATCATTCGCCAACCACCTGCCAATAAGAATAATTGCACATGAAAATTTAACCAAGACCCATAAGTGCATCGTTACGTGATAATAAAAAAAAAATGTTCCCCATCAATTACTTCTCTTGCATATGGGAATTGCATGTGTGCCTTAAGGCAAACTTGTCATTGAAGCTAATACGCCACGCGACATGAGAGCTATATATATGTATATACACAGTAACTAAAAGTTGTGCAGGTGCATAATTGCATCGATCGGAAGGTATCATGTGTTAGCATCGAAATCGCGTATATCGAGTGCACGCAGCTGCAATTTCGTACCGCACGGCGCCCGTCTGATGCACGATGCACTTTTCTCACCGCGGTACGTAAATCAAAGGAAGTCTATTCCCCTCTCTCTCTCTATTTCTCTATCTATCTCTCTCTCTCTCGTTCCTTCTGAAAGCTTCGTCATTCATTTATAAAACATAGAGGCTCCTCAAAGACCCGCTGGACTCATGTGCTTCCACTTGGCTGGCAAAGGTGTGATGTTGGCGCAGCTGTAAATGTTCCTCACGAAGGATGCATTAACGTTTATTGGCCAGTGGGATATTTATGTTTGTACTAGAAGAAGCCCTTGGTGGTTGGTTGGGAGTACGCAATATATATATATATACACATATGCACACACACCTAAATGGCAAGCGGAGGTGGCGTCCGGCTTCAAGGTTAGCCACCTTGTATATTTGCATTGTATTTTAGCAGAACCTCCGTTTGTGGTCATCGGCATGAATCGCAGCTGCAGCTGCGTAAAAAAAAAGGTGCGTTGCATAAATACGTTAAATTCTCCCATATATACCTATACTCGGTAGGGAGACTGCAGGTTATTAAGGGGGGGCGAGGGTGACGTACGCCGTTTGTTAAAACTTTGAGATCGCGTGGGATAAAAGATGCAAGAAATTTCAAAGAGATGAATGTATCCCGAGAGCCAATCGTGGGATCTTAAAATGTTTTTTTATCTCAATTTCAACCACGTGGTTTACTTCATCGATCGGGAGTACAAAGGTTTGTTTTTCTACGGTAGCAAATTTCTTATCGATCTTTAACGTTCTTTCCGATCGGACTCGATAATTTATTACACGATTACGTATACTGTGTGCTTATCGCGATTGCACTTGTGAGAAAATTGTGGTTTGACATTTTTTTTTTTTTTTTGTTTCACGTGTCAATTCTGTTTAACGATATACGTTTTAGTCGGCGCTTGGGATTACGTTTTATTCTCTTTTCTCATTAATGTCCTGTGCCGGGATCCTACGAGTCCTTATTTGTACGCATTTAACATATATCAATGGGCAGCGAGCCATTTACGCGTTCCACTCGGTGGGAGCCTCGCCCACTTCGAGAGCTTCTCGAGTGAAGCGAAGGAGCGCCCGTTTCTATTGGCTCCACCTTTACTTGACTCCTTCGCGTCGACAAGTGTCGTCGACATGG
>JARPRH010000061.1:148994-160229 GCA_031763665.1 Calameuta haemorrhoidalis | reverse complement strand
TGAAGCGAAGGAGCGCCCGTTTCTATTGGCTCCACCTTTACTTGACTCCTTCGCGTCGACAAGTGTCGTCGACATGGCACATGGGTTTTGTGCGAGAAGTAACGGGTTAGATTAGGTGGGATGCTGGCTAAGACTTCCCTATGAGAATTCTGCTTCGTTTGACATTTCAATTTTTTTTATATCGCGAATGCTAATTGAAATTTTACAAGTTTCGATTAATGACAGTTGTAAATTACCGGATACGAGGTTATCTTGATTTCGAAAGACCCGCCAAAATTTTACAACATTTATCAAAGGTCAGGGAAGCTGACTGTGGCTTGTTCTGGTCTGCAAGAACGATGGCCGTGAATTGTCGAAAGTTGAGATAAAAACCGGTTTATTTTTTTTTACACGGTATGGATGCTGAGGACTGTCTTTTATCAGGCTGGACCATAATGGCGGATCTGAAATTGCTTTTTTTTTTTCTTCAAGCCACAGGTACGTATCGATACTCTGCGGGATACTTCGGCTCGAGTAAACTTCGACTTTCACCCGAAACCTGCAAAATCGTTAAATGCCTCGTTGAATATCGATTTCGAAATCGTCTCGGAGCGAAGAGACGATTTTCGTAATGTCAGTTGTAAAACGGGTCACGGGTTGAACTGTACTTGTCATAATGATTACGCAAGTTCATTTGTACACTCGACGGGATCGCTAATCACGTAATTAGTGACAAAAGGAGATTGTCTTAATTTTTCAAAAAATGGTAAACAATGGATCATCAATGAAGTCGACACCATCAACGTAAATATTTATCGCCTATTAAAAAAATATCAGCCTATAAATCATCATTACGTAATATAAGATTCATATATCCCATAATATATATATCTATACAGACATAAACCCTGTACCCCATGATCTTTATTTACGACTTTCAGAAAATATATAGTATATATATATAACTCATAACCTACAAAGAACTGACACTAACAGTCTGTCGACTATAGAAACCCAAGTCCTGTATTTGTCTTCGTCCCGTATTACAAGAAAATCTGGTATAAGAAAAAAAAACGCGACTTCCGTTTAAAACGGCACCGTTAAATATCACACGTGTAATTCACTACGCAAAACGTTTTTCGTACACTTCAAAGCGTCGTAAAAAGCTTCAAGCTCCACACTGCAATTTCTTTCTCCTGCGCCTCTGCCACTGTTAAGAGGGTCGTAAACGAAATGCGGGAAACAGGCGCGATATTCAAATCTTTAACAGCCGATGCTTATTCAGGCAATCGTTAGAGGAAGGCATTTTGTAAAGGGACACAATGAGCAGTCATTACAATGGTAAACGATATATATATATACACACACGTATCTTACTCAATCCTTAAGAACAGGTGTGTTCCACAGAGTGCGAAGAACGTGGCCGTGCGTGGTAGAACAGATTCAGTGCGTGACGTCCCACGCGTGATTAGCATTGCGTAGGATATATGGAGTCGGCCAGACTATTTTTCCGTAACATCTGTTCGACGATAAGGCAGAGGGAAGAATGAGAAATAAGATAAATAAAAGTGTCGCTGTCACCCACGTAAACCGTAGAAAATTTTTCAAGTACACATACACGTGTCACATGAAGCGTACAAGCGTGTATAATGATGTTTGTGGAATGTCAAAAAATGAAGACGTATCGGGTACGTCTTTAATAATTAATTTTTTTACTCAAAATAGGAAATGTTAGGTTTAATTGAATCAATGAAAAATGTGGTATGACTTCCGCTGAGATATCTATTGCGTTTTACTACGAATTTCATCTGTTGGAGTAAACAGGTTGTTTTTACTGTATTCTCAAGAATCGATGGAATGCAGGGAAAGCTTGGGATATACGTATAGTCGCTGTATTGCAAATGTACTGCCGACTACACAGTGCATATGTGTGTTTTATAGAAATGATCCCGCCAGGTATATCATTAGTGGAACGTATGAGATATTCCAACGAAATGATTTTAATTATTCGGAGAAATCTTATTAACGTTGATCTTCGACCGTTCGTGGTCTCGAGGGAATTAAGATGGAAAAAAATATTTTTAGGAGATTAAGTAATCCCTATACCGACTGAATATAAGAATCTGTCAATTTTTTTTTCATTCTTCTCCGAATTCTCATTATTTTACGAATTCATGATAAGACTCTGTCGCGCTGATAAAATTTAGTTGGGAATGAATAGCTGCTATTTTTGTCAATGTTAACCAGGTTGAGCGCCATTTCAAACCGGATTCGTGTTAAGCTTTTTCTTTCATACACAACAGTGCATTCAAGTATCGCTACCATGAAAACTCAGGCCTTTGACACGCGAGGGACTACAGAAGACTTGCGTCACAGTGACTGTAAAATATTCAAACCAATAATGCATTTTCAATTGAATCATCAAATTGTACGTAACAAATCAAAATTACTACATGAACTTTATCCAGAGTCAAAACAAGCCTTGAAAATATTCCAAACAAAAATAAAATATTTTTTACCCCATAAAAACAGCTTTAAAAACCACAGATTTTAAGTTACATATGTTTTCTCAGTATGGGGTTCAAATTTTATTTACCCACCAACCCCCATTCAGTCACAATTCACAATGGTGATTCACTGAAAGGTTTCTCGAATTTATAACCTACCCCTCGTCAGAGTACCCAACCGAACTCAATAATCATATTTTTTTCAAAAAAAAATATTCTCAGCTCTCACATGTCGTTTCCTCAAATAAACAGACAAACGTATTCCACTTATATCCTATCAGTTTCTCTGATTTACAGACACTCTTATCTCTCATGAACATGCTGTCATACGTAAAAATAACATATAGTATACCCAACTCAAAATACATATATAGAAGTTCTAGAGAAGCAATATTCCTTTGAGTATCAATTTCATATGAGAGCTTTGACACATGCATACAGACACGTGCGCCATTACGGATAGATGCATGCCGTGTATGCATCATTGTATGACAATATAGTGCACATGCATGAAAGAACTCCCGCTAAGTCCCAGACACGCTTTGGTGAACATGAATGATGGAAACATACGTGTAGACAATGTATACGTCATTACATATATGTACATACCGATATATGGTACCTATAGTCCGTATAAGTGACCTAGTGACTCTCTAACCCCTAGTAGCGTTAACTAATATACATAGCCACATACCCACATATGTAATACATGCCAAACTTGGTAAAGGTGCGCGCATGTAATTGTAATAGGATATTATAGTAATTGCCACGTTATAACCCGAGGCTGTTATCAATTTTAAAAATCATTCATTCCAGACTGATATAAAACGATACCAATGAATTTTGTGAATGACGTAATTTCACATTTGCTGATAAGGCATATACGTACAGGAGTACTTGAATGTTAATTAACACGAACCAATTAATGTATACTCTCGGTAATAAGCAGCAGTAATTTTTTTCCCATAAAAAAAATTCCCACAGAATCTCAACCTGCACTTTCGAATATTGGAATTTCGTTGATCGTACGGAGCAGCTATACTTTCGCCATTCACCATTTTTTTTGTTCTCAGCTCTTTTACCGACAATACATGTATATTACGTAGTCGGCAGCGAACGAGAAATCATTTTGGTAAATTTTTCCTACGTCAATTTTTTTTTCATACTTCCTCCAAGTACAGTACAGATATATCTGCCAGGTATGACGTTACGAATTAGCCAATGCCTAACGGGTAATTGCAAGGCTGATAGACGTTTTCCATGGACCATCGAGCAATTCGATTTACTGTCTGATCTATTTCTCCGTAGAGACAACAGCCACTTCCGGTGATTAACGTCAATGCACCTTCCCGAGGGAATGTTAGGTCCGAATAACGTCGTTAAAATAAAATTTTTAATAAAAAATTCTAGGTTGATAAAAAATTTTTTAATCTTTCTCTTCGTTCTCAATCAACGACTAAACCACGTTGTCGTATTCAGCCTCGTGTAGAAGCTACTTGCAAATTTTTATTTGCACAGTGTCCCATTGAGCAAATACCGGCTGTGCTAACGTTAGCAAAATTTCGTAGGCATACGTGAAGATGACGTTGCGCAATTTCATCTCGCTGCGATCAAAAAGTGCTCTCGTATACTTTAACGAGGAACACAAAGAGCTCTCGTTAGACTGGCACATTGAGTGACCAATTATCTTGGCAATTCTTAAAGGTGTAACAATCGGCCGCCATGGTCGTTCCCTTAAACGAAATCTGCTTACGGTTAGAAAATTATGGGAGTTTGCATTTGTTAGCAGCTTCGAACGAGCCCGTGAATCAGGTCAGTAACATAATAACATAGGGAGTGTACGTGAATAATCGTTATGCAATAAGAAAAAAAAAACACAAACCACATGATTAG
Source organism: Calameuta haemorrhoidalis (assembly GCA_031763665.1). Lineage (NCBI taxonomy): Eukaryota > Metazoa > Arthropoda > Insecta > Hymenoptera > Cephidae > Calameuta > Calameuta haemorrhoidalis. Next base: position 155,850 of record JARPRH010000061.1, on the reverse strand, counting down.
CTTTGAGGTTAAAGAATTTTCCGGAATCCCTAATCACATTAATTAATTAACTGGCATAATAATAATTATATTTTGAAACTGTGAAATTTAATTTTTTTTAATTATTTTAATATATATACGTATGTCTTGTATTAATTCTCACGCTGTCACTCTTTCCTTAGTTATAAATAGACAACGTGGTATGACGTCATAGCGCGAACAGGAAATACGCTGCCCCGTGCAAGCATATATGCTGAATCTTGGAGAAGTTGATTAACGTCCTGTTATTTGTTGTGGCTATCAAGTCGAGAGATTGTTAATTAAACTTGATATTTTTAAGATTAACATTACACAACCGTGAACCTTTACCTTGTACACCGTATCATGGGAATCTACTGTTATACCACGCATTGTCATTGACAGTATGCAATTTGTATCCGTGCGTATGGACGATGCAGTTTTCAATTATACACGAGGGACAGTTCCGCCTCTTACTTCTTCGTGCATTTGTAACGGAATTCAAAGTGCCGTATACGGGATTCCATTAGTTTCTTGTTCTTTATGCACCGCTGGAGAAACCTTAAGCACGTATTCCACGCGAAGATAAAAGACCCGCTATAGTATAATACAGCAGAGTCATATCGAAGATCATATATACACGCATAATATGGAGTAAATATATTTCATAGCGCATGCACTCTGGAATGTGCATTCTTGACCTTTATCGTCTGGATGCTTGCACGTGGTGCAGTTTTCCACTTGAACTTAGTCGAGTGGACTTTTTGAGAAAAAAAGAAATTTAAGCCAGTAAAATATGATTTCGTGCCTAAGTCGTCTACTGTATATGTATATGCTAGTCTTACGTGAAAATTCGTTTTAAATAAAATTTTGAAATTTTGTTTGGCGGAATTTTTTTTGATATTTTATATTATAACTATTTAATGCAAGTCCTAGTTCATTTTCACTGTTCCGCACGTACAGCTAAGAATTCAAGACTAACAATGAACCGGTTTCGTTTCATCGTTTCATAGAAACGATACAATGGTTATCCTGCCAATGTCTATTCAGTCTGATATCTTCCAGCATTGTAACAGTAAAATCACAAGGTACGAATCCGTTATCCGTAGAAACTCCAGTTTCGTCGTAACTTTTATATAAAATAATTCAGACGAAAAATTGAGATCAAGTAAGCAAGAGATTTCTCGTTAATTAAAATGAAAAATTTTAAATATCCTTTTCTTCTATCACCCGTGTCAAATATCTTTTACTTGACTAAACGACTTATCAGACGTAAGAAAGAAAATTCCATTGGACGTATTTTCGCCCTAAAAAAAAAGCCTTAAGGCATTTCAAGGTTTGTTCGGTACACCGAGGTATCGCTCCATGTAAACTCACGGAAGCAACGCGTTAGTCGCTCGATGCTCTAGACTGACGCTTCGTTGACGTTGGTATTACTGCGATCAGCCATGCAATCCGACTGCACGCCAAACATGCGGATGCGCCTTTATGCTATACACAAACAGTCTCATACTACGAGGAAGCCAACCCGAGCTCCTCCTGTAAATCATATTCAGATTCAGTTGTTAAACTCATAAACTATACATGCCCCATCATAAGTTCCCTAAGGTTTTAAACGTTGGCGCTCCTGTTCAACTCCACGCTACACTGCGCAAACCTTCCGTTATCACTAAAACAAGAAAATACGACCCCAACGATCCACCCGTTTTCCATTAGCGAGCATAATTTCTTCATTACGTCAGTAGTACCAATTGGGATAGTTAGGAAAAAAAAAATCACGGATGCTTCAGGCGAGTCATTGAATTGGTCATGGATACAGATTAGTAAGAGGATGATTGGTTCCGCTGTATAATAAATTCTATAGATCCATTTCCTAATCAGACTGCAACGTTTAATCGAATTAGAAAAATTTGAATATTTTTTTTAAATCACTCATTTCCATGTCAACGATTTAAGGGCATTAGCCAATCAAAGCTTGCTTATCGAATTTTCAGTCGTATCGCCTAACGTATTAAGGACTGAGATTGCCTAACACGCGTTCAGCTCTGAATTGCTGATTATATGTAACTTATGCAAATTTCTGAAAATCACATACTGCACCGCTTAATTGATGCATTTTCAATTGGCAGTTACGCAACTGCACTAAACTTCTCCTACATGTCGTATGCTATTCGAAGAGGTCTAATTAGCGTAATGCGTAGCCCAATTATGTTATACTCCTGGGTATACACACATACGTAGTACCCACTATTCAGAAGTGAAGTCTGAATATTCTTACAGTACAGGAAACGCATATCGTCTGATTGGATTATGTAATTTCAAACTACCGAGATACGTAGGCTCGTTAACTGTTTCAACGAGGAGTCGCTATCGACCTACTTTTTTGCGGATTCAGAAATATTTTGTGACGTCATTCGTCATCTCACAAACTTTATTACCAATATAACCCCTGCACACGTGGTCTCGTACGAAATGACTAATCCATGGTAATTAACCGATGGACGACAAATGACCTTTCTGTAAAATTAAAATACGCTAATTAATTTTAAATTGATAATTACGGAATGGTCGATTAGAAATTTATACTGTTTAATACACATATATATATGTATACTATGTACACTATATATATATATATATGTATATCTTCTTAAGGACTAAACGAGACACGAGAGCAACGAGCCAGGACTTAATAAATCGTAGGCGGTGGCTGTGCGATCTTATCGACATCTTGATCGCGCTGCCGATTCCTCGGGTGGCGCACCTCGGCAAAGTACCTGCATTATAATGAGCAATAAATAATCGGCAAGGGACTTCCACCCTGATCTCGGGTAATATATCCTATATCAACAAATTCCAAACAGGAATATCCGGAACGAGAATGACTGGAGGGTGCGAGGAGTTTCGATACGATCGGCTAGACGAGGTCAGGATCAGTGTGTGTCCGGAGGCTTGAAAATTGCTATGATTATCGAAGAGGCTGATAACTCGCGTGTGATTTGTCGATTAAGAGAGAAGGAGAGGAGAAAAATTTTTTTTATGAAAACTAAAAAATTTTTTTCCACTTGTACGCAGCATCCTCATCCTTGTTCAGTAGGCTGAATGATTTACAATGATCTCCCTTGGGTCCAACTGGTTTTACAGTAGTTTTGTATTACTCGTGTTGTTTAGGGATGCAGTCTGGTTTCCGCGATGAACTAATGGAGGATTTCCTATATATGGTAACATATAGAGATGCTATACAAGTGTCAAGGGCAGGTGCTTCTATATCTATCACGTATGGTCTGCACCATATGTGTATTATGCAGGCCGTTGGCAATGTGTTACATACTCGTATTTACAGGTGCCGTCGTACTGTAACACTTGGTTGGGTGTTGGGTGGTTCGTGCTTTGTATGGTTGTGGCCAGTGTGTAATGGCTGCCTCGTAAAAGGAACAACGCATCGCACTTGGTCGAACGAGCCGCTGCACAATGTTGCATAATTGCTGGACACCGGAGACCGGGTTTTACAGGGTCGTGGGACCAAGGCGGTTTAAACTGGGTCCTGAGTCCCACGAAAGTATCGTTAAGGCTGCAAGCGCGATGGGTACAACCTCCGAATGTCTAGACTCTGCATTATGTATTCTATGTGTGACGGTGGTTTCCGCTCCGTTTCCAACGTTCCGCTTGGCGACGAGCGGCAGGAACGTTTTACTTCCGAGTTAGATAAGGCGTCAGGGTGAGATACTACGAGTTTCAAGATTAATAAGGCAGATTATGGAAAGTCATGTAATTTCACATTGTCGAAGTCTCAGGTAGCTGGTTCGTTAGCGCGCCTGAGAATCCTTATAGTGTATTCGCGATAATTCGACCATTCAGACTTCAGTTCACCGGCGCGCAATCTCGAATAACATAGCAGCGCTGCATTCCGTATGAATGTCCTGGGGAGACTTGCATTTCCGATGCACCCAAGTGCACGTAAGACTGGACGATAAGGAACGTGGTTTGTTTAACTTTTATCTTAAAATGCATTTGGTTGCGTAATATAAGATGCAATTTTTTAAGATTCCACAGAAAAAATGACTTTTTTCCGAAATTGAGTTGAATCTCATTCTGGTCCATTTTCCCAGCATCCCTATGAATCATGGATTTTTTAGAAGAGTTGAAAGCTCGTTGGCATACCTGAAATTACGAATGGTCGTAATTCAATGGTTTTTAAACCCACGCTTATCACGTGGTCGCTGAATAACTCGTGGAGGTCATGTCACGTGCACTCGGGGACGATAAAACCAAGAGAATCGATAAATCCATAAACGCCATTGAATACGTTAAGCAGCGTCTTGAGCCTCTTCCTTCTATTGGAAAATCTTCACGGATATGTCGCCCAGCCTGCATTGAAAGTCACGAGGAAGGGCAGTAACTCGGCGTCGCGACGCCCACGTGCAGCAAGGTGAACACACCCGGCTTGATTGTGAACTTTGTGAGTTTCGCACGAAGGTTGCATGTCGTGCGCCTTCATTAAGAGTCCCAACAGGAAGAGAGCAAAGATCGGTATCTTGAGCCACCGAATCCGGTTGTCTTCGCTCTGTTGTTTCCGGCAGAAAGACAATCGATTCAATATATCTATATATACACATATATACAGCTAATAAAAATTCCAATTAAAAAATCGATTCTCCAGCATACTCTCATATCGGCCTATTCTTTTCACCAGATTACAACGTACCAATTACACGTAATCGTGGTATCCGATCTGACGTCATGCCAACCACGTTAAAATAAATATTGCAAGGATCGACTTGGATAGACAGACTCCTGAGGCAGCTGCAAACTTTCTTCTGGACTCGCGTGACCTGACCCGCAACTTATCTCTCGGCTATATTCAAACCTTGGCTCACGTTCTAAGACAGTCCTCGAGGCTCTACAACAGGCTTTTACGTAAAAACCAGACAATTCTTCTATCTCCACGGATTGTCTCTAATGATAGACTTAGAAAGGCTTAGGCTAACAGTAGAAAATTTAGCATTTAATTCTTCACTATACATATACATATATACCTATCGCACCGTCGCATTATGCCCTGTGTTATCCGTACGATCGAGAATCGATGCTCCAAAGTAGGTCATAATTTTTTTTTCGTTCTCTCGTGACACAAAACAATAAATTTTGTTCAAGTCTTTTTTTTTACATTTATCGAGTCAATTATTTGAGAAATGGATGACCCATTGTTCTAAGCGCATACCGAAAGCTTCGATTTACGATCAACATTCCATGTGTTCGATAGTGTACTCCATATCCTCCTACGCATGCGCACGCATGGAAAGTCAACTATATTACTTGACATCCGATACGGTACCGTAATGGCGTACAATGTTTTGGCATTACGTGAACTATGGCTGTATATGTAAAATTACTGAAATATCACATACCACGTATATCAATGGAAACGGCAATACGTTATCACGTTCTGGTAGACTCGTACGCAACTGAAGCAGGTTCCGTTACGGAAACGCAATTGTTACGCAATGGACGTTTAGTAAGAAGAGCGTTTGAAAAATATTTACGAGTGATTGCCATGCGTGGGTAAAGTGCATTATAAGCGTAATACGATCCAAGTGGAACGTTCGAAGCATTGATGTTTCATTAACTCAATCAAAAGCGTACAGTTATCGATCTCGTTTGCTAAATCGTCAGAGTTCGATTTTCGATCGATTATCGATTTCTACGATCGTCATTATTACGAGTCTTAATATCGTTAATCATTTTTTCTCCGACTGCAAAATTCAATCGTTTTATTTTTTTGCATTTCATTTTTATTATTATATTACTTTATCATTTTCGTTTTTCGACGTTTCGACACTCGGACGATTTAGACTTAGAAAAAAAAAATATTTGTGAGAACGAAAAGGGTTAAGAGCTTGTAACACGCACTCTGTTATCAATTGGTTCCCATTGTGCCCTGATGAGAACCTCCGTGTCCAGGTGAGAAAGGTCCCCAGGCAACAGCCGAAGATTACACAGGTGTGATAACATTGTTTTCCCTCATCCGGTAATTTTTTTTTCTCATGCCACAGCTTCGTTATCTTATGCGCTTATGCGAGGAATTTTTAGTCATGATTCAAGTTCAGATGTTGCACATTGATGCTGTACGATTTTTTTACATACAATTTTTCAATGCATTCAATATATATATATATATATCAACCTGCCAATCACCATACTCATACCTCATAAGACACACCATCATATATTCTACCAAACTCCTAAGATCTCTCGCACAGGACTTTATGGTAATTCCGCAAAAAAAATTTCTACTTTCTTCCCAAGTCCCCGTACGTACCCACATATGTAATGCCGATAACTCATAGCTTTATTAGCCATAGATTCGACGCTTTCGAAAAATCTCCAACATAACCTATTAATAGCTACTCATCCATCTAACCATCTACCTGTCATCTATCTAAGGAATTGAGTTTCACCATTTTCTTATCCACGCGACCAATATCTCCAATCGATTTTTTTCATTCGACTTTCATCAAGTGGGTCGATCACCGGCAATTACCCTGAACAGACTATATATATATATATATATATACAGTCACGTGTGAATACTTCAAAATCGATATACGCACAACCTGCATACAATCGATCGCCACATTAAATTTGAATATAATTCAATGAATATGATTAAGCGACTTTCACTGCGCTTACGATTATCGATTGTAACTCGACTGGGTTATTCAGCCGCGGATGCAAAACTTACCAGAACTTGAAGCACGCTCGCCCCACGGCGTGATCATCTATGGGGAAAGCGATATCATAAATTACACGATACCACCTTTATAACCTTATAGCTTTAAGACCAACCGACATAAATATC
>JARPRH010000061.1:135506-146531 GCA_031763665.1 Calameuta haemorrhoidalis | reverse complement strand
ATCTTCTCTATGCAACTTGCACTCGGATGACATTTGCACTTATACTTTACCTACTTCGTGCAGTGAACGTATTCGGATGCACCTTCACCAAGTGCAGCTGCACGATAAAGATAGTTCGAATCACACACACACGCATCTCGAATATCTTATACATACAAATATTCACAAATGCAAATTACATTTTCAATTTCCCTGAATTTCATTTTTTTTTTATATCGTTAAGCGTTTCTTCCTCCGGCAAAAACCCATTACGTAAAACTGCCTCATGGTCATGATGTACCTCGTTTCGGAGGAAACTGAGAGCAAGGCGTTAAAACTCCCCCGAGATAAGTCCCATCACATTTGACTATGAAAATCGCACTTTTGGTCCAGAGATTCTAGCATAGATTCGCAATAAAAAAAAATGAAAAAAAAAAATCCTAGACTCGATAAAATCATCTCGTTCAACTCAAACGTTACGAACCGTAACAACGACTGTCATATTTATATATGTATACCTGTATATGCCATAACGCACGTGACTTTCAACATGGTATGTAAGACGTTATTATAGAAATGTACAAAGACGGCTATTGCGACGGAAGTCATTCTAGCGTAACGTTATCGCATGACCATGAAAACGCGGTATGATTCCCATGTAACATAGGAACGCGCCATGAATTATATTTATCGACAACCTGATGACCTCATAGGAATTTTTCAAATCCCGTTTATTTTTTTTAAGGTCTATGCGAGGTCGAGACTGGCCAATCGAACATCATCGTCGATATCGAAGAGAGCAAAGGGGATGGTAAGTTATGCTTGTGATTTTTTTTATTTATTACAAAAAATTATAAAAATCGATAACGCACGATTGATTGCATTCGATCGATCTCGAATCCTCGAAGTCATGGGTGCGAAAGATCCCCATTGGCAGGACGTTACTCCCGTCGTCATTTTTCACATACTGAACTTGTTCCAATATACTTGTAACATATCGATCACTAATACATAGTACCTATATATTGATATATATTGTTATCTTACTGATAATAATTTCAGCTAAAGTATTTAATAACTTACGTGCACGTAATACATGATTCTCGTCTACTTGGTGCGCAGCTTTAAGACAAGGCTGCTGCGCAGCTTTCTAACGACGCGTAACATGGTGTAATGCTTCATTAGGCGAAAGTGGCTGTTAAATTAAAGTATCGTAATTAGCGAGGGTGTAATAGCGCTATGGTAACATATAGTAATAACTATAGCGTATGATTATATTAATTAATTGAAAGGAACACACATGCTTAATAACACGTTTAATGTGGCTTGAATTAAATATTGAAAAATATTTTTATATTTTTATAACCTGTAATGGATTCTCTTCGCGAAACATTCTACCTAAATATTTCATTTTCAGGCATCGATCAGAAGACTGTACCCAGTGAACTTCCGGTCTCGGGAGATCCGTTTAACGAGACTACTTTGGAGTTGATATTTTCTGGGAGGAAACCGATGTTTACCCTCGAAGGAAAAAAGCTCAAGCTTTTAGAACCACTCGACAGGGACGATGCGAATCTTTCACATATTATATTCCAGGTAAGAAATTTATACATATATAGCGAATTTTTTTTTTCATAAATTTAACAAAAATAAAATTTTAATTCACGAACAAATTTCTCTATTATGATCCGAGAAAGTATATCTAATTGTTGTTTTTGTCATTTGGTGCTTAAATACGTTATCGTCGAACCGTGAAATATCGTCCAAACTGCTTTCTCCGTTAAACCGCGCCCGGAGTTATAATATGACTCTGGCTGACACCTATAGATAATTTGGGATTCCGCGTTTACCTCGAATGGATTAAAAATTGGACTCGCTGGACAACTGGGTCTTGGAATAACTGCCGTCATTAAAAGTCAAGGAAACGCGGGCTGGCTCTTTGCCATCAAGTTAAAGTCAAGAGTAACGCCTACTATGCCATTCGCGAATTTCGTCATAATCGCGAGATCGTAGCATTATATATATATAGCACTTAAAATAATTTCGCGGTGAAGTCTAAAGCTTTCAACTGTACGAGAAACTATGTAAACCGCAAAATTACGATAGCACGTAAGGGAGAGAGATCAGTCATCCAGAGCATAAAGCGATTAACTTTCACTGAAATTTCATTGTTTTGTATTAAAAAAAAAAAAAAGAAAATTGATGCGAAATATATAACTAAATTTTTGCACACTATATATATTTTATCACAGACCTTTCGCAGTCTCATCAAATATTCAAGTATTCAATTTCTACCCGTATAAAATCCAGGTAAATAAATACTCGAGCTAATCTGAAACTAATATTTTTTGCAACAATAGAAAATCAATGCATCGAATTCACATTAAATATTTATGAGACACCGAGACTATAGATACCAGCCTATAAGATTACTGCACGCTATAGCCATGCAGGAAGTGGTCAACTCTATAAAGAAAGTGCAATTGCATCCATTCCCATACCGAACCCTTGCAAACCCGAGTATACCACAAAGTATAAATTTCATGACCAACGTTGCAAAAATTTTTTGAAAATTCGAATCGAGCTCATAAATTTTCCCACAGAGATCCAAATCGCGACTACTAGTTTTCTATATCGGCTGCGTGCAAATAAAATTAGAAATAACCTCAAATCGTCATCTGACTGTCATAAATACTCGAATCTATATGCAATCGAGGAATGTGCAAATTTTGTATTTGCACTTTATTACGCACTCTCATTCGGAATGTGAAAGGTCTAGAGCACCTATGACGTAAGACAATGTCGGATGCTGCTTCACGATGACGTAAATACTGACACGGTTAGATCTTTCAATGACGTCATACTAGAGAATTTTTTAAAAAATTTCTCATACCAATTCCAAAAAAAAAAAGTATTTTTAACTAAATATATGATTTTCTCCCTTTACTTAAATCTTTCGTTTTTTTTTCGCAGCTCACGTGCACGATCAAATCTTCGAACAAGAAGAGGAACATTCCGGTGATTGTCAGGGTATCCGATATCAATGATAACGCACCGATATTCATTAACACGCCATACGAAACTACTGTGCCGGAGGTGAGTCTTGGGTAGATTATTTTCTAAAGATAATTCAATATCAAAATTATGTAATAAATGAGATAAGACCTCCAATGAAATTGCCATTCGCAAAGCTCCGAGCTTCTTCGCTTATACTGAGTAAAAAGGTATCCCCATTAACTTTTAATTAAGACTTTTTTTTTTACACGTGACTCTAAGATCATTGACTTATCAATGACTGCGATCAGTCATGATGTAAATGGATACTTCCGATACGGCAAAGTGCATAAGTTTATTAACATTATTACCGATCGATTCAGCCGGAGACGAACGTTTCTGCATAAACTTTCATTTATATTCCCATCGCGCATACACAGATACGTGTGACTGTGAGTTTCACCCTGAAAACCTGAAACGCATTCTGATGACGTTTTTAAATCTTCCCAAAAGTCGTTAAACCCATTTTAAATCCACCACCGGAGCATCGATAGTCGCTCACAGAATAATCGTCCACATAGAAATAAACCAACCGGCTCAGTACAAGAAGGTAGAATAAATTTTTTTTAACAAAAAAATATCTCATCAAAATTTCTCCTCACAAACTTAATTTTTTTTTCATTGACGTTTATTTTCATCCAAAAAAATGTTACCACTGTACATATATATATATAAAATCCAAAAATTCCAAGCAGACCATTACCGAATCATTTTGAAATTTAAATCGACAATTAATATTCTCCCCACGACCAGATCAAACGTAGCTCAGACACCGTCTCGACAGCAGCGCCAAATCCAGTTGGCGGCGATCTTTTGAGTCGGACTGGACAAAATAATTCGATCAAAAATACCCACGTTTAAGATTTCAATCTACATTCATTCCATATGTACACACGTGTAATTTTATCATATAATACATATATATATATATATATATATGAGGTCCGGTTAGTTTCGCATGGTAGCTCATATCCACTTCAACGAGATAAAATCCGTTATGCAAGCGGGGATCTTTCGGAAAATAAAATCGTTTGTCCCCCTCCGCAGCTCACCCCAGTCGGCTCGACTATCTTCAAGAACATCGTGGCCGTCGACGCGGATGCTGGAGTCAATGGACTTGTGGAATACTCGATAGCGCCAGGAGATGGCAAAGGGATTGGCAACAGTGATGGCGTCGGTCGGGATCGTATTACGACCGCCGATGGATACGGTTACTTCAGCATCAACCTGCCTCATCAGGGCCAGGTTACCGTCAATCGTACTCTGGATTATGAAAAGACCCAGCGTTACCTGGTGACCATTCTCGCATCGGTAAGCAACCCCCACAAGAGTCCCATCACCGAATCCTCATCATCATTCCGAAACCCAATCGTCCTGCGATTCCTAAATTTAATGTTGGAAAAAATGAAATGATTTTCAAAAAAAAAATTACGCGATACAAACTCCTATACAATCCCCCGAATCGGTTTAATGAATAAAATCATGAAAAAAAATCCAACGGGTGACGCGTTAATTTCAATGGCATTCGCGATGGCGTCGACGAGGAACGGACATTGGTCAATCGCGTGGGTCGTAGGAAGAGGCCAGGATTCTCAAGTGAGTCACCGAGCCAACACGCCGATTCGCAGACCATATTCGCAATTTGCATTATCGACTCCCCATATATCATAGGGTTATTTACTATCACGATCATTATTCCAACGCAGGTGCATCTTTTGCAAATTTTTTACGCGATCCTTTTCATTTTCAATATTGCTCACGCGTTATATAAACGCTATACGCGTATACTATAGATTTCTGCGAGTCGATTCAACAGCAGCACCGTGTAGTTTGAATTTCAAAAAATTATCTCCAACCACGGCTGACGCGTCCCAAGTTCCAGAGTTAGCTATACAATATTTCAAAAGTTAGCGACTACCGTTCCTACTTTGATTACGCCTGTATAATGCATGCCTGCAATGGTAATGCGAAATGGACAAAGAAAATTGCAACGCATGTAGGTATCGGCGAATAGGGTTATGCACAGTGGGTAGATAAGTCTCGACAGTACACGTATGCAGTTAGTTGAGGTAGGACAGTCGACGTGCTGCATTAGTCACCGTTCGACTTTAAGACGACGAAAACCACAAGTTTCGGTCTTTTTCGCGAAGTGATTAACGTTACGGATGTACCGGGAAAAAAATCGCGAAGTCGGTACCCGAAATTAAAAAAATCTCGTGATAAATTAATTTTAAAAAAATTGTACTAATTTTTTAAAAAATTCAAAATTCTTAAAAATTTACCCCTTCCTCGTGCCAAACGGAACGAACCCTGATATCAGACACGTCAAGTGTCTTAAACGCTTCGCGAACGTCTCGTCGTTAAACGGTGATTACTGATTACTGATTACAGACCAGCCTCTTCCGCGTCCCGTACGCAATATTAGATAGATACCAGCCTTACTGCGTTCCAGCAATAAAACAATGAGAGCAAGAGACTCACAGGACGTTGCCGTGTGGGCCGTATAAAATTATACGGCAATCACGATCGGGGCGAACGATCTTATCGTTCGTGGGTAAAAAGGCGCGTGTGTGGGGATTATGCAAGGTGCGCCCGTGGGAAGGGTGGAGATTATTTACGGAAACAGGGAAACAGTCCCAATAGGGATGTAATAGTGTAATAGGATATAATCGCTTTTAAATAGAATCGATCGATGATCACGATTCGATATTATCTTGGGTACACTTGTGTATATCGTATTATATATATATTTTTTTTATTGATATATCAGGTCGCGGGTATCGCAAACTACAAAAAATCTTTCCCGATATAATCTCTGTGAAAATACATACGGTTTTCGAATTCCGAGTTTCGATTCAGCCGTGTGCTCGGGATCGGAGATAATCCGCAGGAGATTCAAAATCGTATATATGTATATACGTGGGATATAAAAAGCATATTTATCTTTTTTTTTGTCACTATTATTTATCATACGCTTTAATTCAGGTGTGTTTTTCCGGTATCACGTTTGTTTGTTAATCGATTTTATTATACCGTAATGACCCAGTGGATCATGAAAATTTTTTAATTAAAATCTGGTCTCAATAAATCAGTGACGCCTCGGCGAGAGGAAGTCGAGCGTTTACGGATCAAGAAAATTGAAGAATAGTCAATCGACGAGGATACTTGCTACCTGAATAATTTTTTTTTGTATAAATCCAAAAAATTTCACTATGGATCTTTTTCGTGACATCAAAGTGTTCTCTGTGTGGTTTCTATTATTAGCTTCGATGATCGGCCACATCGTCGAAGGCGCCACAGTAGATTCTTTTATGGTGAGTGATTCCTTGGAATGCGGTTAACACGTTTCCAACAATACCCAATCACTGATATTGACATATCTTGATATGAATATAACTCTTAGATGAAAATAAAGAAAAAGGGTCTTTTACAAATTTTGAATTTTTTTACAAAAAATTGGTCCACGATCTTTAACCCTGTTGATTTACACTGCTGCGAAAATACTGCAGTCCCAGATGATATTGTGATGAAAAATACCAATAAGACGTAGGAATCGCGACCCATCGTCAATTTATTGAACTACGTTTCCTATACTTTCGCAAAGTTTAGTAATTCGCTATCGAATTACACGTAACTTCTGCTTTTCGAAAATTCGTGTACTTAGTGTATTTGATATACGAGAAGAATGTTGGTACCCGTGTACAACCATTGGCGAAAAACTTGCTCGATCTTTACGACCGTATCTCAGTTTGACCGGAGAGACAAATATTTTCATTTCTTCTTTGCCAAGATTATTATGAAATGTCGATTGTGATTTTACGACAATAATAAAAAAGTTAGAGAAATTTTGCAACGTACTTCGCAACATTAAAATCTTACGAGATAAAGCTAACGCAAGCGAATACGTAAACTGCATCGACTGGTCGGATGCACATATGCAATTTACATTCAGTAAACATATACATGTATACATCAGTAGAAAATATAGTTGGTGGCTGAGCGTTTCTCAAGGCACAAGATAAATCAACGAAAGCTATAGATATAATAACAGTGAATAGACGTTGCACCAGCCGCCAATTTATCTTGCGTTAGATAAAAGCACTGGATGCAGCTGCCGTATAGTTGCAGGTGGGGAGTATTTCAATATCATATAGAGCAACTTACTTCGTCATTCAATTCGATGCTAGAAAATTGTTTCAAATTAAAAAAAGAAGATTCACAAAACTAGTCTTTGTTGTTAACAACAATTCATGAGTACACGTCTACCCATAGCAGCCACGTGGCGTGTCAAACTGACGTTTAAAAAATGACAGTCCTTTTTCCAAACAGCATATCAATACTATCAACTGCACTCACGTAAAATCTCTATAAGTCAATGTTACGAGCGAAACAAAAATCCCCGGACACACCACGTGCTACTATTTACGTTTTTTATCAACGTCAAAAACGTTATCAATACTATTCTTAAACGAGCGATAAGACCACTGCACCTGTGGCTATCCGAGTAAATTGCCAAGAAAATAATAGTATCGGTACAGTGGAATTGAAAAAAAAAATTAGAATGATCCAAATCAAAGAACTATAGTTCTTTGTGCCAGGTATCCACGTTATACATATACAGGCATAATGCATAAGTAAAATTTAACTGCATCAGTTGCACTGACTACCAATATCAAAGTGCAGTGCTTATCAAAGTCAGATGACCGAGTTACCTAATAATTTGATACCGCCAGCCGCCATGAAATTATATAGAATTACCAATACGGATGGAAAGATGATTTAGTCTATAATGGGATCAAATCGACTTCAGGCTACCCCGCAGAGGACGCCTACCTCACCACAATATTTTTTCATTACTTGTATAAAAAAAGGAGGGGTGGGAGATCATTACATTTCTCAGAATCTCTCAATCTACCTGCACCCACTGATTCATTGATATCATACAATTCATCTCATGCGGATGCTGTGGTAGATACCCATATCATGTATGTAAAAAAAATCACATATGCACGTGTCAAACACCAATACCACGTCAATCAAAAATTTTACATATATTAGAAATTTAATACCAGTAATGATATCAACGGTACTTTGGTACTTTTATAAACTTCCAGGATACAGCATCCCCATTAAGCATCTTCATCGTTAGATTTATCTAACGGTATTTTACATATGTGAAATTCTCATAAATATGCTTCTAGGATCGAGCTAGGAAAGTGTCCGAAAGGTTCACGTCGACCACTACGCTTACTGTCAATATAAGGGATGACGATGATCAGGATCCATCATTCATTTATCAGGGATGCATGCTACTAGATGGGGCCTGCATTAATCCCGAATATTCAGCATCCGTAAGTCTCTTAATAATCGATGTAAAATTTGAGACCATTTTTTTAAATAACCCATACGTTTCTATACAAATTGAATTTTGAGTATTTTATCAATTTTTTTATTATTTCGTTATCTCTAATCAGGTATCCAGCGGTGTTCTCTCGGGCATACTCAATATATCGCCTGAGAAGATACAGGCTGTAGATATGGATAGTATCAATGCACCGATACATTATTCCTTCCTGAGTGGAGTTCCGTCTAATTATCGAGATTTTTTTGAAATCAATCCAAATACCGGTGCCGTCAAGCAGATAAAAGCGGTGGATACGACGGCCACGAAAAAATTCGACATCATCATTAAGGTGTGATAACCAGTGAGAAATAAGGGTGAAATTTGAATTTAGAGAAAATGAATTAATTTTTTTAACGATTCATTTTTTTTTCTTCTTTACCTTTAAAGGCAGTCGAAGTTTCCGAAGCTCGACGATCGGCCACTGCTAAATTGACTATTACTGTTAAACCGGTAGACAGTAATCCGCCTGTTATAACCGCATCTGCTGTCGAGGGATTTGTCGATGAGAATGCACCCGTCGGGACTAAAGTCATTGATGGAAATGGGAATCCGATAGTTTTGACTGTATCTGATGCAGATTTGGTAAGTAAATGATTATAATTTTTATTCCATGTATACAAAATTTTCATCCATATTCCTGGACCAGATAGAGACATTGAGTATGTGTTTAATGCATATATGTATACACACGTACTTCCTGGCAATACCCATTAAAATTTTCCTTCGTCGCGTCCGATTATTTGGAACTTCATAATAAAGAACACTCATATACAGTTTTTCATTATTATCAAAAAAAATTCAGTGCGCGCAACTGGGTCAACGAGGTCATGTATATCTTGATAAGCCACCAGAAAAGAAATTGACTATTACCGTACAACTTGGAAATTACAAACGTAAAATTATCCGTCTTTGCAATTTCATCTTTTTGCACAGAGAGACCAGAGTGTCTTTTTTTCTTACATCAACGATAATAGTTTCCCTGGGTATAAACATACTTTTTGCGACAGCTTCGCTTCATTCCCACGATAAAAATTCCCTGTACCAGTTCGCGATAAGGATTGTTAAGAAATTGCCAAAAAATAAGATTAAAAAAAAATCCCATCGTCTCTCACATAAAAATTTAAGCACAGATCCAAAATCATGTGATATCCATCCAAAAAAAGACTGAATCTCGTAATAAATAATTTTTTTAATTTTCATTATAAAAATTGTCCAGGGACCGGAAGACCCAAAGCCAACTTACACCTTTGAGCTAACGACAAATTTCTTCGCTATCGATACATCCGGCGTTCTCATCGTCAACGAAGAGAATCTCGACCGGGATCCACCGAGTCCTGGTCGCTTCCGCTTCCAGGTTGTCGCACGTGAGAAAACGGGCGTCGCCGCTTCTTCGCCGTTGTCGTTCGTCGTCACGTTGAATGACGTTAATGACAATGCGCCGCTGCTGCCTATGACGGCTCCCATCACGGTTCAGGCCGGCGAAACCAAGAGGGAAGTAATTAAGGTAAGACTTTCGTTTTCGTAGCGCTTTTGCTTTCCAACTGGCACGAGACTTCCCCACGGTCATTTTACACTCGATTCCCAACGTCGATCGCGTGACCGTTTAGATTATTGTAGTCAATTGAAGGTACGCCCTTTTCTTATCACGAAAGTCCTATAGACATATTTTTCAAGAGACTAATATTCGATCATCCCTTTGAAAAAAAAAGGTTCAAGCGACTGATAACGACGAGGGTGAAAATGCGGAGATAACGTACAGCATTTATCACGTGTCCAACAATGGCCAACAAAAATTCAAAATCGATCCAAAAAGCGGCGTCATTGATTCAATTGGGAAATTAAATGCCGGCGAGCAGTACAGCATAACTGTGCAGGCTACGGATAATGGCGGAAAATATTCTCAAACGATCGTCGAGGTCAACGTTATACCTGGACCCAACACCAGGAGTCCCGTGTTCCAGCAGCCGGTGTACGAGGTGCAAGTAAGCGAGGGTGCATCAATCAACTCGACTGTCGCGACTATTACGGTAAGTCAAAATTATTTTCGCGAAATTAGAAACGACAGTTTCCATGATAATATTTATCATTAATTAATAATTTAAAGAGCGACATTATTATTTAATCCATCTTGGATCATTGAAAATGCATTTATGAAAATTCGACTTCAGGCCGTCGACCCCGAGAATGACCCCGTGTCGTACTCAATCACATCTGGAAATGACTTAAGGCAGTTCGCAATCGGTGACAAGTCAGGCGTCATTACCGTTATAAGGAAGTTGGACAGAGAAGACTTGACGCGATATCAGTTGGTAAGTGGTTCTTGTACCATTCAAAAGAAAAGCCGTAAAACGACATTTTTAAATACCGGAAATAACTCGATGTTTCATTCCCCGAGCGTAACCATTAAAGTTTCCGTTTTTCATTTGATAGCTGATAAAGGCCGAGGATACCGGCGGCCTCTCCAGCACAGCCACGGTCAATATAAAAGTCACAGACATCAATGATAAGAATCCAGAATTCGAGCGACTTCCCTATGAGTTTTCCGTAAAGGAAGGCGAAGCCAGAAAACTTATTGGTCACGTTCACGC
>JARPRH010000061.1:110629-120964 GCA_031763665.1 Calameuta haemorrhoidalis | reverse complement strand
AGCCAATTGCATCGATTGATTTCGACTGCTGACAAAAATCAATCGATGTCATTGGCTGAAATTTAGTAACCGCAACTATGGTTCAATTACAGAATATACCCTTAATCATACACTGGAAATGAGTCCAGGTTTAAAAAGTGCTGCACTATCAAGCGGCAAATTTCGGAACTACGTACCAACAACATTTTATGTTAACTCAAAGGGTCATGGAAAAAGGTTAACCCAAAAATAAAGTATTTCCAAAAAATAATACTTGTACTCCAAGTGACTTATATAAACTTTGTATTTGTCACCTGAAATATATTGTTCTATAATTTTATTGTTACCACAAACAGAATTATAAAGTTTAGTTAAATTTTAGTTGTATCGATCAACGGCAGATGGTGCAATCACAAATTACATTTTCTTCTGGTCATGGTATCTATAATTAACCCTTGAAAATTTATGTTCCCTGTAGGACAATTTCATGGTTGCTTAAATTGCATATAATATGGAATAATATCTCCTGAGAATATTAATAACACAGATAAGGCAAATAATTAATGTTCCATTATTTCGTATTCCTTATAATAAACGGATAGTACCCAGTCACATTAGAATTTATATATTAATAACGGTAGAACTTCGATTAACATAAAATCTTTACTATAAACAGTATAAACATCCTTTGAGCAAGGTATAAAAAACAATCATGAGGTATTCCAGTAAACAGACTAATTATAGTAATCGAAATATAAAAAATTATAGATAACAATACAACAATACGACGATTCCTGGATTTCCATCGTCTACAACGATTTTATCATCGGTACAGTCTTAATCATGAAAATATACGTCACGATCATTTAATTTTTGTACTGGTCTCGAATTCAGTCGCATAGGCCCATCCGCCGAACAGATCTTCCGAAACTGATCAACCTACAACAAAACATGAGATCATCAACAATAAAAATAATTAGACAACAATATTGCATCATACGATCCACCCTGGTATAGCATCAATTACAAAAACTAAATTCAAATTTTAATGATCAGATTTCACGACAACCCGATACTGATAAGGAAACTAAGAGTGCAAATCAATATAATTTCTCAAATGACAGTCTTATCGTGAAAATCATTGTTAATAATAACTTTGTTACACAACCATAAACAATACCCTGATAAAATTCATTATTCACAGGATCTTAAATATCTGGCGATTTATAACAGACAATAAAAAGAATGCCAATAAAAATGCACGAGAAAGATGTTAAAAAAGTCGTGTCAATAAATTAAGCGACTTCAATTCACCTGAGTGGAGGACACCGCTATCGTTTCTGGTTGGATTATCCAGATAACAACTTCGCTACAGGGTGGCTGCGTCAGAGAGCCACTATAAGTATAGTAATTTTTCTCGAATGGCGGAAATATCCATTCCAGTGGAAATGGCGGTATATATACTCTGGTTCCAGGATTAGTGACCCGCCATAAATTTGTTACCACGTGATCCAGATACGGATTGTCGACATTAGTAATCTGAAAAAGCCAGGACGTAAGTATAATTTAAGAACAGAGAGTTTTACCCTTCTCAAACTTACCTCAAAGAAGTATGAAATTATCAAAATACTTTCCCTCGTTTCCATGATATTCGTATGATTTTCCGTTAAACCACGTTTCAAATGCACCATTTGCATTTCCATGGGATACCTGACGTAATCTATGGTGTGTTCACTGCCCTCGTTATCAGACGGTCCCCAATGGAAAATCATTGAATGACAGTCATAGACACCGCTCAAAGATCCACCCTGAATACATGGCTGTATACCACGTGGCCAAAATCCGCAAATTGACACTAAAAAAAGTCATACACAAAGTGTCATAAATAAATAAAATTCGCAATTAGATTTCGTCATACAAATCACTGATAAAACCAATAGTACAATAAAATAAGTCAATATCGATTAAGCGTCAAAAACTTCCTGTATCTTCGGTAAGATTGTCAATAAATTTCACGTGATATCGATTTCTATAAATAATAATCAGACTCGACTGACAAGAGTGTCTTATCTATAAATAAAATCTACTACACAATTTCTACGGATATAATGAAAATTCAATTTCTCGAAAATTTCTTCAATATCAGGAACTAATAACACGGTTATAAGATCGATATGGATTTATTGATTGGAAAAATAAAAATAATAATCACATTGGCATAAAGAAACTTTAGCCAAGTCCTAAAGGCGTCCTGGTACCGTGTCGAGGACGTTCAATTGATTCGAGCAATAAAATATGTCTTACACTGTAAGCCTAAACGCCTTAAGTCTAATCCTCACGTTTGATCCAGTCATATTGTGTGTAGACGTCAGTAGGATAATTCAGTACTGCAGGTATATAGTTAGTAATACAAAATCGATATCGGTAATTGACGTACCGCTATTTCCATCGTTTGCCATTGTCATGAACATAGGCTGCGTGTGATAGCCGCTCCATTTGAGGGGTTCACTAAGCTGCACCACTATAGCCGATCGACTTGTGATGTTAATTGGAGATTGGTTGGAGCCTCCGCTTTGGGGATAAGTCGTTTTCCAAGTATGAGGTCCATTGTGACTGGCATAACCAAATGGTAGGATATGATCAGCCGATGAACGATGACTATTCGCTGATAAGAATAATTGGCTCCAATCCACCATTTCGGTCAGGAGCAGCGCTTAACACGTGGTTAATTTTGTGAATGGATTTATGACGTGAAAATTATGGGAATTATGACAATTTTATTTTACGGTCTTAATAATACGGAAATTTGAATTTGATTGTATTTGCATACCAATGAGAAGAACACTGCCGCATATCACTAGGAATTCTGGCAATGAGAATTCTGACATTTTTATCGACAGATTTTCAAACTCGACGATGTGCATTAAAGGAATTTGCATTTGTTGGACTTTTTTATGCACGTAAGTACTAGCTGGGATTTTACTTGATAATTTTTATTGTGACGGAAATCTTTTAGCTGTCAGTTGCAATTGGTTCTATGGAAACGACGAGGTTGGGGTTGATGACTTTCGCTTGTCCTGGGTGAAAGGATAGATGAATCGCTGGGGAATTGATTAATCATCGCTAATGGACGTGGCTGAATTCACGTGATAAACTTTTTTTTTTTAATCGGTGTCAATATACATAATCGAAGACGTACTGTGTAATATATTTATTTTTGATTTTCCAAAGTGTTACAGCGCCTCTAGCACTCTTTCGTGGAACTAAAGTAATACGCGTTTGTCAAAAAATGTTCAAAATTATGTGAATAAAAATTGAAAATTATCTAAAATAATTATCCAAATTTCACTGTAGGAATAAGAAGAAATTTTGAATTTTTATTACTTTAACGGGCGAATGATATTTGACGTTTTCGTTTCTTACTAAATACCAATTAATTGTACTAAAATTTATTTGAACAATTAAATGAAGGTCATCAATCACGTCAATGTATAAAACATTAAAGATACCTATGCTCGTTATCAGACAACCAATCAATTAATCATGCCCCCATAAAGCCAGACGTAGTCCGGCAAAGATGCATTGCGAGTTCAACGATCACAAAAGTAATAACTAATTAAAAATTTATCAACGTCATTCTAATTACTTTGATAAGCTCGTCGATAATCCTTCGAGTAATAAATTATAATCAGTCATTTTTCGCATCTCATTACACGTGTCACATCGATTTAAAAATCGATCACATTATAAATAAGAAAAGCAGTTAGCCATACTTACCAAAAATCAATCACATTGAATCAATGTACGTTTTTCCGTACGACCTAAAAAAAGAAAAGAATTATTATTTAAACACTCGTGTCAAAGGTCATACCTAATCGATATGATATTCGTTGGAATGCACAAATCTAAAATAAAAAATGTTTTAATACAAATTTTCATTCTCAATTTATCACGTGGTCGCCGTTGAAAATTCCTATCGTATCGAACACGTGGGTATTATTGAATAAACATAAAGAATCGATACAATCTATATTATAATACATTGTAATCCGATAAGACTATCGACAGACTCAAACTTGGAAACAACATCAGCAGACAGGTATCTGATAAGAAATGTTTATCAGTTACACCACGTGCTCCCGTGACCTTCGTTTAATTAAACCTGTAATATAAAACCAAAAATAAATTATTTTCAATTCAAGTCAACATACGTGTCAGTGGAACTTTCGATAATTCCTCTTCTGCGATTGACAACTGGAAATGGTAATACAGAAGGGTTCGTGTCCGAGCTATATGAACTTGTACTGGATCGATAAAGCAGCAAATAATATTTAATGGGTGCATAGGATATACCGGCAGCAAGTCAATGTCAGAACCATAAAATATTCATATGCATTCACAATCGAGCTGCACTTTGTCTGTCGTGCATTTCGCACTGCCATTCAACAAACCTCCTAACAAAATTCGCCCCGTGCTATCGCCATTGCGTACCACACAAAACAAACTGTTATATAATACCAGAGAAACGTACGAAATTTCGTGTAATTGAATAATCAAAAGACGGTTGAGATCTGGTTGTTCGTACAGCGATTCCACAACTTGAGAAAGCATGTGGCAAGACGTCAGAACGTAATTTCGTTTTATCATGTCAATATTTACAAGTACACATAAATTCATAGCTGACGGTAGAGTTGATGATAAGCTTTATAAAAAGTATTCTGAACAATATCACGTGCAATGAAACTACGATTTTTTTTTTATCAATCGACTATACCAGAAAAAAAAATTATTTTCGAAACTCAATCGCTTTGAGCGAATCCATTTCGAAATTACGTAATACAATTTTTGAATTAAAAAACTGGTCGTTAATTTGAATTTAAAAAATTATTAAAACCATTAAAATTAGGTGGTTTGCCGAAACTGATTATAATTTTCTCGCCTTTTTTTTTTTGATAAATTTTACTCCAACGCTTACGTACAGAAGGATTTGCAAAATGATAAAAGTACCATGACACTGATAAAGCGTGTCACGATTGCGGATTATCGCGAAATTCTATCATAGACAAGGATCGTCGATCCGATATCGCGCGTGCAGTATATAAGGTGTAACGTATCACGTGCCGGCTCAGTCTCGAGACTTCGCTATCAAAGCAAGTACCAAGCAGTACTTACAATTAGAGTCTGTGTATAAACCATCGAGTACATATCAAAGGTGATTTTCTGATTCATAATTAAATTTTGATTTCGAAGAGTAAAAACGCTGTGATCCGTAGAATTAAAAAAAGAAAATTTTCAAAATAGATACTTCTTCATAAGATATTATAAAAACCCTAAAATTGGCATTGCTTGGATATTTCGTTGAAAAAACTATTCTCATTTTGAAAAATGGTGAGAATAAAAAAAAAGTGTTAAAAAAACATGTGCCATAGCCAACGAATAATAACTGTGCAAATTTACGAAATGATCGACGATCAATAAGATCTTTATGGTTCCGATGATAAAGTATTTCATGCAGGATCGTTTGAATTGCAGTTATTCGACCAATCGTAAATATGTCAACCAGCAAAGCACGTGCGTTGCCAAACCGACGCAGGGACAAATTGAGGCGTATCGCTGGCCGTAAAATTGCCCGGCCTACGCCCGGAATCGAGTGCTGTAGAATTTCCTGCAGAGCTGGTGAGTACACTTTACATATGATTTTACATGGTTCGAGTCCCTGTTGTTTTACAACGCGAGTCACAAGGATAGAAATTGAAATTCCATCTACGTAAAGTGTTTGCCAGAAGTGATTAATTATATGTTAAAAAAAAAAGGCGGACAGCATGAGTCACCCAGTGCGATTATTGGCTTTGGGTCAATATTGATGATACGAGAACCCACGTCATAAGGTAGCGTCTAATAGACGCTAATTCTAAACGTTATCGCTTGGCATGATTCGACTAATTTAAAGTAATTAAGATAACGATGCGATTCGATCGAAATTATCATTACTCTTTGTTCCTTATCTCGCAGGACTTCGTTCCTCGAAAGCAATCAAGAAGGCCGTACAGAATAACAAGAAGGAGATAAAGGAGTTGGTGTTACACGATGGTACTATTTCCCACATGATTATTCGATAACAATAATAATAATTACGTCATATCAGTAGAGAAAAAAAAATTATTAAATTATAATTATTTTTACAGAATCCCCAAAAGGTCAATCACCTGTGGATCTAGCACCGACTGACATGGCACGTAACGAACAATTTCCCCCATTAAAAATGACCGGTCATTGGACACCTCTTGGTCGTGCTTATTTGTACAATACTGGTAACACTGGTACGTTACATAACTATCAAATATACATATATATATGTATACTAAAGTGTCATAAATTGTTTGATCATTCCTAATCGCGTGTTACGTAATATCTCGAATTACAGCCGAGGTCAGGCTGAGCTTAGACAGACCACCTGGAATTATATCCGGCGGACCATTGAAGGACGAATATGAATTCCTGCAGCTGCATTTTCATTGGGGCAACAGCAATTGTCACGGAGCGGAACACTCGATTAACGGGAAATTGTACGTAATAATATTTTGTTCCTCGAGCATAGCCGTTAAAGTGACGTCGCTGAGGCATTTGCTGGAAAAATAATAATAATATTTGCCGCTGTTATTCCAGGTTCTCAATGGAGGCTCACGCGGTTCACTTCAACAAGAAGTACGCGTCTTTCGAAGAATGCCTTGAGAAGCCCGATGGCATCGTAGTTGTAGGATATTTCATGCAGGTAGTTGGGGACGACACGCGAACCGAAGATCATCCACAATTTGCGAAAATTACAGACCACCTTCCGGACGTGGAGGAGCCAAACAGCAAAGCAGAATTGGATCATGGTGGGTAAAGCTAACGTTGACATTGCGTAATTGAAATTTTTAATTTTATTAATAAATTTTTTTTTCAAATTTAGACGCCCTTGTGTGGATGAAACAAGGACGCTGTCTTTGCAGTGGATATTACACTTATCATGGATCGCTTACGACTCCACCTTACAAGGAATGCGTCACCTGGATTCTATTTCCGGATCCCATAAGGATCACCAGGAGGCAGGCAAATGCGTTCCGTAGTCTAAAGTCACATTCTGGCGATTGTATAACAGCCAACTTCAGACCAGTCCAATGCCTCAATGGACGCACTGTGTTCTTTGGCAGTTAATAATCTGGGAAGTTGAATTTCATTGTGAACATTATTAATGTTTATTTGGCTCTAGTCAACATCCTCTTCGGTTATCACATTCTACCAAGTAGAGAGCACCGATCTTCTATACTGTGTATAAATGATTGATTATTTATCTATTTAATTACATATACTCTTACTGTTAGTTACAAATGTTTACTATATTATTTCCTCTCGCAAAAACAATCTACGATGGGTATCCCTAACCTGAATCTCCTTTATTTTGAATTTTGACAGACGAAAATGGAACAAATTTAAAATTTCATCAAAATTCGCTGCTTGTAAAATAAAAAAATTTTTGGTCAAAAAATGTCTTTAGAAAAAGTGTCTAAACGAAGTAACAAAAAATCAAGTGAGCTACGGCTGATAATTATTTTATTCAAACTTATCAATGATCCAGATTGATTCAAATTTCAAAATCATCATTGACGCATGGTTATGTGTCATCTGCGTGACGATGCCATTATCAAGAATTATTATATACTACTGATAATTAGATTCTAGATATTTAATATTGATGATAACACGAGACTTAGGCGATGACATATTTTAATTGATGATTTGCGTTATTTATCTACATAAGGATACGTAATTACAGCTATTTCAACCTCGTCGTCCGGGATGCCAAAATGGAGACAGTCGCCGATCGACTTAAATAATGTTAACACATGGACTAAAAAGTTTTCCCCATTATTACTTAATGGCTATTGGCTAAAAGAAGGTGTAGCTACCCTTACAAATACTGGTCGAACAGGTAATAAAAATTTTAGCATATACAGTGTAAAAAGGAAACAGAGACATGTGGTCTTGTTTCTATTTGAAATCCAGTCAAGATCGAATTAGAAGGCAGGAAGCTGCCACTCATGACAGGTGGACCATTGAAAGATCAGGACTACCAATTCATGAATGTACAATTTCGTTGGGGTGCTGAGAACTGCTGTGGAGCCGAACATTCCATTGACAATCATTGGTATCATAACTAAAATGTGCAAATTTACAAAATTAGTCTTAATTTATCCAAATCTAAAATCTTTACTAATCTTTAGGTATTCCATGGAGGTTCAAATACTTCATTGGAATACTCAATACGGTTCAATTGAAAAGTGTTACGACAAATCAGACGGAATGGCCATTCTCTCATTTCTAATACAAGTACGTATAATAACTATTTCATATACCAGAATGCATAATAATCCGGCGTCTCAAATAAGAGCGAATTATCTGTAAAAAATCCTCGTGGATCTGTATCCAATGTCGTAATAATTTCAGGTCGTCGGTTGTCCCGGATTACCAGACAATCCGATGTTTGCGAAAATAACTCAGCATCTGCCAAGAATTAAGAAGATCGGTAGTAGCGTCAACATCAGACCTGGTAATAAAAAATACAAAATTTACACAATGATAATTATCTGGCTAATTAAAGTTTTAACAATTTTTGAGTCAATATTTGTTTGCGTTTGCACTATATACTCACCTATAATATATGCTGTAATTACCAGGTCAAAGGTAGGGGGTCAACGGTTGTTATACAATGCCATATAATTCGATCGATCAGTAGCTTTATAACTTCAGGCTTTATAAACTACCCTTAACGCGAGGGTAAAAATGTAGGTCATTCTGGTCCAAGTTACAAACGTTTGTCGCTTTATTAGATTGTTTAGGGTGGATGATGGAAGCATGCTTAGCACCTGGTTATTATACTTACTTGGGTTCTTTAACGACGCCACCTTATCACGAATGTGTCGTTTGGATCGTTATACCAAGATCGATTAAAATATCTGCACGACAGGCACGTTATTCGATCATTTTATTATTTTCTTAGTAACTTACTCAACTTTACTTCTTATTGTGCAGATCGATGCCTTCCGAAATATTTATGATAAGAAATGGGAGCCTATCCTGAGAAATTACAGGTGTCAACAAAACCTTCGTAGGAGACGAGTGTTTTATGCCAGCAATAGTGCTGTTGCTTAGAAAACAAATTTATGGAATAATCAACTGTTTTTCGATCCTAATAAATATCAAAGAACGTTCTAATGTTTCGAATGAATAAAAGAATAAAAATGATGTCAATCATATATCAGGACCTTATGGACATATAATTTAGTAAATTATCACAATTTTTTGGCTAATATACAAAATTTAATTTAAAAAAAGAAAAAGATAAATAGGTACGAGATAATAGGATATGATAACATAATGAGTAAGTCCGTAGTTTGTTATAAATTGTAATGACCTCTCTAAATGAGAGGCATAACTTCAGTGACATGGAAATTCTAATATATAATTCATTAGTCTTTTAAATCTATTTTTAAGATCTTCCGAAATATGGACAATCACCAATCGATTTAGACAATAGAATTTTACATGCTGTAAAATACCCACCGTTAGTTTTGAATGGATATTGGCTTAACGAGGGAGAAGCTACATTAACAAATAATGGGACAACTGGTTCGAGGACTCAAACAATAATATATTACAAACTTGGAGATATTGTTTAGTAAACTATTATTTATTATCAAGATATTTTTTAGCGATGGTCACGCTAAGTGGTGATAGGATTCCGTCGACGGTAACCGGCGGTCCACTGTTTAATGAGGAATATGAATTACATAATGCACATTTTCATTGGGGCAAAGAAAATTGTAACGGGGCTGAGCATGCGATCAATAGTAGTTGGTAGGAAATTCTTCGTGAAAACTTCAAAGCATCGCATCAGTTAATGAGGTACTACATTATATATAATAAAAGCAGGTTTTCCATGGAAGCACATTATTTGCATTGGAATCGAAAGTATTTGACTTTTGAAGAAGCTGAAAAGCATAAAGATGGTCTTGTACAGCTTGGGTATTTCTTTTTGGTACGCATCATCATTTATAATATTAGAATTTTTCGAATGATATTTGTTTTAGGTTAACGAGAACAATGAATGGGATAATCCTATGCTTCAAAGAATCACAGATAATTTAATGTATATTGTGGAAGCGAACAGCGAAGTGAAAATACCAGCCAGTAAATGAACAATTGTTTAGTATGAGAAATATATGGAATTTTGTAATACCTAGAATTATTTATAGATTCTTTATGTTGGGTACGAGAGGCTTTGCACAGTCCAGGATATTATGTTTATTATGGCTC
>JARPRH010000061.1:54427-66080 GCA_031763665.1 Calameuta haemorrhoidalis | reverse complement strand
CTCAATTGATCCCTAACTTTATTACGCTACTAAGCCACCGGCGCAACAGTCTATGGGAAAATATAGTTTAGTCCTCGATTTTACCTTACCTTCCCGTGTGCTCCAGTCTTCGGTAGTTTGGACGTTTCCTACATTAAAGCAATCCCGGGCATTAACGTTATAGCAGGGGGAAAGGCTCGATACAACGCGATACGTAAGGAGACCGGACAAGTTCGATACTGTTTCTGAACTTGCTTCCTGGACCAGGTTCATGTAATGCTGTTTAATATATCTCTGTTAGATATATTCATGGTTTATAGAACGTATGTGCATATGCTTGTTGTGAGAATTTAATATTGTTATTATTTCTCTGTGTGTATGGGTGTGTATATACATATATAATGGTATTGTTTGTACATAGTAGCTGCCCGATTACCAATGCTGCCATTTCAAAACGTCGAAGCCATCAATAATCTTCCGTGGTGCAGTTACACGTTTCGCGTTATTCCCTCGATAAACGATGCCAAATTGATTCGATAATCCCACGAATTGAATTACGCGAATATCTGAAATTATAATGGATGCTCAAACGCACTTGTACGTATTACTGTTTGACATTGTATGTTCGTTGAGGCTCGTGGGTAAATTATTATTTCTTGGTTATGTGATTTTAGAGCGTGCATCTGTGTATGATTATTACGGTTGTTTACTGTTCGCGTATGGTTTTTGTTATCATCTGTTATCTTCAAGGGTCCGTATTATTTGCGGGAATTAGCAGCGTCGTACTTTTGTTCTTTCGATCGTTTTCTTTTTTACCCACCGAGTGGATCACTGAAGAATGGGGCGCCCCTAATGGAGGAACGTCAACAGGTTCCCGAGTGGCTTTACGCGAGCACAAGGCGCTTCTTTTCATCTTGAGTCGATCTTTTGGGGCCGAGCACTTGACTCTTTTGCTTGGGATGGGAACGTTAATTCATTTTGTGTAATTAGGAGGTGCGTTGATTGCGTTTCAGAATACGGTACGGTGATAAGGGGACGAGGGGAGCGATTTGATGTTTAGAAATTTTTTGGTAAATGATATTTATTTTGGAAGGAATTATTTAAATTTTTTGTAAATAATTGTCTTTGGGAATTAGATGGGGTTAAGTCAAGCGTGACAAATTAATTTGATAATCCCTTTGAAAGTCTCGTTTCGGGCTGATAGCTGTGCCATGACAATGGAATAAAATTTGAATTCTTGATACGAATCCTTCTGTATATTTATATCAAAATCGGTCCGCTCCAAGTTTCGGTAATTAAATTAATTCGTCGTTAAGACAACAAGGGTTGCGCGAAAGGGAAACACTGAAACCTCTTGAATTCATTCAATTCCAGAGCCAAGGCATCGCGATGGATTCGCCGGCCGTAAGTCGATTCAATTAATTTTAATCTCGTACCCTTTTTTTCTTTCTCTTTTTTTCTTATTAGTCGACTAAACTTGCTTTGGCAACCACGTTGAGGGACTACCCATTTCGCTCTGAATAGACGTTAATCAGAAAATGAACAACGCGTAACCTTAATGAGAGACTTTGAATTTTTTTTTAACGAGATCCCGTAATGAATACGCGTTCCTGGTATTTTACGTGTGAATCTGTTTTTTTTTTATTCTGCTTCAAGACGATACCTATGGCTGGCGAAGAAACGAATATGTAAGATAATAATAGTAATGATGACCGAGAGTGACTTTTTATTTTTTTTCAAAATTTTTTTTTAAACTATCATCTGTACAATTAATGCTATCTGTATTGAAATAATAACGTGTATACGTGTCAGACTTAACCCTTTTCTCAAATACGTTAAACCAAGAGCTTATAAGGAGCTCGAATATGCCGAGAAGACACCAGGTAAGAAGAGCGTAATTTTACGATAATAATTATAATTACACTTTTGGCCCCTCGGCGAAATTATTAATTAGTCCGAAACGTTCGTTCCATTGACAAAAGACGGTTCGTGGATATAACCGTAGGTTCCTTGCGACATCGATTAGGCCCCCTGAAACAGTTTTAATTGGTCCAGCTATTGCGAGGTAAATTCAAACAGAGGTGACTTCAGTGCAAATTTCGTTGGATAATAGAATTTCCGACTGCACGTATATCCTGACGGAAAAAAATTCTTCCTTTTCTTTACAGAACGAATGCTTAATGCATTCTATTACACGAAAGTCCTCGTAGCACAGTTACATATTCATAGGAGAGATAAAATTCAGTGACATGGAGAGACGTCGTTAGACGCGAAGACAATGAAACGTAAAAGCCAGAGTTGGATTGATAAAAAAAAAGAAGAGATTATCGAACATTTAATTAGGTAAATTAATTTTCATTAAAATCGAATGATTTATGAGCATGTAAAAAATTGATCAATTTTGTAATATTATAAAAAAAAAAAGATATTTTCAATCTTTTTTTTTTCTTCTTTCTCTTAACTCTCCTATCGTGGCAATCACTCACAATCAGTCGCCAGACGGAATCGCAAAGTTGCGAACGGCATTAAGGAGTTACGGGAGACACATTATGTCGCGGAGAGGACGAAGGGATGCTTCTGGGAAAGTTTTCGATGCACTTGGGATTCAATCTCGTGCCTCGTAACCCACGTAATTTTAGTCTTACTTAGCCCAGCTAACATCGTCCTCCCGAGAATTCCATTAATGTCTACGTGCCGCCATTACGACGCCGCGAGTGGCTTTCGACTAATCAAGAATTTTAAGGATCGGCACGATAGGCTGCGCTAGTTAGGGGGGAGATCTCAGTGGGTGGCATGGGTATGCAATAAACATTGCTGGAGGATACCGGGTGCGGGCAAACTATTCGGACAATGTCGACATAAATCGGCCAGAAGTTAAAGCACGGGATGTCGTGCAGCTACCAGTAGAGAGAAACGGCTTGAAATCAAAGGTAAGTCAAAGCAAAGGTAGGGGAAATAAATCATATCGAATATTGCTTGATTAATGATATGAAAATTAAAAAAAAATTTTTTCTGTACTTCAAATATATCTTTGTTCTTATTCGCTCTATTTTATATTAATTCTATCTCTTATTCTTAGTTTGACGAAGAAATACGAAATCGATAATACCACTGCTACGGTGAAATGTTACAGGGACGAAATTTCCTGGAAAAGCATAAAACAGGACTTCCTCGTTTCTCTTAGGAATCGTCTTGTTACGTTCAAAGGATATAAGAATAATCCTGCATAATAGCAGTATCGAGAACAATGAATAGTCTGAGAAGAAAATGAGGCCTCGTAAAATATATATATATATATACATATTTCGAATAATATTTTTGGCAAAAATATCCTATTCAATTTTCCATGAATAACGTAATTTTGATAAATTCACAACAATGCCACTGGAACTTTTTTTTTAATACGCCACAAGCCTTAATAATATTTCCATAGAATGTTCAAACACTAAGTAAAAAAAAAAAACGATATCCACCATAACATAACATTAAAAATAAAAAAGTTTAATACCCACGCATATCGTCGTTCAATTATCTGGTTATAAGATTCACCCAACTAACCCATTTTCAAAATTTCATTTCCACAGCCGAGATAACAGCGTTAACCCGGAGCATTGCGATTCCACTCGATATTGGAATGCGCTGGTAGGTCGTAGGGCGGGGCGGGAGGGGGGTGGTACAGCGAAGGGAGCAAAGTAACGGGGTGGTTATTTTCATTGGAACAGAAGGAGACGAGAACGACTGTACGTATAGGAGAGAAGGTGGGAGGGAGGGGTTAGAGAGGAAGTAGAAGAGAGGAGAAAGGGAAGGAACGACAAGAGAAAGTAGAAAGGGAGTCAAAGGTCGACGTCGTTCGGCAGACATTGGATTTCTGCATGGGGACATAAGAAGTCCGTATTGGCGAGCGTGACGTAATTTTATCTCCGGTTTCTCTTTTGCACAGGAGAATTCGTAAGTTCCGACGTCTGACTTCGGGTACTCGTCTGCGTCGCGGCGTGCCTCGTGTCGTCTCCCCGTTCGAATGGGAAAAGAAATAAGGGCTGGAGAAACGTGCCGGGTTGAGTTATCGGGGGGACATTCATAAATAGCCGCAGCAAAGACTACTTTGTTCCTCTCGCCTCGTTTTCCCACGTGCCTAGAAACGTCACATTTGTCACGAAAGCAGGCGTGAAATGTATGCGTCCCCCTACCCATCTCCTCTTCACCACCCACCAGCCACCCCACCAGTTCCTTAGTCATTTCCCCTCCGGAGCTGAGTTCCAGGGATGTTAGCGTCGGGGCTGTCGTCGCTAAAATATTAACTCCATTACAAACTGACACTGCGCTCCTCATTTGACCGAAATCGCCTCCCATTTCTCGGCTAAACAAAAAGAACCTGCCTATCCCCTCCCCTCCCCGTGTACCACCGCTGCCTCCGTAAAGCCCTCATCCAGCATCTTCAGAATCATCTCCAAGCAGGAGCATAGGCAGACTAACCTGACGGTCGTATCTTATTCTCGTAGTAGTATATATGTATATACATGTATGTGGTCTTGGTTATACGAGCGTCTTTAGTAAAGAGGCTGAACTTTTTGGGGAAAAAAAAAAGAGAGAGAGATGATGAGAGAAAAAAATAAGCTTTACCGACCACCCCTGTGGTATCTTTAAGGTGGGAAGTATTTTTTGTTGGCTTTTCTTCAACTATGCCTGTGAAAAGGGAAAAGTGCGAGAGCACTTAAGCGATTAGCGTTTTGTAGCTTGGTTATAGTGGAAGCGCGTATATACAGGGTGTGACGTGATTTTTCGACTCATGGTCACAAGGCGACTACAGCTACCGATTCGGATAACGTTCTCGCTTTTCGGTTCCGTTCCAGTGGCTCAGGAGCTACGATTTGCTATTGTTGAGTTGAGGTGGACCCGCTTGGATCTGTCTAGACGTACCGGGTTGCCCGGCAAAGAAGAAGAATCGACGGAGACGTCTTTATGGACCGGCTGAGATACCGGCGCTATGAAACGTTTGCGATTTAGTTTAAAGGGACGACTCGAGGGAAAGGATAATAGTCATTGGCTATAAGGATCTCGACCAATCGGAATGATTAGTTTACGGAATTTGATTATCAATATGACTGTCAAAGTCAGTCTGTCTTGGGACACCGATCGGGGTGCCTCGAGCTCCCGTGCTATCTGTTGATAATTCTTCCAAACGTGTTTCCTACCCGGTATAAAAAGCTCTCGCTCGTGTAGTTCTCGCGTTGCTCTCGCAATATCCAGAAAATCCTACAGATTTTCTGCGTGCATTGCAGTTTTGTGCTACAGTGCAGTTGCCCACCTGCGTGTCTCCCGGATGCAGTTCTCGGCCTTCACGGATCAGCTGGTCCAGCCCCGGTGAGTACTGCCAATTTATTAATTGGTGGAGGGATTTCGATTTTATAGCTACCGGCTCAGTCTGTTACGTTCTCGATTAATTTTCATCCGCTTCCGGCACTATTTACCTGACGCTTACTCCGACCCTCTCTGCCTTAACCAGCAGCCTGAGCGGACGCGCATTTCCGTAACCGTACGCTCCCGTTCGCCCATCTAGTTGCGTTTGCTGATTTTACGCGACCCCAATGATCAGCACCTGCGGTCGCTTTTCTCAATTTTACGCGTTCCCAAAGCTAACCTGACGTCCCTTCTCATAGATTCCGTCAAAGCTCTGCCAGACTGTCCCACCTCAACTTCCAGGTCGTACTGGCTTCGTCAGTTCCCGGCGAAAAAAAAGAACTGCCCGGCGTCCGGCTGGCGTGCGAATTCACGAACGAAGGGTCGAAAGTGACGTAGGTTAGCTCTCGTATTTTCGTTATCAGTGTCCAGTTAAGAAAATACATTACAAGGGTTATTCAGTATAAAAGCTCCAGCCGAAGATGGTTCTACAGTAGAAATCAATCGGACAGGCTAACTTCATGTAGTGATTTTGTTCCGAGTAACCCTTTATGTATATATACATATATTTAAATAAAGAAAGACATTGTCGTGCCCCTTTAGGCTATATGTGTAGAAAATTTAATCTCTTCTTTAATACCGGGAATGTTAAGCAACCCGAAATTTCCATGCTATTAAAGGGTGAAGGTGAATGAATAATGCATGAATCGAATTACAGGGAGCCGGTACACCTTGTCCCAAGAGTCTGTATGGTCTGTTCTCTACTTTTTGCCGGTTTTCTCTGCACTTTGCAATGCAACGCTTATGCCTCGTGAAATCGTCGGTTTACTCGAGCCTGCTAAACGAGGACATCTTGAGGTTACGTTAAAGTGAAATGCGCTTCTTTTGGATTCACGTTGGTTCAAAGTGTTGAAATTTTCAGGAAGTTTCGTTATGGCGCTTCCAGTGGTCGGGACGTCACGGCAGGGAAAGAAAAGTTTCTGGAGGAACGATAAGTCGTAAACGCCAGGAGTTTGCCAGGTTGATTCTCCTTTGGTTCTTCTTTCTTTCTTTCTTTCTTTCTTTTCTTCTTCTGCTTCCAGTACTTTGGCTTCCTTCGTAAAGGAATGGTTCGGGCACGAGGGTTTTCATTTTGAAACGACCTGTATCCATTGATAAGAATGAAACAAACGTCTTATCTTTGATCGCATAACGAAAATCACAATAGGCTACGCTTCTGTTCAGCAAATGCAAATTATGTCTCCTTGAATTCATTTGGTTTGTGTAAGAAGATGGAGATTAACGTTTCTATCTTGGGAGATCGCGCTGCGTTTCATTGTCCCGTAATGAATTTGAGAACATGCCATTTTGATTCACGAAATTAAAATGCCTAGCGGGCGGTCCTGGCGCGAAACGAATGAACAGAAACCGCTACGATTTACGTTGTGTAATTAGAATATATACTATATATATATGTATATATGTATTCTATAGAGACTATACATAGCGTAATACTTTAATCCGTCAGAGCTGAACCTCCACACGCTGGTCTCTCGTTAAATAAAAATCTAAATAAGAATTTCTCGTTAACGAAGAATTTTTTATATCGTAAGACGACGGAAAAGCTCTCTTCTTCGTTTAACCATTAGACCGTGTAATTCTTCCTAGGCGGCTATGCTATTATGTTATATATATCGTCCAACTCGAATGGCTGTGTTTAAGTAGCTGCGACGTAACGAGGCTTTAAGATGAAATTCGCCGGGAAACATTTCAAAACCACTGGTTTAAGGCGAACTTCTCTCGGATAAGCTTTCGCGCGAGAGATTAAATGCAGAAGCGCCATTATCGCGATTAAAGTAAGGGCGACGCCGCCGGGACTCTCGAACCTTTACCCTCTTAAACTTATTCGAGTGCTTACAATTCCATTCTCTTAATATTCCAGTCGCGTCCTTTGTGTACGCATGTATATTTCAAAGAGACGTTTGTAGGACGCCTGGCGTCCCGACGCTTCGCGAGTGTAATATCGAAAGTATATATCGTCTGACGTATCTCGCACGCGAAAACTGCTAACATCTTCGTCGCATTCATGCTTGTCGTACATTTCGCCTTTATCTTCCCAAGCAATTCATAATCGAATGAAATAAGAAGTGTCTCTTTTTTCATGCGTCTCAATTTACAAAAACAAATATTTCGCGTCACGCGAATAAATTGACCTCTCATTCCATCACGAGATGAGAGATTCTAATTTTAGTCTAACAGTTTTTGTTAATACCCAATCGTAACCCGATTTTGTCGCCGACATAGAAACTCCGTCTTTAACCATTTAACCTGACATTTAATCGCCGGTCGAGTCTCCGAAATGTCATAGTGACAGTTCTTCTGTCAAAAGTCAACTGACCCACGTGCGTCTTCCAAACGTGCAAAGGGAATTGTGGCTCACAGATCGATCAACGTCCGGGAGATCTGATTCCCGATCAATCGATTATATCTTTCGTATAAATGCCTAGATAGATCCGATCGATATTGACATCGATCGAAATTGACATCGATCGAATTTGCTGCTACGGTGGCTGCTGCTTTCAGGTAATTCCAAATCGGCGACGTCGACATTGCCCTAGCACATTTAGGCTTGATCGTCGATGTTCATCAAGCCAGAGTAAATCGTGCCCGGAAGGGGGGCTGCTTATCGTTACTTATCTCATATTAGTTTTAAAGTTTATTTATTTAACCCTTTTATTCACAGGCTTCAATATACATTATTTGTAAGCACTTTCGTATAACTGTATATTCGTTTTCATCTACGTCCTGGGTCCACGAATGCCATAGGATTTACATTGCGGCTTGTTTGCACATGGGCAGCTTCTGCTTTTCCATAAGGGCAGAGGCCAAGAAATTTATTCGTAAAAGACCCAACGCGCTGCCAGTATCGTGTTTCGTATTTCCCATAATCCAAGTACACGTCGACCCGGGCTTCCCTTATTCCCCCCTGTACGTCCATGATATTTTCACTTACACCCACGAGACTCGCTCTCATCACGAGGGCAAAACTCTTGCATTTTCAGTTAAATGCCCTCTTCATATTAATGAACGGGTTATATTCGTTTTAACCATTGCGGACCTCGTGCTTAAGAAATATGACATATGCTAGGGCTCAGGCGGGTATATACGTATGTAATACATATTTCTATATAAATACGTACTTTCAGGTATAACGAAACACATACTCATTTAGCCTTACCCCTACTGTCAATATCATACGTATATGTATACACGTGGCTAATTAAGCGTAAAATTTAATTAATTAACTAACCTTCCACGGCTCACCGGGTTCAATATTTTCGTGTGTCTATATACCGTCAAACCTTTGTTGCTGTTACCTCGCTTCAAAACTTACGGCATCTTATACATTTCATATTTACTCAACCATCCGGATCAGCTTATTAATTCGTTTTTTACAAAATTTTTTGCGATTTAATTTGCAAATTCGCTCAAACGTGCTTAATTCGCAATTTTTATAATTTCAATATCACCTCACCCGAGCACAGTCTTTTGATACGTATTTTTATCCGATTGCGTATATCGCTGCCAGGAATATAATGGTATAACGTAATCGATATTTATTTTAACTATATCATCAGCCGATCTATATGTATATCTTGCACGATTAAACGAAGTTAATATATCTTGCAGAATTGCATGCGGTGCAAGGTGGGATATTACCTACCTGTTAGTTTCCAGTTGTTCGCAGGGCTTGCAAGACTGTAGAAACTTTCAAACAATTAAGTGGAAAATGCAGGGATGGGGTTTATATACCGTGTAACGTATAAGCTATACGTTAAAAAAAAAAAACTCCACTCGACTACACGATATCAAGTAGAACCAGCAGACACATTAAAGTAAAAAAAAGAAAAAGACGTCTTACAAATCGATTATTCGTTTATTAATAAACATTGCATTTACGATAAACACGAATGAAAATTTCGTATGAATATAATGACTTTTTTTTTTTCATAAGCTAAAACATCCCAAGAATCGTCGTTCGCTATGTACACATATATGTATATATGCCCTAATTAAATCCGTAAAATAACTTCAATCAATATACCCATATCGTTAATATCGTTATACGGTAATTAATGAAATTTACCACCGAGTCTTCGAAGATGATTAATTAATCAATTCAGATCGTAAAATTAATCGAGCTCCATTGGCTTCAACGGCTTAAGATAATTTAACGTAAATTTTCTTTCCTCTTTTTTTTATTCTTATTTATCATTAATTTTCATGTAAAATTCAATACCACAATATTAGCCATGTCGATCGATAGCGGATGACGATTCTATCAGGACTTTACAGAAATCGCATTGCGATCACGTGTCAAACGGCGCGACGGCTATTAGCGGTTCGTGAGAACACGGCTTTTCCACAGCAATATCACGTAATGCACGTCGGACGCCTGGCGTCGCGTTACACGGGCGTCTCTTCTGTCATTCAGCAAAATGATTATATGACGATGAGCGAATTCGTGGGGTCAGGGGTTCACGGTGCTCAAGGTAAATGACTGTGGGTAAATGATAGCGCGTGCATACGTGGAACGTGTGAGTGCTAATTTGATTCTGGCCATTTAACGGGGTCGATGACAGTCGATCGGCGTTAAACGGTACCAACTAGGCCGAATGATCCTGGGAATTGACGATCATTCGAAATTGCCTTTACAAATGATTTCCTTCAGCCGTTTCCACGACACGCTTATGCATTACGACGTCTTTACGCTTAATTAACGCGACGTAAGAAACTAAGGTCTCTTAATCGTACGTACATATACATGATAGATTACGTTATTAGCTTAACGACAACGACACGCTTTATTTTATTTTAATCATATTTTTTTTGGAATAATTATTTTTTTTTTTGAGTATTTTTTTTAAAAACTGCTGCTATCGGCCTCTCTCTCTCTCTTGTCGATCCTTGCTGTGGCTTTTGGTCCTTCGTGGAATTTATGCTTCATCGTTCCGTCGCATATTTCACTGAGGATTACCTAGACACAGCGTGACACGCGTACGGTTATGTACGTATGCACGTGATCGCGAATAGATACAGTCGGATATCCGTAATACAAGGCTGAACGACAAAAGGGACTAGAAATTTATGATGATTTTATCGACATCGATCAAAGCGTCCACGATAGAGCCGCGCGATCGTTTTTCGTTATCGAGGTGCCAACTTTTTGTGTACTACAATATTAAGGAGTCCCCTCACGAGTATGAAACGTATTGCCCGGCTGGACCGTGGATGTGGATGCTGATTTATTTTTTTCGGTAAGATTAAAACAATTTTCTTTTTCTCACTGTAGCGTTAAACTCAATTATTCTTTGGTTACACAATCAATAAGCTTTTAGTTCGTTCGCTCGTATATCCCATCTAATTCTGACTCGCTGTATTTTAAGGAAGCACAGGCAGGTATCTATTGCAGGATCGTCACGTGGGACGTGTTGCGTGTTGACGAAAGATGTGCGAAGATGAATGACAAAAAAAAAATATTGAATCCTCAAACAGTTCCGTATTGACAAGTACGAACCGTTAAAAATGAATAAACGCGTAATCGCATCGTTCCGTTATCACTAATAATTTCTAATACATAATACAATCTCGTCGAAAGATTTACAATTAATTTTCGTAGCGCTTGACCTTACAATTTATAGCACGAGATACAACGACAATAAAAACTCAAGATAATAATAACGCGCGTAGAACCAAAGAGAATTCGAAAGACAATCGTTATCGTTATCATCACTATCGTCATGGACGATACGTATCTGCGTCAACGTACGATAATCATAATAATATTTATTGCCGTTGCCAGGGACAATATATACAGAGGTAATGCGTGACGAAATAAAGGATTAAAAAAAAATTGTTTCAAACCAACAACAACAACAACATTAAAATCAATAACAATACACCAAAAACTCTAATTAAGATTCTGTATAAAATTTTTACCGTCCTTTCAGTCTATCCGCGACGTGCGTTATGTTCCCTTTATAACTTGACTGAAAAAATCATCGTATCGACGTTAAATTATAAATATTAGCTAGTCTCGAGCGCGCGAGGTTCCCCTTTGTTACTTTTTTCCCTACCGACATGACAGCAGCGCCAGCCACGTGGTCAACAGGTAGGGCGCGTAGTGCAGCTGGCTTACTCTTTGAGATCCGAGGGAAGCAAGGGCGTCGGCATAAGAGGAGAGACAATCCCTGTAAGAGTCGGGATTCAGACGGGTCACTGCACAGTAGTGGCGCAA
>JARPRH010000061.1:37260-47817 GCA_031763665.1 Calameuta haemorrhoidalis | reverse complement strand
TTAATCCTAATCTCCGTTTTACTTCAGCTGTCCATGTTACACTCGTGTTCTGTCACTAAATTACCTTGTATTATTCACTGAGATTGTCCCTCTCTGGAGAACCCTAATGAAATATGAAATTTACCACAGTGTTATTACTAACTGGAATAACTTTCTCCCGCATGTTTAATTCAAAGCTTGCATCGATGCCAATAATATTTATTGGAACGGAAATAGAATGCATATTTTCGTATTCCTTCGGAATAACTCGATAAAAATAGTCATTCAATAAATATCATTGAAACGCGATTTTGTTTAATCAAGCAAAAATTTATTGAGTTTCGCGTAACTTTTCCTCGACGTCAATCATTACGTCAACAGTTAAGCTGGCAATACGTATCGTTACAATTTACCTTATAAATCGGTACAGCTTGAGGGGGAAAAAAAAAAAACGAATAAAAATTCATCTTATTCAATCTTCGTCTAATCTCAAGAATTAAGGTTCGAACAAACATAGGATAAAACGTGACACGTATCCTCAATGCTTCTCGATCCCAAAAGGGAGCAAAGAGCCCAGCAGCAATTTCTCAATCTGGACCAGTCTTAAGTCTATCTGATTTTCTTTCACTGTAGATAATACCTCATTGATCGAAATATAATTCGAATTTAATACTTTCTTCGTTTTCCTCGATTATCCTTGTTCTTATGTACAATGTTAATAGGCAAATATTACTGGATATTATCCAGGTATATTTATTTCCCTCCATCAATAATGCACAACCGTAATAATAATCTCTGTGCAAGGCACACAAAAAAAAATTACTTGAAATATTTCTATCGTCTGCCTATTCATTTCAGGGCAAAGTACCGTCGGGCCAAGAATTATTGACGTCGATATTTACCTCAATAGGACTGCTATTATCGCCGAAACGATACACGGGCCAAACCAACAGGTCCCAGAATCGAATGGTAAATTGGTTGCTGCATTATTCAATGTATCGTAGCCACATTGGACCGCTGGAAATTAGGATCGTGATCCCTTAATGTGAACGTGGCTTAACGAAAACTGATATCCCGTCTTCCGGTCGACGTACAAATTACCTCGAAAAATGGTATAAAGGCTTTGATACGGAAAAATCGAAAATAAAGTTTAAAACATTTTTGGCCAACACGTTTTTCTGCAATGCTCGTTCAGTTTCGAATTCAATTTGACAAACGTTTTAATCTGCCCGCCATGTACAAAGCGGCCGTCTCTACCGTTAATCCCATCAATGTCAAAAAAGCGAGCTTCTCAAATTTCGATTTGGCAAATATCGACGCGAAGGATTATTCAATAAAATTACATCCTCGTTTGCATACCTATATGTGCAGCATGTTACTATGCATCGACCGCAACGTGTCAAATGTCATTTGCTCTATGTAATAATGACAGTGAAATGGGAAGCGTAAAAGTTTCTCCATAAAAGCTTCATAGGCGAGTTAGGAAGATTAGAGGAAACTATAGTTCAAGTACCCTAAGCTCCTTGATATGTTAAACCAATCCGATTCTCCGATCGATCGACAAGCTTCATCCCCTCGGTGAAACGTGAATCGTACAAGGGACGATTTTACCAGGCGCAAAGTCTTCAGCCCTTTGACGAAATCCATCGAGCGTGAAGAATACGTATCTCCCCATTTAACATAGGCTTTAACTTTTCCGCAAAATTTTAATGCAAAGGGTTGATCTTATGCGCGATGAAAAGCATTTCGACCGGAAGTGAATGGGGTTTGCTTGCTTTTCGAGCGGATATACATATATCAGACGTTTGAAGCCATATCAAGGCAAATACGTATGTTCGAATAATATGAATTTCATAAACTAACCTCAAGACCATAGATGCACGATTTTTCATATAAAATAAATATAAGAAAAAAAAATTTGAAATCTTTACCTCGTTATCATTTTTTCAAAATTTTCCCAAAAGCAGCTCGATATTCGCATCAGCAACGAAGCTTCGAAAGTTCCTAGAAAGTCTTATTGGCATTTCATAGGGTAATTGGCTGTACCTAATAACTTAATCGTATTTCCCAGCTAATTGCGTAAAATTATTGGATAATTTATTATTCGCAATAGCGTCTCTATATTCGCCATTAAAATAACATCGAACAGTCTCTGTACACCGTGTAGGTATTTAGGATCGTGAAAATCGCACTAAAATTTCATAGAATGTAAGCGCAACTTTATGCTCCACTCGCTGCTGTTATGTTAGATTTATTGCCGAGGTCCATTCGCGCGTCTTGTGTACACACATGTACGTACGTATGTGTTACAGGCAGAATTTAATACTCCGTGATGGGTTCGCGATCGGTGTCTACATACTGTACGTATTTCTCAAAGAACCGTCAACCCTGACTTTACGTAGCACTTTGTTACTTATTGGATCGTTCGTTTTAACGTGTATGCGGAAGATTATTATGCAGCTGACTCAGCCTCACGAAATAATAGAGAGATTGACATTTACTTACGGTTTCCGCTTTGATGCGTGCTTTCCTCAGATTATTCTCCAACCACGTCCATTGGCCACTTGGATCGGCCGAATGATCGATCACTTGGCCACCGTTACGTTGAGGTACGCGATTATCAACTATGGATGAAGTGCTCAGCCAAAGATTTGTATTTAGAAATATAATGTGATAATTCTCAGAGCGTTGCTCGATCGTGTAAAATCCAGCTGTTGACAGATTTGAAAAAAAATTATTTTTGGGAATTTTTTTTGGTCCTATGATCTATAACGATACATGCATACAAATGATCTATCGAGACTACCTTGTAGTACGATTCTTTATAATAATCGGACATGCTAGGAATTTGAACGTTAAAAAAAAATTTAAGCACGTTCAACACGCAACCCTCTTATTTCTTCTAAGGTGCGTGTTACGATTAATTAAGGTTGGTACACACAATACAGGAAAGATTTGACCAAGATTAGTGTCAAAGCTGTGGGTTGAAAAAAAAACTTTTTTTCTTTTCATTTTCCAATACAGTCACCGTGTCGATGTATTTAATCAGTTTAACGAAGCAGTCATTCGAGGTTATTGCAGTTCGGGCTTAATGATTTTACACGTGAACGTTTTACCCTGAAATTACGTAATTTTACAGACCATCAGAGGTGGATTAAACGAATTTTATTTTGACGATTTAACTTTCGATCGGTCGATATTTTTTTGAATGATTTTTTTCGATCTTTATGAAATTCACTTGATTTGTATGAAGAATTCGAGTTTCGTATTTCGAGAAAATACTTTTTTTTCTAACGGCAGACGTATTTACGGAACTTGCGTGTTCCGTTTCTTAGGATTTGGTTTTGGAATAGTTAGTCATGCCGTTTAATTATACACAAGTCGTATTACGTAATGGAGAACTAAGACTCGAGCACGCACTCTGGAAGTGCAGTGGTAAACATGTAGAGCTATGGGGTTTATGACACTTCGTTATTTTAATCCTGCTCAAGTGTTATTCTTATCACTTTTTCAATTTTAACTTTCTCTTACGAAATTTTGATTTTTCAACTAACGATGCCATCTTCAACTTTCGCTTGATTAGCGCTCTTGTAAACGTTTGTAAATCATTGATGCTAACTTTTTGTAAAAAAAAAAAAAAAGTGACGTACTCTCCTTTGTACGGCAACTTGTGTTATCCAAGAGTTATATAATATATATATATATATTTTTTTTCCTTGAAGCATTATTATATTGTTATTCTCAAGGGTGGAATATTGAAAAGCTCCAAGGAGCTGGGACGAGGCCATGATTTAATAATATGTACAATAAAAGCTTATAAAGAATTGTATATTCCTCAAGTACTTGATCCACAAAGAGTCTTAGTTATAACGTTATACGTATATGTATATCAATGGACAGCCCTAATCTCTCAGTCGAAAGACGTGTGATTGCGATATGGATTTTTGATTTACTTTTTTATTACGTTATTAAAATTTGACATGAGAGTGCTCGGAGAGGGTTTTTGAGAATTTTAAGATTTTGAAAATATTAGAATTTATTGTAGCTTGATTGTGTAACGTTCTTTTTTTTCATGATAATTCCCTGTTTTTATCGTCCATTGTGCACCGAGCTTTAGGATTTATCCCCTATAAAGGAAACAATATCTGCACTGACATTCGGAAGTAATACATGGTCGATAGGGTGATATCCATTTGGCGATTCATTGTGACAGATCTCGAATGACTTCTCATGACGTCAGCATCGATTATCGAAGTTGTTCTAGGGACGAAAGTGCTGAAAATGCTCGTTGACATTTTTTGCAGGGGAATCAAAAAAAAAAGGCAGACTGGGAGAAGAAATAGGGAGAATATTCTTCAGCCGCTGTAAGTGTAGCAAGTGGAGCAAATTTAATTATCATTCACGGCTGACGTATTGTTCTGTGCTTTTCAATTTGCGATTTATTTCAAAATTTTTCGCACGGACACGTGCTTTATCTTTTTATCAAACTCTCATTTGATTGGTGAGTTTATCATTGTACCTCGTAGCAGTTAAAAAAAAAGCAAACGTCTATATGACGTCATACCTTCATTAGACTCCTAACGTTACGTTGTATTCAGGAATGGGTTTTTTTCTTATTTTTCAAAAAAAAAGAAGCATCGAAACTTTAGTAATTTTGATATTTTTTGTTATCCCTCGAGCAAACAGCCTTTTATTGAAAACGAAACAATTTGGTGATTGGAGAAATTGGCTATTTATCTGCATCGAATACAATGTGCTCTACGAGTATTGTGGATTTACAAAGGTACTGAATAAAGGAACAAAGGGGATGAAACAATACAAAACCGATGTACATTGCGCGCTTGTTCTTTTCACTCGAAGTGATATAAAAGTTGACAAG
The DNA here is from genome assembly GCA_031763665.1 of Calameuta haemorrhoidalis. NCBI lineage: Eukaryota > Metazoa > Arthropoda > Insecta > Hymenoptera > Cephidae > Calameuta > Calameuta haemorrhoidalis. The sequence continues at coordinate 42,959 of JARPRH010000061.1, read as the reverse complement.
AAATATAAGGTCTATTTTTTCGTATAATTGCCTAGGTAATTACGAGGCTCTACGGCAGAATCCACCATTGTTACTTAAATCGCTTCATTATTCTTTTTCATTCACTAATTACGTGAGTCCTGCCAGCGGATGAGAGCAAATTAAAAATAAAGTCTTTTCGGCATAACGAAAAAAAAAAAAAACACGTTCAATCCGTTTACTCTGATAAGATTTTTAATTGAACTCCCATGACTGCTCGTTCTCTCAGTTGCACATATCAAGATAGTCAACGTGTCCGGATGTCTGAAAATTTTTTTTTTAATTAACAATCTACACGAAATTCTACAAATTCGATATGAAGCTTCGTACATGCTCCGTGGGAACTTGCTACACGGAAACTGTGGCAGTACGTGCGAAAACAAATATTCATAAAGTTGGCAACGGCTCATCCACTCGACGGTCAGTCACTTGTCGGGAATATAAACCGTAACTAGAGTTGAAATTAAAGTTTCATGCACGAACCACATACGCGTTAACTGTACGTGCGTGCATAATTACAGATTTCGAATATACGGGGTTAATGAACTTTGTAAATGATAAATGATAAGCGATACCAACTTTTCTTGAAAGTGACGAGAGCTTCGCTCGGCAACCAGTGACGCCAGAGATGCGCAATTTGAGTAAAGTTGACACCAGTGTCTTCGTGTCCAAGAGCGGGAAATATGAATTGTCCGGTGAACGTATGAGAGAGAAGATCGGTAAGATTTTTCAGGCTTTGAATACGTAATTCCTCGCTCATTCCTGCCGTGTGAGATAAAGCATCCCTGGAACATCAACAACAGAAAAACCGGATTCCACCCTTTATAACTTGCAAATGAGCTCAACTCCCTGGCGAACGAACGGCGCGCGGCTCCTTAGGAAATTAAATGCCACGTGAATTGCAGCCACTTGAATATTTTCGAAGTAACTTAAGCACCCTGCAAGTTATGTACCGGCTCGACTGTATTACTTGAAGATTCTGCGAGAGGCAGAAACAAATATAACTCGGGAAATATACTCAATCTGCGAAATTGCTACGGTCTTGTTGAATGATTTTTTTTTTTTTTTTTTTTTTTTAAGAGAAAAATATATATAAATCGTGTTTGATCTCCTTAGAGCCTTACCCGGTCCATAAGACGAATTCAATTCCTTCGCCGTGTTTTGCCCTCATAGCTTGTGCTGCTGATTCGATAAGTGCCCATGGCGAATGACAGTTATATTCCCCAAACATGCCAGGAGGCCTTTGGTCAGATCGAATACGTCCACTGTCTATATTGCTCCTTGTGTTCCAGCACACTGCAAATAAAAAACGAAGGGAGGACGAATAGTGAGTGGGATTTGAGGAGTGAAGACCGTAAAGAATATTTTTTTCTTTCACTTGGAAAAAGTAATCCGTGTCTCGGCCGCGGTTGGAATATTTAGCGAGTTTAGTCGTTTACGCTCTGCCAGGATCACTTTGCGTTTTAACGTTCGGCCTGGCGCTTTCGTAATGGAGCAATTCTTCGGGAATGAAAAATAGCACGGTATCTCGTCGGGCTGCATAAATCTCATTGTCCTCGCCGCGTCGCGATAAAATATCGTCCGAGTAATTATTATTATCTATAACTTTTCAGAAGATAATGCAATATTAAAAACGTTATTCCTCTCTGGCGGCCTGTTAATGCAGTGACAGCGATTATCTGGAATTGCTCCATCGCTCAACGATAAACTCGGTCGGTAAGGTAGATGTATCTGCGGTGGCTTCAAGGGAGAAAAACGACCATCCAGGTAGGTATGACATATATATATATATATATATGGTTCTTAGTCTCTTATTTTACATCTCGCAAAGCCAACTTCACGTTTCTTTAAAGTTATGATACTTTGAGGAACTGAACTTTCACGTAAGTTTCAGGCGACACCGATGACTTAAAAAATACTTGCTAGCTGGTGGAAGTCTGTTTGCTGACATTTTTTTTTCTTTTTTTTTTCTTGCGTATTTGAAGAGACCGAGAAAGGCAAGATGACGGTGAGATACGGAGATGAGACTCTGGCCAAGTAGCACAATAGGGCGCCAGGGTCTCTGGCGTTCTTAGACCATATTCAAGTGGGTAAGCTCAGGGTGCGAGAGAAACGCGTCGCTACTTAAACAGCGAATAAAGCCGAAGTGGAAGTTCGGATTAGTAAAGAAAATGGACAAAAGGGACGGCTGTGTGTTAATGAAGCGGAGCAAGTGCGATGAAAACTTACTGCTTCCTGTGTTTCCATGAGTTGAATATCTCGGGTCGTAGTGGATGTCAGTGATATGCCAGAAGTAACCTGGAATGAGAAATGAAGTTTTAATAATTTTAATATTTTTTTCAACGATCACTTAACCGGAAGTCACGGCTCCCAGACGTTCGGCTAATTCGCGGTTCGCAATTGTCACACGTTTGAGAGGCACGGCGACTCGCTGAATTTTCGTCGAAAAATCGTCGCGAGGCAATTTGGACTGCCGATCAAATGTCGGGTTAGGCGGTTAAAAATATTCAAGATGGCGGAAGTTGCTACGTATCGGCTCTACGTGAACTTTCATCTCGCGTTTTATCGAGATGATATTATTTCGTCGGAACGAACTTCCGTCGAGTGTCTATTTACCGGAGCAAATTGCCTCTCTACTCGCGCAAGAAAGTGCATACGACGTGCGGGGCTTCCCGTCGAAACAATTTTGGAAGTACTCCGCTCCATTTTACGATACCGTAGCTCGAATTTCGTTTAGACGTCAAGATAATTTTTTTTTTAATTTTTTTTCCAAACGCCTTGACGTCATCCGCTATGCACGAGTATTTACCTATTCATTTGTCACGTGACATGCGAAGACGAGTCGGACACTGAAGGAAATGAAAATTTTCTTTAATAAAATTTTTTCTTTCAACATATAATAATAACATGCGTGATACGTCAGCCAGCATATATTCTTCTCTTTATCACGTCCAACGAAATAGCCTACAGACTCAACGAGCTGTCCTAATTAAATTTCTCCATTGGATCTCCGTATGAATAGCTCTTAACGATTCTTTTAGAACCAATATCGAAGCACCCATAGAGCCATAGGCAAAGTAACATACACGAATACGTAATATTATTTATCGATGATATCTCTGGCCATACGTAAAATTCGATCGAGACTTCGTTCCATCCGGTAATTCCAATTCATGATTTCTAGATGATCGTACGCGGGGCGTCCAGGGATTGGAGTAGGGTGCTTCCGGAGTAAAAATTTTCCGGTACATTGCCATTTCACGTGAAATATCGCCGGGACTCTGATAACCGGCTGTTTTACGTTGAGCTCGTATTTACATTTTGAGTAGCGGCCCATTACCGGAATAATTTTCCGCGATATTCTACAAGTACCGTGCCCGATTTTCATGGTGCGCTTGTAACGTTATTATCTCGGATTACGTGCAGCGACAAATAAAAAAAGCTGAAAAAAAATATATTAAAAGTAGCTAAATAAATAATGAAAATCGAAATATAAAACGAGCGAAACGCATGATATCGTTAAATTGAAATACGCTACGTATTTACGCTCGAAAGATGTTTCGACGTGATTCCAGCCATCGCCCGTCGTACTAACACGTGGGTGAATAAAATTTTTGCGAGATTCTCTATATCTACGTGTATCACGATAAAGTTCAAAGACTCACCTATTTTACCGTTCACCGTGCACAGCCAGCACAGTAAGACCAGACAGTCGCGAATCATCCTCTCTGGGCGTCTGAAAGAAAATTGTCAATCAAATGCGTCGAGGATTTGCGTCTTTGGATAAAACAGGTGTAGAAAGATATTTCGCTACGATTCGCAAAGTCGTCAAAATCGTTAGTACATAATGTACAGCGTAGCCATATAGCTGTAGGAGGCCACCTTGCTTGGCCCCCTCTAATCTCGCCAAGGGTGTTCAGCATCCCCCTTGATAACGAGGTCCGTAGTTATCGTTAGTATTCACGGGAATTGCGAAAACTCCTCGTTGTAATTGAAGAAAGAGGGACGGAGCTGGCGAGTCGCTCGGGGGTGGCGGTGGCGTCGAGGGTAGCCAAGCACAAAGAAAAGTATTCACGCGACTCACTAATTCGAGTGGCGTAAAATCTGTTGAAGCTGGAGCGAAATATTTTACGTTATATGAACTCGTAACACCGTTCACGGCATAACCGGCAACCTAACCTCAAACACGAGGCTGGACACGAGCAGGGAGTAGACACGTATCGTGATTCCCCACGCTCGAAAAAACACAGGCGTTAATCTCGTGCTGTAGACTGGCCGAATAGCGAGCGTCAACCAGTAGCCCCTCGCCTGCCCCCTCGCCTGCCCCCTGCCTGCCCTTCGCGGTGAAAGGGTCAGCTGAGGATATAAAAGATACTTCTCGCTATCATAAACCTCGTTCCTGTGGTTCCTACCCATTTCATAAATTTGACCAGGGCTTTCTCACGGGAAGTCTATATATATATATACTCTCAGTGAAATCTGTTGTTCCTTGTACTTTCTCATGCTAAGAGGGTTGCTTCCCTTTTGCCCGACTCCACGTGTTCATTGTTCTTTGGTTGGCAGTCGGTATCACGTGGTAAACTCTTACGTAGGCGCGCTGCTTATTGTCTGTGGGTTCGGGGCGACGCTCGAGCTGCCGCGATTAAGCATTTTCCCGAGTCACTTCTCATGCGAATAAAGGCAAGTCATGCCTGTAAATTAGATCTAAAGGGATCGGTAATGATGCAACGAAAGCATAGGCAGTCAGGTCAGGTATGGTGAAGATTTGCGATAACTTTAGCTGATAGCGTTTCGAAGAGCGGGTCCGACTATTTTCGTGGTTATTGAATAATTTTTTTTCTTTTTCGTTCTCTAAGGACGTGCGAGCGTTTAGATTAAACGTCAAGATGAGGGAATCGATATGTAACGTATGGGGAGTCGTGAAAATTCAAGGTTTAAGACGCGTTTAGTCTAATGTTTACACGAGCGAATCTGGTTGAGGTTATTCGACGTATGCTAAAGCACGTGAGACGCCGAACGTATGAGCTTATAGGCATGTGTGGACACACGAGGCTGTATATGATCGGAAACCCCTGGGACCTACTCCGTATGGCGAAGTAAGCCGAGTATGGGAGAGAAAAAAAATGTGACTTGAAATCCTAGTGGGAAGGTGTCTACCTTATCGACATTTAGGATCGGGTTTCCGACCTTTTTCCAACAATCGTAGTTGCCCATAATACGAGTCACTTCGGCACACGTGAAAGGGACCGACCACTCCGAAAGTCCAGGACATCAAGGAGCTCCTTTCTGTACGTCGGAAAATGAATGGAATCACTCGGTACCTTGTTCGAGAAGCTTTTGAAAAAGTTTTCAGGGGCTCGGGCTGTATATCCTAGGGAAATAATCGGTATTCCAATGCGAAACGTGGATCCGCTTGAAGGTACCAAAACTATCTTGAGATTACGGGAAACAACATTTCTATACGTATACACGTAAAATCGTATAGAAAATGGTATCTCGGAGGGACGTTCCCTCCTATCTTAGCGATAGCGGAAAGAAGTCAAAGAAGAAGAAGAAGAAGAAGAAGAAGGAAAACGTCAAATCCCGGTACCGCCTTCTGTTCCTACGATATCTCTTGGCAGCTGATAAAGCGAGGGTTCAATTCGATTCTAAAAGGTCATTGAGCGTCAAGCTGCAATTTT
>JARPRH010000061.1:8100-25683 GCA_031763665.1 Calameuta haemorrhoidalis | reverse complement strand
TATATGTCAATATATCGGCAGACCGCGATATGCAAAGGAAATAGATACATGAGAATTTAACCATCGACAAAGCAGCATTTGACGGGCTGAATAATTTCACAGGACGCACCTAATACGTAAAATTCAACTGTTGAGGAAATATTATTATACATTATATTAAATATTTGATATCGTGACACGTATCAAGTGGATACCTATCTTGCTATAATTTAACAAGATATCCTATCGTACTCAATTGTCATTAAATCCTGTCGATTCCAGGCATAATAAAATACGTTGTAAAAAAAAAAATTTGAATTTCTGCATCTGTCACTTAAGTAATCTTAGTACTGCATCTGGAGACTGGTTGAATTTCAAAGTACAGTGGGTTTAGTTGAAATTATTTATACGTGCATTAAGTTTACATCTGGTAGAACGGAGATCTGGATTATTCAAAAATCCTACCGACACTTGCTTTCGTCGCTAGATTCACGGATGTCACTTTAATAATATATTGCATTCAGTATTAAAGTGCTGCAGGAAGAAATTCCGATCCGGTATATTAAAAATAACGAATGAGACTGTACAGCAGTAAATGACTCCTGAATTTCAGGGATATTAAAAATGAGCTTTTTTAATTTCAAAATTTATATATTTAACTTGTATCTTGCAATTGATGACTTTTTGTGGGTTCCTATCGATTAATAAATTCTACTCTCTGCTCCTTTGGTAATAGTAGATTTGCTGGTAGGTTACTACTTTACCGACGGTCCATCGTAGCTGAAGTCATCGATCGAACACCAAAGTCAACACCAGTAACTAGAAGCTTAATGTTACGTTAATTAAAGCTGGATTTACAATGTTCTATAAATGAATCGACTGATTATCATCGAAAATTGGGTATTTTGTTGAAATAAAATTTTTCACTTTGGTATAAAAATCCTCCCAATTATTGATCACTGGTAGCAGCTATTTAATTATAGATTTCTTAAGTGTACTTCTTTTACTTGATATTTTTCAAGCATCAATTTATTGTGTCTAGAAAAGTTGAGGAATCCAAGGAGGCGCTATCTATATGTTGAAGAAGGAAACTGTTTTGCAGGTATCTCTTCACAACTCACATACGTCAATCGTCTAATGGGTGTACCATATGTTGGTACGATTTCATGTGTGTGCATATATAGACACTGCACACTCACACCAAATCAATTGCAATATGCAATTGATTTTAGTGCTGGTTCAAATTTGTAATACCCTAAAATGCATTCCCAAATAACATATTAAAAGTCAACATATCGTATACAGTTATATCATATGTGTAAGTCACATTAATTAACCTAAAATGGTAAATAACAAACAAAATCTTGCTAGCGTATAAACGTCACGTGGATTATACTGAAATTGTGTATAAAAAAGAACGGTAACTTCCGTTCTACAGAAATGTAATGCAAAATTAATTTTAGAAATTAAATATATTTATTTTAAATCGAGTCTAAGCAATCAAATTTGACACATATCTATTAATTATTGACTAAATGATAAGGCGGGCAACGATGATACGTGAAACTGATAAAATAGTGATTTCATAGTTGATAGTGAATCCGATAATCAGCCCGAAGAAAAAAAATCGAAAACTAAAGCATTTGCCTGAAGTCTATCATTCGAATTTTTCAACAGTCATAGTGACAGTCGATTTTAAACTTCTAGCAGCCATGGGTTTCTGTATGAGTAAAAAAGTTTCTGCTAACATTACCACGTATGTACTTTTTATATTATTAATATATCCAGTTCTACTTACCGATATATCACATTATTTTGTCAGTTAATCATTTTACTTTTGCTCGGTAACGATCGCATTACAGAACCCACTCGTTTGATTAGTTCCATCGTATTTTTATATGACGCTAAAAGTAATTCTCTTTCGATTGCACGTGTCCTTCGTATCGATTGCAAATATATTACTGTGATTTATTTTTATTACTACGTTGATGAGTCCCATGGTCGATTTGCATTAATAATTTTCTGACGTATATTATTACGTAAATTATTCTCGCTGTAATATACGGTGGCAAAGTCGTATCACTGAGTGCGGACAAAAGCTTTAAATATGAATCACGTTAATTGTTGAAGCATTGAGAAAAACTGTGCACGTAATGACAGGTGCAAATAGCAACAGAGATAACGCATTTTGAAATCTACACCGAGAAGTGTTAGGTAATTAAAGCATGAATAGAATAACGAACCCCGTTATACATATAATCATGAAGTACGGCAGTGAAGCATGTATGGTCGCTTTTATGGGGAAACTGGGACAGCGACACCGCCGAATAATTCACAAGCAGTTGTTCGCATTGTACCTGTGCGAAATAAATGGTAAAAGTGATTTGAAAATTAATGTCCCAACTTTAATTAACAAATAGAATTGTCACGGGAATTTTTTTCTAACAAATTATTTTTTATTTACAATACGTAAATCGATACAATTTTCAATGAAATATTTATCGAGCGGCTCTTAGTGTTTCTTATCAAAAATATAAATCTGCGTTGTTTTGATGAATTTTTTCAAAAATATTTTATTATCGCAAATCCACACTATCCTTGAACTGTTGCATTATTTTTCTATTGGCGCGTACTTTCTCACTTGACTGTTTTGTGTTACCATCGTCATGGAAACTCCTGTGTCTCCCCGTTCGTATACAATACGAATTCATTGAACCACAAGTTGCCTTCGACATTACCAATGCACGCAGTGCGAAGACAGGTAGGACATTGTGTTGCGTGATAAAAAAAATTTAACTCTGAAGTAATTTTGACATTGAGTGTATCTGTGATAAGTGTGATCTCGTAATAATAATAATGAATTATTAAAACGTTGACAAGTAGTGTATAGCACTGCTCGATGTGAACAAGCACGTTATAAATGACTTTTTTTTTTAAATGTTCAAAATACAAAATTTCAATATGTATTTGATTTATCTTGCTAGAGTTAATTTAAATTTATTTTAATTTTACAAAAAATTCTACTGCATTTGAAAGCACTTTCAGATTGATACCTGGAAAACGGTATGTGAAATACGTCAATTATTTCGTACGATTTTGCACATACTTTGAAGTCCAGTTTTATACTGTAAATATATTATATATGTATATGTCATTATGTTATAGGAATAAAACTGTCGAAACCAAAAGTTCAACGATGCCTATCGATTTCTACTATTTACCACCGAGCCCACCGTGTCGAGCAGCGATGTTGCTGGCCAAGGCTATTGGCGTCCATTTGAACTTAAAAACAGTTGACGTATTAAAGGGGGAGCAGATGTCACCGGGATTTTTAAAGGTAATTTTTCAAAAATTTCTTATTGCTCGATGCCAAAAAATAATTGAATACCAATTGAGTAATATTTCACAAACAGAACTGGATCACGGAAAAGTAAAGATAAATTTTCAGTTCTTACATATCAATAATATTGTTTATCGTTTCTTCCAGCTAAATCCTCAGCATACAATACCAACCCTTAATGACAATGGTTTCGTATTATGGGAAAGGTAATACATTTTATTTTTATATTATCCATTTATAATTTTTGAAAATTTTTCTTTACCATATATTTTTAGTCGTTGCATTATGGGTTATCTCGTGGATAAGTATGCCAAGGATGATTCGTTATATCCAAAAGATCCAGGCGCACGCGCAATCGTAGATCAACGATTGTACTTCGACATGGGAACTCTGTACGAAAGGCTAATGAAATGTTACGTACGTAGACAAAATTTTAATAAGAAAATAAGTAAAAGTGTGACAGAAAAATTGGCATTATTCTGACTCGTCGAAAAGAAAAAAAGAGTCCATATTCTACGTGCGAAAGTCACTTGGAATAAAAATTCTTCCAGCTGAAAAGTTTCTTGCTGATCGATGCATTTCAGTCCGATTACTTTTTACTTTCTGTTGGCAAAGCTTGTTTGTCAGAACGTTACAAAAAAAAAAATTGAAAAAAAAAGAAAAGCTCTCTAGTATTACCCACTAATGAATTTAGTTTCGAAAATAGTGTCGGAGTTTTTTCGCCAGTGCCGTAGTGATTTTCCTACATAAATCGAGTGTTAAATTCCAGCAGCATTCAGGGAATTTCCCTTGTGACATTTTCCATTTAATTAAACGACGTTCGCATCGAGTAGTAATATTTGATACTCCTGAGACATTTTGATTAAGCACTACTTCTATGGAAAGTTATAGTTGCCCTACTGTGTTCTGTATAATAATCACACTGTATTTCTATTATAATTATTAGAATTTACTTTTACATCATTAATGATAACGAGCATCGTGCCGATATTGTTTCTGATATCACTCTGTTATCTTGCTTCGCAGTCTCCAATTTTGTTTGGGAAAACCAAAGTCGTCGACGAGGAAAATATAAAGAAATTGGAGGACGCCTTCGAGACTCTCAACATGTTTCTAGATGGCAGGCGGTTCACCGCATCTAACAATTTGACGATCGCTGACTTCAGCATCGTGGTGACAGTCAGCACAGCTGAAGTTAGTGCATTACAAGTTTATATTACTCAAAGTGACGTGAAGGAACATTTTGCCAGAGAAGACAGAAAGATTTCAAGTCAATGGTATCATAGTAGATTTTTTGTTCTGCCACTTGTCACTTGGTTTTTTCTGTTTATTGGCTAGAATTTTTTATGATTATTTTACGAATTAATTTTACCTCAGAAATAAGCGTAACATGTGAGCTTAACGTTTTGGTCGAATGAAAAAGTTTGTGCATGATGTTTACGTCAGTGAGGAAAAATACTAAAGCTTTACATTGAATTTCAGAGTTTTGGTTTTGACGTTGCTCGATACGACAACGTTGCAGCCTGGTATGAAAATTGTAAAAAAGCTCTTGAGCGATTTGACTACGAGGAGATCAATGTGAAGGGTGCGAACCAGATTAGCGACATTTACAAGAGTCAACTGGAGTCTTGATTAAATTAATTGGCAATTTCTTATGTGTACGAATCAAAAGTTAGTATAGACTTTCTTGTGAAAGTATAGTGGAATTTTATAGTCTTGAAATTGATTTCTAGAGGTTTAACCTGCTGATCTATTTGTGTAATAATATCTGTTAAATAGCATCAGGGAATATATTTTCTTTGACTGTTACATATGTATAGGAAATCTATAATAGAAGAGAATAATATATGAATTTTTCTAATGAACTGTATAAATGAATTTATTTTTAATTATAAAATTAGGCGGCAAATAAGTTTGATTTTGAATATAAGCAGTCTTATGTCGAATCAAAAAGACATTCTTTTCTATTTAGCAGATAATCAGCGCTCCCGATTTTCATTTCCATTTCAAGTTTATAATCATTGCTTCAGATATTAGGTAGATATACTGGACCAATCAAACACATGGGTATGGTTTGACAGCCTTCAGCTCAGGTGGCGCGTCGACGCTGAAACAAAATTGGTTTCAAAAAAAATCGGCCCACTAGCAATCCCCGAATAAAATACGTTCCGGTTAACAGTTTCGGTTTCGGTTTTCCACTGTAGCAATTTCGGGTTGTCGTTACTTTTTTTTAAATATAACATTTTCGAAATTTTGTTTAATGGTTACAGTTTCGGTTTCTTATTTTTCCGGTTATTATCGGTTATCCACCACGGTGTCAGTTACTGTTAAGGTCCCTGATAAAGAAACAGTAGCGCCATGTGGTTTTCTCCGTTGGAAAGTTAGAAAAGTGCGAGCAGTTTCAACTCTTAAGACTTTTTACGGCGATACAAGCCATCTCGCTCACTGAACTGCCAACATACCGGTTAACTTTTCTCTGTGAAATTCTAAGTTTTTTTTTTCCTCCCTTCATACGCCAACATTTATTTTCCGTGGGAACTCGCGGCACTCAAAAGAAAGACAAAGTTAACGTGCACACAAATCTTCGAGTAATTCGAAAACCTTCAAATGTTACCAAACAACATGAAAATGTAAATCCTCGAAAATTTCTCTACTTTCCTATAAATAATATATATCCGTTCGGCTCGCAGGCTTAAATCGTCCTGTAATATATACGAAAAGGGAGGCGAAAAGAATCGAAGAATTGAATGTATCTCAGCTATTTCATAAAAGTATAAAAATCGTGTATTACCATGTGAATTCCCACTGAATCGTATATATTCACGAGTTTTCGGGCATTCGAACTTTACAATGGGTCAGAATCTTTTCAGGAAGCGTAATACTTTTTTTTCTTCATCTAAAACCTCCCTCCCCCCCTATCCCCTCCCCCGCGTGCCTTATCCGTATCTTCTTGTTGGGAGCAAAAAATTTCTTTAATCAAGGCAAGCCTTTAAACCCAACAGTTTTTTAGTTGCTCTGCGTAACGCGCCGTTAAAATAAGTTTAGCAACCTTACCCCTCGTTATAAACGAGTGAAACCGGTAAATGCGCGAGACTTATCTTTAGAAGTTTTAATTCCTTATCCGCGTAAGCACAAACTGCAACAACTGAATGCTCTGATAAAGTAGCTATCTTATACTTTTAGGAGTGTTCAGTACATAAGGACCCTAAAAATGTTATTAAAAAAAACAACCAACCTCAACTTTTTATCAGATGTACATCAATTTCGCATTGTCATCATGATTTTAAAAATGACTAACTGTGCTAATGATGCAATCAAATTTATCATGAAGACACTCCTTTGAGATAATGAATTATTTATAATATCAGTCAAATGTGTCTTCGAATAAAATTTTAAAATTTATTTCACCAACTTACCGTACAACCGGTTTTCAAAGTCTGATGCTGCAGATGGACCAGACAGAAACTCTCGTTCATACATTAGACTCGAAGCGTCGAGTTCATTCAGGTCATTGATCTCAATTTCAAGTTTAGTAATCAGTACATCATTCTATCGTTTAAGCTACGTGAAATACTCCAGAGTCATTTTTATAAAGATCTTATCTTAGTACACTAATTATAGTTGTGTTTCGAAAATATTATAATGATCGATAATTATCTCAAAAATTTTATTTTCACAAGTCAAACTCATTGAGAAAAGTATATCTTATGTTATCAGTCATTCCTTTGATACTCCGCATTCTAATTTTATTATTTCAATGAATTAACCAATGAATCCTTAACAATGAATACTATTTAAATTTCTATTTACACATACTAATTATTCTATATCTTATCAGTCAACTTGCTACATACGCATAATCTGAACTCTCCTTATCGGTTATTTCAAACTTTTAAATTTCTAAATCCTCATCTTAATCCTTCGCACACACATGCTTGTCAATCTGATTCTTATCACGATATTCATTAATAACTATCTAATGCATACTTTGTCAATCAGTGACGTCATAATCATTTAATCAAACAAAAGTTATTTTACTATAACAAACATGTGTGTGCGCACAATATATTTATCTGTCAATGCCTTCTATTCGTTTTCTTTACATTTCCCATTATAATTAGAGAAATGGATTTTTTAATCCCAGAAATGCGATTTACAATCAGTATCCGCTTATGTAATCACCCTAATGTACAGGGTACAATGGAAAAAAAAAATTGCTTGCAGAAATTAAAACTTTTTTTTTCCCATAGCTGATTCACGTTTCGTCCTATAGAAATACACGCAGAAATGGAATTACCCTGTTACGTGTTCGCACGCAATATTCATTCTCGAGGAAGTTCATCATTTTAATACGTAGCTGCCAAAAGGATTTGTTCGTGGATATTAAATGGCAAATAACTATTGTCACAGTCAAAGTTTCTCCAGCTGTTAAAAGGATCGATTTTAGCACCGATAAATTTTCATGCTGTTTCACTAATCCTTGTAAAACTGCAGAATCGATTTTCTCGTCAGGATACCGTAGTGGCTATTTTAGCGGTTCAAGGCAACATCATTTTTACAAGTCATCGTTAACGAAGCTTCTCGATCCCAGTGGTAGTCATCATTATCTACTGTACCATATTATTATTATCGTTATATGGACATCGGTCCTATCGTACCTGTCACGTGGTATTGTACAGATATTACATAAGTTGCACAGCGTTGCGTCACGTACCATTATCTGTTTATCGTTTAACTTTGTATAAAGTCGTATCTTAGGCTGTACGATTTTTGAAAAAAGAATTTCAAGTATTTAATTTAACTTGTCCGTGGAAATTCCTTTCAATCTGTACCATTTCCAAGAACTCAAAGAATCTTTCTTCTTTTCGTAAAATCATGACAATGCTCTTTCCCGCGAGGTTTTCAGTCTGCGTGCCAATAACGTATTTAGGCTTTTATTAAATTAATATTTCAGTGATACCAGATTATAAAGAATGATAAGACTAGGGATTTATGATATTGCATAATTTTATGAAATTTTTTAAAATACACTTCATGCTTTTACATACATATTGAGAATATCACTGAAGAGATAACACGGCTGTGTTGTTATCATAGCGCAGTCTCCTTTTGCAATTCGCAATGATACGTGGACATATTATGAATATATATATATATATATTAATTTACAGGAATAAAGTAACCTATTTTATCATCACGGTTCTCAACTGGCGATCGGACCTCGTTACTGTTACTGACCGAAGTTTTTACTAGCGTTTCCATGGCAACTTGATCAATCGCGATATTGATATTATGAATCGACAGATAAATGTTTCACAACAAGCTGTAATATCGTGAGCATAGAGTAAACTTCACTTATTGAAGGTTTTTACATTAGACACGCTACGATGTGTTCTCATTCTTCCGTGACAGGATTCCACGATTCAAGGCAGACCTTCGTGTGATTCAAGGCTGCCAACTTGTAGGGAGGCTTTCACCAGCCAGACGCGGCAGTCTACCATTGGTGCCTTTCATAATGAACTTTTTGTTCGGTGGGACAAAAATAATTACGGCATTCCGAGCAGATATACTAGAGTTCAACGCTACAGAGAAGATACTCTAGTATTATTTGATATATTAAATCCTATAATGCGTAACAGTATATATACACTATTTTTGTAATAGTGTATATATAGCATAGCATCGTGGAAATTGATAATGAAAATTAAAAATTTTATATTTATCTTTACTTTGTATTGTCAATTTTTTTTTAACGAGAACCTCGCTCGAGTTTGATTATACGATTTAAAATTTTCTTATCTCTCATTGCTCATGTGTATTTGATATCGCGGTTCATTGTGGTATACATATTTAATCTGAGAAAGATTTTTCAATACGATAACTTTGAAATTTTCTATATGATCTCAAGTAGCTCAATATCTGGGTGACTTAGCAAACTACATGCGTAGCTTGAGAAACCAAGTTGAGTACCCACCACGGTGCGTCATTCTTTTCTGTTTATCCAATCGAGTGGCAGCACTGCTGTTGTACTTATAAAGGCTCGGAAAACGAACTCCGTTAGACAGTCGAGGCTACTCTTGGTGAATATCCAGTGGGATCACATACGAGTTGTGTCTATAGTTTGTCGGTGTTATACAATTTGATAAGTAAATAGCCGGTACGTTTCAAATTTTCGACGATCGAGTTTGTTTAACATATTCACATACAGATTGCCGGTGTTTCGTCTTCGGTATTTTTATTTTCAACGAATTCAGAGAGTTTTGTGTCTCACGTGAAACCCCGTTGGGAAGCGTGGACTTTGCCGAACTATAATTCAACGATAAAACAGAGTATTTCCGCGAGAGTCTGTAAAAGGGCGAAAGAAAAAGAAAAAGAGTAAAAAAAATATATGAAGTTTCTCTTGGAATAAAAATGTATCCATAATGCATTTGAAGTGTTACAGTGAATTTTCTGTACCGTACAGTTCAGTGCTGATAATTAAAATCATATAAATCTTTAAAGATTAAAACGGAAATACGGAATGACGAGTTACGAAATTTTTTTTAAAAGCTTTCAACTACGTCGAGACTCTAGAAAAATTATTCTCATTGTGCCTCTCGTATTTCCTGTTACGATACTCCGTACCGCCGTTTCCTGTTGCACAATGAGTCGACGTAACTTTTAAGTTTTCAAAAGTCCTAAATGTCGCGAGTTATATTTCAATGAAGTTCGACTTGTACAGGTTCGTTCTGTCGTTTTTGCAGATTTAAAAAATGCCCATCGACCTGTATCACGTACCCGGAAGTGCACCATGTCGAGCTGTAAGACTGGTGGCTGCTGCCGTCGGGGTCGACTTGAACCTGAAGTTAGTGGATTTGATGAACGGCGAGCAGCTAAAGCCTGAATTCATCAAGGTAAACACTTGACGTGAAACTCAAAGGAAAAATGAGGAAAAGGGTCGGGCCTTTTAGCTTTACGTTCCCCTTTCAATAAGGGCTAATGAGTTTCGTAATTGTGTCTCTGCTGTGTTTAAAAAATAGAATAAATAAAACTGAGGTTATTTTTCTGCTCCCAGATGAATCCGCAGCACACAATTCCTACGATGGATGACAATGGCTTTTATCTTTGGGAAAGGTGAGCTTATTGCTGTGTCAGACCACGTAATACATATATAGAGTCATGGGGACCCTTTTCAACTTTTATATATCCTGTGCATACATGTATATATATATTTATTTATTTTATACGTCAAAATAACGAAATATACATCGTGGTACCTCGAGACAAAAGATTATTGCACTTTTTCGTTCGGTCTTTGAGAATACGTTGACGGAATACGAAAGACTGTTATTGGTTCGTTGGAGGGAAGTTGGATAGCAAGGGAGCTTCTGGATACAGATTCCGGCACGGACACTTTCAAAACCTCAGAAGGGTAGTGTCCGTGCTGAACTGACGTTGTCGAACCCTGCGATTCCCTATAACGACGTTATTGGGACTTACGATTCTTGGGAATTCGGGGTGAATTCCAGGAATTTTACGCTCGATTCGAGGAATTGTGAGCGATCGAAAAAATTCTAGAAGCTTTCAGAAACTTACATGGTTCGTGTCTTTACTAAATCGTGTAGGATCCTTCTCAGGCCGGCAACTCTTTCGCGTGACATTTTGTATCGTCCCTTTTTCTTTAGTCAATGTTATGCAGCGTGAGTGCTATATTGAGACCAGTGACTTGCTTTTTGAATGAGGAGGAGGGATGCTTTGAAAATTTAGAAAGTTGGCAGTTTGAAAATTCGAGGCTGGAAAAAACGCAAACTTAGTGGTTGGAAAAAAAATAAAAAGTTTGTATTTTTTTCAACTGACGTTTTTCCAACTGCCAACTTTTCTCTTTCAACTTTCAATTTTTCTAACTGCCAACTTTCCAACTTCCTTCCTTCTACTCCTTTCAGTAGACAGGTCATGGCTATTAGTTGACAGCCACGCTGTATAACACATACTGATTACAAAACGTCAGACGAAAGAATTGGCCGGTCTGCGAGCGATCCTGCACGATTTAGCACGGACACGAACCTTCGATGGTTCTCAAAGTGTCGGTAAATGTTGGTGCAGATTTCTTTCTCCAGAACCCTCCCTCTATCCCCGCACTATACTAATGACGAAAATAAAAAATATATGTATATTGAAATCCTATCGCTTAATGACTTAATCAAATATTGACATGGCTGATAGATATAGTATTTCAAGTATTTAACGTCACAGGCGTTCATTTATCGTGAATCCTTGATGCGTGGACGATTTATCATTATACCGCATTGAATCGTAACGTTGGATTTCCATCTAGATTAATATAATTTTATCGAATATTGCGGAAATTACATTACCTCATAGTACGGATATTTCAACTAGTACGTGTTTCTCTTCGCAGCCGAGCGATTTTGGGCTATTTGGTCGACCAGCATGCCAAGGACGACTCACTCTATCCAAAGGACCCTAAGAAGCGTGCAATCGTAAATCAAAGACTGTACTTTGATTTGGGCACCTTGTACCAGGTTATCGTTGATCATATTGTAAGTACAAAAAATGCGTACAATAATTACATTGTATAGTATTAAATTCATAGGGTTAATTTTTTAATGGATATTGTATTTCTGTAAATAAAATAAGTACATGTTGAATTTAAAAAAATTTTTCACAGTATCCCACGATTTTCGCTGGTGCACCCAAGGATCCTGAACTGTTTTCAAAGATCGACAAACCCATGCAGTTCCTGGATATATTTTTGGAAGGCCAAAATTATGTCGCTGGAGACAAAATGACTATTGCCGATCTTGCCCTGGTTGTCACTGTCTCGAATTTCGAAGTAAGGACAATATAAATTTGATGAAGAATGTCAGACAGTTTTTATATCAGTGAATAATCGATTGATGAGTTTTTATATTAATCAACTATTAATTTCAGATTTTCCATTACGATCTGAGCAAATTTAAAAACGTCAGCCGTTGGTTCGCCAGAATCAAAGCTGAGGCTCCAAAATATGAAGAGATCAATGGCGAAGGCATCAAAGCATTCAAAGCACTTATCGAGAGTTTATCCAAGAAGTGAAAGGCCTCCCTTATTTCATATCAATTTTGAAAATAAATTTTTGTTACTAATTTTCATACTTTATATTAAAAATTTACTTTTATCTTTAAGATTATCGTTTTCGCACTATTAGTATTATGTTTATCAAAATCTATTATTTTATAGTGCTACTGTGATTTTCATTTCAATTTCTTCTTCGCGATTAACTTATGTTACATACGTCGAACATTAACTGTTCAACTTTTATGTTAAATATACCTATTATCGATTCAGATAAAATCACAACTTTTTAATGTCAATATATGAACAATGAATCAGAATCGTCCAGGGAATCAATACTCCATTTTTGGTTATATATATATACATATATGTATTATACATATATATCTATCTATGGTAGAGGAAATTCATGTGTTTATTGATCGAGAGAGCCACATGCTCGTATGAAGGACTTTGCACATAATAGCTGTTGGCATCCGGTTGCTATGGGATTTATAGTGTGAACTGGGTGTATGTAATTGGTGGCAAGTATGCTACCATTTCTATTGAAATTGACCTCCAATTGCTTAGAAACCATAAGTTTGCACATAATAATAGCAAATAGTTCTTATGCATTCATTGTGGAATTGAAAAGTTTGATAAAGCAGATACAATTATAAAGTCATTGTGTAAGTCATATCCAGAACACACAGTATACGATAATGCCAGTCATTAAAAAATATTATCTTTGTTAACCACCAAACCGGATATCCCGTATCCGAGACGTTCAGCCTATCCACGACCCACAATTGTTTTCCACGTTTGAGAGACACACGCAGTCCGCAGACCTTCGGTCTAAAGATTATTTATCGCAAGACAGTGTGATCCTGCACGACCAATTATTAAATTAAAGGTTCATAGGGTCACTTAGAAATATATTTACCTATTGTAACGCCGCTTTGTACAGTGTCGCACAAATAAATGGTACTGCGAGAAATAATAATTAAAGTAATGAATTACTGGACACCAGGTATACCCAGAGTTACGCCACTGTCTACTAAGGACCCTGGGCAGCTCTTATGTGATGGACTCCTGAGTCTGGGAGATAATTATAAAAATCTGAAATTCTGAAAACTGGGGAGGTTCAGTCTATAATTATTTCAAAAATTTCCAAAATAAAATAAGGAACTGCAATCCGGTTTGATTTAATAAACAAATTCCTGAACAAAATATCCAAATTTTCTAGGAACCTAGAAGTATAAATTTAGCAAATAATACACAGTCCAATGCTACGAAATTCTTTCCCGCCCATAGGGCCACACGATGTAGCCAAAAATGTCAGAATTCCATACTTTTTGACGTTTATCCCAAATGCCACGTTACAGTATATGTATATGTATATATCGAGGCGTTCTTATAATTAAATTCATAATCGTAAACACAAATGATTACTAATGTTCGTATGGATACAATTTATTTCCATGCTTTAATAAGTTTAATACAATCCATGCTAGCTATGCTATTAGCAGTCAATGCACTTTGCTCATATCGTTAATGCATACAAACATTTCGTAAATAGGTACATTGTGTACATTGTTAATACGTCGAGTGTAAACTTCGTAATAGCATAATCTGGTTTATCAATGATTGCTCATGTAGCACGCAGGGCAGAGTTTCACCTGAAAATTAAATAAATCAATATTTTTTCTCATCACTTTTCAATCATAATCAATTCGTATCAACGTCATACTATTTATTTCCTATGTAAAAAAAATTCAATTTTTCAATTACAAGTTTCAACCGTTACATCACTCATTGGTCATTGGTCTTTTGGATAAGTGAAATTTGATAAAATAAAAAAGTCTTCAAATCGCCTGTAAAATATGTTGATCTTAAAGATTACGTATCTGGAAGAAAATCACGTGACTGTAGATCTCTTGGCTACAGTGTCGACTTATGAGGTAATATTCGAATCCCGTAGTGTACCGCTTTGCCAAGTATTCTTCGCGAACTTATCTCGTTACAGTTTACCATATTTGTTTTCTAGGTAGTGAATCACGGAATTTCAAAGTATCTGTAAGTAAGTTTCTCTCGGCTCGATAAAATGAGGAATGAGACGGCGATGTATATGAAGATGGCAAAAGT
Source organism: Calameuta haemorrhoidalis (assembly GCA_031763665.1). Classification (NCBI taxonomy): domain Eukaryota; kingdom Metazoa; phylum Arthropoda; class Insecta; order Hymenoptera; family Cephidae; genus Calameuta; species Calameuta haemorrhoidalis. The sequence continues at coordinate 11,186 of JARPRH010000061.1, read as the reverse complement.
TATTAGAAGCATGGAATTAAAAAAAAAAAAGAATATAAAATTATATGAGAAAAGCACAAAATTCTATTTGAATACATATACAGCACGTATAGCACACCGAATGTGGTATTGATTATGTGGAATTTTGAAAAAATTCATTTTTTCCCCATTTTTTTTATTATTCACAAATTCCAATCGTATCTGCTTCCTGTATCTAACAAATCAATTGAATTGACCATGAATATATTGATTTTCAATTTTTATTATGTACTGGCTACTACATACTACGTATGTAACGAGTAAAATCGATTGTACCTTCTATTATATCTATATCGTACCTCACCTATACCGTATGTCCTCGAAATAAAAGTATTGACTAGTAAACCGTCTCTACGTTCAGTACAACTGTGGTTTCCTTAGGCGAAACGTAAACGTACATCGAGAAAATATCAGTTACATTCTGCTTTTTCAAAGCGGTAATAGACGACTGTGATACTTTCATACGCCGAATAAACAGTTTATGTTCATTTTGTTTAGGAAGAAAAGTGCTGCAAGCCATACGTATTTTTGTAGATCGGTAGAAAACCAGTGCAATACTTGTTTTCAAGTGTTTCGTAGGTAAACATTATCTATATGAGATACGTCATCATTGAAAAATATTGACGTTCACATATGTTTATGTCAATAAATAAAAGCACCATATTCACATGTGTACATTAACAACGTAATATTATCGATTATCGTTACTATGTAGAATTACAGTAATTTTTTATCAAGTTAACATACACAGTTATCAACTCGTTATAATCAATTGCATGATGGAGTTAAAAAAATAAATGTTATCAAATTCTTGAAGCTTGTATCACTATATATTATTACCCGTCACTGAGTATCGATTCGTCATGAAATTGACGCGACATGCATTATCTCAAACATTCATTTATTTCCCATTTCGTATCGATCGATATGACAAGCGTGACCCGTTTCTCCTGTGGACAGTTCAAGCATGATTTTATTTTTTGCTCGTAAAAAATTACCTAGCAAAGGTCATTTCCTTCCCTCCCCTCCCCCCTGCCCTTGATAAAGCCAAGGAACGCTGGTTCGAAGGGAAAGAGGAAAATTCTTTCAAAAGTCTTAGAACGATAAAGATCCACAAAGTGGGCGAGAGCGGCTTCTCATTTTTAGTTGTATATTTACTTCAAACGAGAACTTGCTTTTCAGTTCTTTGATTATTCTTCCTTCCGCTCGAGAAATGGCGAACTGACTTTTCTGATATTTACTGCGAAAGATATAACAAAAGTACGGAGTACGCGAATGCTCGTCTAGGTTGTGAAAATTATAAATTAAAATTTTTTTTTTTCAGAATCATGAATTTGGATTTTTATTACGCCCCTACGAGCTCACCTTGTCGTGCGGTTATGCTCACTGCTGAAGCCATTGGAGTGACTTTGAATTTAAAGAGTATTAATATAATGGCTGGGGAAAATCTTAATCCGGAATACGAGCAAGTACGATAAACCATGTTACATATGTGGATTAAGAATTATTGTATTATAGAATCATCGACGAATCATTAGGATAAATTATAAAAGTAACATGAACGTGTGAGGAAATTCATATAATTTATTTACCTGATCATTAATTTCATCTTTAGCTTGATTTCATTGTAGATGATAAAAATAATTTTACAATGTTTCAGATCAATCCACAAAAAACTATTCCCTGTTTGGTGGACGGTGATTTGATATTGACTGAAAGGTCAGGGATTGTCTGGTTATAATAAATTGATACAATTCTTATGAGACTATAGAACTTTTTTTTTATGAAGTTGATAATATTATCTTGATATCACTATCTACATTAAGATTCCAATCACTTGGATATCTGCCATAATCAGTTGACACATTAATAAATGATTTTTCACGTGACCTTCCGATTACATATACTTTCAATTCTAGTCGTGCTATAATGGCGTATTTAGTGGATCTGTATGGAAAAAATAGCAGACTCTATCCGAAAATGGTGAACAGTCGTGCTTTAGTCAATCAAAGACTGTATTTTGATATTGGTACGTTTTACAAGGCAATAGCAGCTTGTTACGTGAGTTTCTCATGTGTGATTAATATAATGAAGTAAATTGAATTTGTTGAATAATTTCACATTTTTTATTTCAGTATCCCATATTATTTGGAAAAGCGAAAACGTATCAGTCCGAGCATTATGATAATTTAAGAAAGGCTTTTGAAATTTTGGATAAATTTCTCGAGGGACAGGATTACGTAGCAGGACGTAGCTTAACTATAGCTGATCTTGCTTTAGTGGCATCCGTTACCACTGCAGAGGTAAAAAAAAAGTGAATTTTCAAAAATATTCATGTACCTGCCTTGCAGGCTTTCTTTCATTCGCTTACTTATTTTTACACGAAAGCACGATAATTCGCCCTTCCTTTGATTAACGTTATTTTACATCCCAAGTAGCTTCTTGTAAAGCTTCTTTAATCAAACGAAGTGACCAGCTTCTGTTTTAATTTTGCTTTCAATCTCATAAGCAGCTTTTTCGGTAATACAGTGGACTGAGGAGGTATTATAACTAGATTTTATATTTTCAGGCTTTTGGTTTTGATTTATCAAAATTCAGAAACGTCACAAGATGGTTGAAGAAAGTGAAGACCTTTGCTCCTGGATACCGCAAGGCTAACGGAGAAGGTGCCGAATCAATGAAGAAGCTGATGGACCAAGTGACAAATGGAGAATAAAATAATTGACAGCTAATAAATTATGTATCACGTAAACCGACTGTGCTGATCCGTTTGAAATCGTTGAATTATATTTACCTGTATGAAATACGATTCCGATGAAGATTAAATGATGTATTAGACAAAAACAAAAATATATATGTTAATAATTCGACGTATTTCCAGTACTACCTGCAGTCTGTATAAGATTTTCAATATTTTAATTAAGAAAAACTAAAGTTTTTAGAAATAAGATTTAATTTCAAGGCATCGCGAGATCTCGTCTAAGTAGTGCGAAACTGAAATCTGTCCCTCTTATCTCAGAGTGAAACTAACCGAACTTCATCGTCCTAATAAAGGAATGAAGAACTTG
>JARPRH010000060.1:0-20015 GCA_031763665.1 Calameuta haemorrhoidalis | reverse complement strand
TACTCGGATCGGATGTGGCCGGTTATCATTTTGGGAGCGTTGATGTTTATACCGGGTGCTTATCACGTGAGAGTTGCAGTTCTTGCATATCGAAAGGTTCCTGGTTATTCATTTGACGATATTCCAGAGTTTGATTAATCCACTACTTTATATTAACTTATACTGTATTGTGTATAGATGTGTATATAAGTCATCACCAAAATGTGCTTTTCAATTGACACGTCGTGCGGCGGATCCATTGACTTTTTTTAGCGCTATTTATATTTTTATTATTAAATGCAGTGCGATTCTCATGGATGGGTTATTTTATTAATTACGCGAGGGACGTCGTGGACTGTATAATATAGCCAGTTATCAGTGTCTATAGTTATTATTAAGTCATTTTTTTTCTACGATTAAATGAAATACAAGAATATTTTTCTGTTGTCACGCACGGGGTAACGAAATGAGTATATTTATAAAGCCTATGTTAACAGCTGTTGAAATATATACATATATTGCAACTGTTGGATGAAAAATTGAGAGCTTAATATCACATGCCGATGTAACAGATGTTTAATAATTAAACTAAAATTCCTTATCGTATAATGTTAGATCTTATATTATATTGTTTTTCAAATCAGTGTTATCATTGATTTATAAGTTTACATGGGTGATGGTACTGGGGATACGACCAGCGTATATGCAGTTAGTTATCGATATTCAGTCTACGTTCTTACTTCGTGAAAAAAGTATATAAAAAAAGGAAAACTTAAAAGTAACTATGCAGCACTGTAGTCTTGAATACAGGCTTCTTGTCGAAATAAAAAAAAGGATTATTTGATAACGATAACGTTACATTATCAATCCTGTGTATATGTGACAATAAGGATAAAATTCTATACATAAGTTCTGGGAGTCTTAGGGTTTCGATGAGTCACTTATCACAAGGCTACATGTGTAGATTTCAGGTAGTTGAGCAATTTGCTGCTACTAAATTTGGCAACTTTATCTTTGCTCGATTTAACAAACCCAAGAGGTGGATCGAATCTGTTTTTCAAAATATTTTCCATGACCTGCCTGGAGCTACTGATGATGCGTTTATTGTCATACTTTCTGACCTTGCTTAATTGGAGCTCCCTCGAAGACAGTATAGTCTGCAACGTTACAACGTAATTAAAAATTATTTGTAATTATTATTGGAAAATATGAAAAGCTTCCTAATCAGTGCTACAGGGCTTACCTCAAATGACACGTAAACTGCAAGTTGCCTGACGCCTATGTGATCAATCGCGTGTCCAATTTCCATGAAAAGTTGTTGAATCAATTCAGTGACTGCCAGATACATTTCCTCCTCGGTCCAGCTGGTGTTTACAATGAGCAATATGGGAGCATTTAGCTAACAAATGAAAATCAAGATATTAGACAAGCAAGGTATTGTAGCTTAGATACAGAAATGTTTTCATAACCTGATTGGTCTCCATATTCCTTGTCTTTTATTTTTATAATTTTTTGACTTATAAAATCCTGATAATTAACCTTTATCGCTCGATAAGTTCCCAATTTGGTGCCATATTGAAATAGTTGCTTAGCTAATATTATGTCGCGAGTAGTAGCCGTTACTATCACTGCTCTGAATATATTTGGTCGTAGCATCAAGTTGTAGGGTATCAATAGTCTAGCCAGTTCAATGATCAAATCATGTTTTTCAGCTGTCAAAAGCGCTAACGCTAGTTTATCTATATAGTGAGGAAGGTCTGAAAATAAAGGTGGAAAAAAATATATCTTTCATTCTTCGCCGTCGTCATGTAAGAGAACAGTCAGTGTCTTATTGATATTTAATAATTATCTTACCTATTGGAAAGTAAATACAATATTGATCTCCGAGTAACGTGTCGTACAAGGCGAATGCACTTTCCACAAAATTACCACAGAGCGACTCTAATAAGAGCGGAATGATCATGACCCGCAAATCTTCATCTCTACTCTCGCTAGGTATCTTCCATTTCTTTCGATTAGTAAAAATGACATTGGTTTCTGTAATAAATATTTTCGTTGTTGTTGTTTGAGAATAAAATATATCTCTTTTGTCTACTTGATACTAATCGTCCATTATTATGCTTGGGTTAAATATAGAACTCACGTCTCAGAATCTCAAGGGCCTTTAGCGGGCGATCATTGGCTATATATATTTCGACGGATAGCAAAATGAATCCAACATTAAATCGCGATTCATAAATTTGAAGTGTTTTCAGTAACTTATAGGCTAATACCCACAATGCGTTGTCAGCTAGCTCTGTTAAGAAGTATCTGCCTAGGGTGAACAATGACTCTTCCAAGGTGGAGCTCATTCCAGTTTGGACTGAAAACGTGGAAAACGATAGCAGTTAGGTCTCAAGAACAGAGAAACTTTGTATTTTTGTTGTTGTTGGTATATTTCATATATTTTATTAAAGATATGTGCTCTTTACATTTTATTACAAAAACTATAGATATAATTTTGCTAACCTAGGCTCGGGTATAAAAGTCATTGAATGAAACAAAAGTAAAGAAAGTGATTAAAAAAAAAAGAGAGAGAGAGAGAGAGAGGGAAAGAGAACGTAGTAATACTCGTAAAACGAAATCAAAGAAAATTTCTTTCTTGTTATGCGATAAATTGAATTGCATCACTTAAAAAAAAAGACTGTTACTAAAAGCTAAAACGCGAATGATTCCTAGTGCGATACGAAAAGGACAATTTAGATCCACAAAATTACAATCAATCTTTTAGTGTCCTTCCGGATATACACTAAGAGTCATTTCGCGTTACCACGATGCGCAACGTCGGTCAAACTAACATAAAATGGTTTACGGCCAGCTAATTTCTTGTCTTAAAAGAGAGGTGCTTAATGGTTTTGAAAAATGTGTATTACCTGAAATCTTGATAATGTTGACTAAGTGTTCGCTCGACGACATAATATTATTGCGTAGCATATTGTAGCATCCTTTGAGAAAGATGTTGTTTTCATATTTTGAATATTTCTCAAGAATCTGAAGTACGTGCTTGTAATCTTTGTGTCGGATGCCTTCTCTCAAGCTTGTCAAATCAATGTTAAATTTCCAGAAGCGATGCTGATACGGTGAACTTGGTGCCGGTAGGTTTTCTACGAACGAAGGTCAGTTTTGTAGCGAGAAAGAAAAATTGAATTGCATATTTTATTATGGCAATTTGTAATTCTTACCGATTCTATGTATAACCCACGGTACATCTGTAACTTCAGGTGAGTTATTTGTAGTACCACTTTCAATTTGTGTACTTTCGTTGCTGGGGATGTTACTTCTGTCACCTTCATAAACATCCATTTGCACAGTGCTATCTAAACTGTTGACTGGACTTTCTAACGTTGATAAATTACAAGGTGGGTCAAATATTGGTTCTCTTGTATCAACTGTATTGTGATTGGTACGGTGCAACAGCTGAGAGACATACTGCTCCGACTTTTTAATACTAGAAATACTTCTACTTTCTACGTCCAAGTTTGTTAATGTCTTTGCCAATGGATTGACATTGGCAGAAAATTGGCTACAATCCTGTTCAACTTGTAGGTTAATACTTGTACTGTTTTTAGGAACCTCTGTAATTCTGTCGTGTAGTTTAAAAAATAATGGTAATATATCTCGTAACTCTGGAGCCTGTGAGTAACCGATGGTTAGCTTGTTTATTAAATTCACAGCGACATCTTTAATGAGCGCTTCGTTATCTTGCGCGGAAATACATTCTTGTATTATCAATCGGACGTAGGAGACGGGTGGTATAGATTTGATAAAAAACTGCCGAAACGTTTTCCACCATTTTCCAAAAGCTATTTTCTTTTCGGCATCTTGTAAAATCATCGAGTAGAGCGTGTTGATTTCCTTTTCGTTGGATAAAAATTCCAGTTGATTGATTACTTCTTCAATCGACTTTTCCTTTTCTATTAAAGATCCTATCGTGCTCTGCACGCAGTTATTATTTAAAAAATTGGCATTGCGTACCAGCGTACACAAATCTAGTATCTGTTTTGGCTCTATGTTTCTTGTCAGCTGGTTGTACATGTATTGAATAAAATATCTAAATTCATACTTTATCGCAGATTCTATCACCGCACGTATGTACTCGTAATTTTTCTCATGTAAATGTAACATGTCATGGTTTAACTGTGAAAAAAAAAGAATAATTGTATCCACAGTAGACGGTGATTTTCACCAATGATTAGTAAAAATTTAACAAATTTATAAACCTAATTTACCTACATTATGATTGTAGGTGCAATTCCTTCTGTAGCACAAACCATGTTGCAATTTTTGAAAGCAAAGGCCATAGAATATGTGTTGCGAAGTTACTGAAATATTGTTTTCTTTCTTATCAGTGACTTCGCACCCTAATCTACTTTTAACATTGGTCCTTGTAGGCAAAGAAGCAACATGACTTTCCTTTGAGGAATCTTCGGTTACTGTATTGTTTGATGTAACAGGTTGTGTTTTTATGGTTTCTGTAGGTTTTATTGTGGTATCTTTAATAAATGTAATGTCCGAGTAAGTATTTGAGTCTGTGAATCTTTTTAAATCCTCCTCAGCTTCCTGTTTAATTTTTTCCACATAATTGTTCCATGTCTTTTTATTCAATGTGTATTCTCCAACTGATGCATTTGAATCAGTCAAATCTGTACAGTTTTCTTCCAAATTTTTGGTAAGACTAGAAAAAACATTGCTCATGAATATTACTGTGTACTGTTTATAGATAGCGCTTAGTAAACGTTAGAATAAAACTGAATTTTTAATACTTACTCGTCGATGACATCAGGATCACATAGGATAGAGATACAGTCATCATCTTCACTATCGTTATTATTCTCCATTTTATCTTTTGCTCTCATTTTTTCTTTATGAACTGCATCTTCATTCTTCGTAACATATCGAGAATCTTCAGCACTCATTGATTGTTCTACTGGTGATTTATTAACGTTGACAATTTCTTTCCTCCTTGACTGTTCGTTTAAATTGAAAGAATGCTGCTCCGGCTCTGCTGCTAAATTTTCAACGGTAGCTGGTTTTATTACTATAATATTGGACGTTCTTGACTTTCCTGTATGAAATGAAATAGGCTTGCGATGTTCATTAATAGTTGAGGCATTTGGTTTACTTAAATTAGAAGTGTCACGGGTATCGGTCAATACACTCTGAAAAGTGTTTGAATTAGATTCTGTCAATTTCCGCTTTTTCCAACTGCTTCTATCTAATTTGATCTTTTTTTTATTTGCTTTTTCCGAACTCGTATCTGTATGTTGGGCCCACCCTCGTTTTTGAGATGTGATCACAATTGATTGTTTCTCATTTTCATATTTCTCTATAATATTTGTCTCCGTCGTGACAGTCTTTTTAGTTTCCTGAACAGATTTGATATACTTTTCAGCGTATGAAGTAGTCTCTGAGTTTGACACAATTACATTAAACTTCTCTAAGTTCTTTGTTGTTAATGATTGCACTCCAATGGGTTCTTCATTATATAGTCTCTCTGTTTCATTAATTTCTTTGCATTTGGTAAGTTTTGGAATATTTATATCAGCACTGGTTTCCGTTGATGCATTCTTTTTGGTATGTACAGTTTCTGATATTTCATTCTTTACCAATTGAGTAGATTGTTGGACATCACTTTGATGGCTCAAAATTTTTCCAGCTTCATTGGCATTTGAATGATCCTGCTTGGTACAAGCTGTTTTTTTTGATATTCTGTTTTTCATACAACAATTAAAGAAATCTGAAATAGCAATGTCAATTTGATTGTCCTCGTCTGTAATGTTTTCATCTGTTGTTGCTTCTACATTGATACAAGTATGAGACTCACTTTTGGAAGACTGAATTTTGTTGCTATCTGTTTTAAGACTATTCTTATTTTTCAAAAAATTATGGTCAAAGTAATGCTTGTTTTCTGTATCATTATTATTATTTTCATTATCTGTTATAGTGTCGTCAAGTAGGGGCATGGACTGATTACAAATTATTTGTGTATTTTGGGTTTCTTCATTTATTTTTTTTGGTGACTTAATCACTGGGTAGTTGTAAGTTTCAACGTTCGAATTTGTTTGTTTGATATTTTCTATATAACTCTCTTTTTGATCACCAAAATGTTTTTGCTTTTTGTTCTTGTCAAAAGAATGCACATTATCCACAACTAAACGATTTTGTAGAATTAATGAAGCATCAAATTTATCTTTAGGAAGGACACAATTATTAATTATTTGTGGTAATTTTCTTTTTGCTGTATTTCTTAAAGAGCTATCGTGAGACTTATTCTTTTTTAAAGAATTGCTTTTCTTTGTAAAACATTCATGTATAGGTTTTGAATCTTTTGAATCACTGCAAGAAACATCTTTGGTTGAAGAAATATCCGCTCTGCAATCACTTTCTTCTATCAAAGAATTAATATCCATTGAATTTATTTGTTGTATTCCCAAGACACTATGTGCCTTACTTTTACTAGTTTTTGCAATTAATCCTTTGTCCTCACAAGTATCGGATGGGCATTTAAATGTACATCTAACCAATGGTACCGAACATTCTCTAAGTTTAATTTGATTTTTCTTATCTTTAATATTCATTATTCCAGGTACCAGCCTGCATTCTTCTTCTTCATTTACTTTACTATTGTTTTTTATGCTTAGACTCTCATTATTTTTTGGACTTTTGTTCTTAGGTAAATTTTGAATACATATCTTCCTTGGTCTTCCCTTCTTTTTCTTTGGTAATTTCACCTCCTCTGGTTTACTGCAACTTAATTCCTTGGAAATAGTTATTTCCAAATTATTATTCCTATTTCTATCTGTCTCCATATTATATACAAGAGAACTGTGTGATGGAATGCTGCTATTTCCATGAAAAATATCATGAAGCAGAATCATGGGATATTTAGATTCTGTGAGCGATGTGTAATCTTTTAAATGATTATTATGACGTTTTTCACTATCATTTTTCGAGTTAGATAATGGCTCATACTTTTGAGTTTTGGATTTATTATTTAATACCTTTGTCTTCATGTTTGTTCTAATTCCGAATCCAAGTCAGGCACTTTCCTTTGTCAAACGATTTTCCTATGCAGATTTCTTTCACAGCGGAAATGCACGGTATCTTTAATTAAACAATAATTATCAAGTACGTGATGTCTTTTTAACAAATATTCTTTTATAACTTGTTAACTCACATTATGGCAATTGAAGCAGTTTTTGTTTATTTAACTAAAGACTGCCATCGGAACACGTGCATGGCGCACTTGAGGTAATAGTACAGTGCATACCGATTCCATTATTGTAAAACACGATAAAGCGATTGAAGAAACGATTCAGCTTCTTAAAATAAGATATTACATGAGAATAATATTAGAAAAGAGTACGCATTGATATGCATATTATTACTTACGATTATACAAAATATGAACTTGTTGTCTACGCGGCGTTTTTCAAAGTTTTCAACGTTTCTTCGAGAATCTCATACGAGTTTCGATTATTACCGTTGCCAACATAAAAAAGACCTATTTCCAGAGAATATTAAGATGGTACACTGTATTTTTTAAATATCTTATTTCGCGGGCTACCACTTACTAGCTAGTGGATTGGATTATGTGACTGTTATAAGTCTTTTACAAGTTTCAAGATATGATGTTTTTGTTAAACTAGTTAATTCTTACCATTGTGCAGCTTTTAATTAAATTTTATTACATTCCCTATGCTTCAAATATTCGAAAATTTGTGTAAGTAGGATTCTGCGCCGGGAGGATGCCGGCAGAGCGCACTTTGCGCCATAACTGTCAGTTGCGATCGGTTTTAGTTATTTATTCGTAGCACAATTTTAAAATGTCGGACAGTTCTGACGACGAAGTAAACGGTGGTGAAGAAGTCAGAGATCCGTGGATCCCGTACAAAGATAAGGAAGAATGGAAGGACGTAATACCTTTGCCACAAGATGATGGTCCTCATCCAATTGTGGCCATTGCTTATACAAACAAGTGTAAGTTCTTATAACCTGAAATCACAATTCTTGTACATTTTTATATTATTTCGTTGACGTTTTGTCTTTGCACTGATATGTATCATCGTAGGGTATAAGACCTCTTAAATATTTTACAGATTAAATGTCATTGATCGTGTCTATGAATGTAACCTTTATATTTTACAGTTAAGGATGTGTATGATTACTTTCGGGCCATCCTGAAGTCTGGGGAAAAGTCAGAAAGAGCCTTGGCACTTACTGTAGATTGTGTCTCCTTGAATCCTGCAAATTACACAGTATGGCAATATCGAAGGGAGATTTTAAAGGCTTTAGGAAAAGACTTGAAAAAAGAATTAACATACGTGGATGTAGTTATCAAGCATAATTCCAAAAATTATCAAGTCTGGCATCATAGGAGAGTCATTGTCGAATGGCTTCAGGATGCCAGCGAAGAATTAGCATTTACCGAAGACATTCTGAGAAAGGATGCAAAAAATTATCATGCTTGGCAGCATCGTCAATGGTGTATGAAGACTTTCAAGTTAGTAAAGATAATTATAAGTTACATAATAATTTTACATTATTGTATACATGACTTCACGAGAAATTTTCTCTTTTGCAGTCTCTTTGACAAGGAACTGACATATGTTGAACGATTACTACAGGAAGATGTTAGAAACAATTCAGCATGGAATCAACGATACTTCGTGTTAAGCAATACTACAAAATTTGAGCCAGATGTAATAGAACAGGAAGTTGATTTTGCATTAAACAAAATAACAATGGTAAAGGGAAACGAAAGTGCCTGGAATTATTTGAGAGGGTAGGCAATATTCCATAATATTTCTATTTGTCACAAAACTGTCGTAACAAGCAGTATCATCAAATTTTAGCATATTGATGCACGACACTAACGGAGGTTTAGGACACAACGAAAAGGTGCTAAAAAAGTGTAAAGAACTGTTCGACAAAGGCTGCCGAACCAATTACTTACTAGCCTGTATAATAGACATTTCTCAAGAGAGGCAAAATGAAAATGAGCCACCCGAATCAATATATCACATTGATCATGCACTAATGGTATAATTTTTTAATACACCAATGCAAGCAGCAATAAGTTCATCGCATGTAATAAACCAAATTTATCCTTCGTTTCAGTTATGCAAAGAGCTGTCTGAAAAGTATGACAAAATACGAAGAAGATACTGGGATTATATTGGTCAGCAATTAGAAGAATCAAAGACACCTTCGTAACTGTGTATAGATCCATTGCATACAATATTATTTTTATGCATGTTACAGATCCACTATCTCCTTATTACGACTCAGTCCTCTTACCAGACAACAGTCCAGATTCCTCGCACCTGATATCCTGAAAAATCCTACACTCCAATGGATCCTTTCCAATAAAGATGTCGTCTTTGGACGACATGGTCGAGGGACAAATTATATGTAAGTGATCGCTGCCATTAACATAACAAACTAGATAAATGAGAATAAATATATTTAATTCGCGAGGAGTTTGGTTAACGCGCCACACACTGTTTCAAATAAACGGCCTTTGGAGCAAGCTACGCGAAATGAATCAATGCTGGAAGTTATTAATTTTTTTTACGTAACGTAAATCAGTAGAATCCTAAGAATCAGCATGGTGAAGTTTTTCACAATCGATACTATCTTTATGAATATTAGATATAAAAATAAAAGTCTACTGCTATTACGGTCAGGTCAAGTAAAACTGTACGTTACGAGTAACAGTGTACCATTGTTCCATTTCTGTTTATAATTACCAAATCAATAAAATCAATACACTAAAATTGCGTGTCAATTATAAAGTTTCGCTTGATAGAATTAAAAACGATATAACAATACCAGAATAAGAGATTGTTAACGTTAGTAATTTATTTATTTATAAAATAGTTACATACTCCCAGGTATAATACAATAATTAATCAGTAATGGTAATTATCATAATGGCCTAGGCTTGGGCATGAATAAACTAAGTCGACTTCGAACGCAGCGATTTCATGACCAATAACATCACGCTAATTACACCGAATAATTATCCCAGCAATTCCAAGACGGTAGGCAATTCCTCGAGGGTCTTCGAGCTCATCAACCTAATGTAAAAGTTCATCTTTTGAATGTCGTTACGTTGATATGATAAAACTACCCTTTGACACGTTACAGATTACAAAACAGAAGCTACCCCTTCGAGGTAGCTTCGGGAATTCAGTAACGTGATTTTCGTTGCAGACAAGCGACGTGGCAGTCAAATTACGCTTTCGGGCCCAACGTTTATTTTTACATGATTCAAAGAAAAATGTCACGCTAGTCGCTTGTCTATCAGTTTTCTCCTTATTGTTTCACGCGACTGCACCTCTTAAAGTGAAGGTTATACTGAGTAAGTGATGCTGTGAGAATTTTCATTAATGAAATTTTGATTAATTTTCTCTCCTCAATTGCGTCATGTTTTATGTTCAATTTGTATGGCGTATCGATTGAAAATTATTTTAAGTGATGATCTTTCTAAACTCGCGCTCGGATTGCTGTATAAAGAATTCCGAACGAACCTTGTTTGGAATGCAAATGTTCTTCTAATTTTTTTGTTAAATATTAATTTGCCAGGCCGTAAAAATGAGCGTCTCTTAATTAACGTAAAATAATATGATACGTCTTGACATTAGTTCGGCGGACTCCCGCATAATGGAAAATGGCGTGACGGTGCACCGTTTCATATTCACTTATGGAATTGCCCATGGAAAACTTTGACACAAGGACAAAATGGCTCTCAACACAGACACGGGACACGTGGGATAGGCTTCTTAAACAGATTTCTTTCTTATCTGCACTAACATTTAACAATAAACATTTAAACGATTATTTTACACACTCGTGTCCAATTTTTGCCGAGATTCCAAAATTTCAGCGGCTTTCTCTTCGCGTCCTCCGAGAGAAAAAAAAATAATGAGTCGAATAAGTCTCATCCGACGTTGAGAGACGATTGCCTTAAACTGTTAGTTCAATCCCGTTTCTCATTTTGTAGGTAAAATTGCGGCTACTGTCGCGACATCTTAGACGGGTTATTTTAAAACTACCAGACACGTAGTCTTACCGCGATAATATTCGTATTTATACATACATATACACTTGATTTACACTGAAAATATATCACCATGTGAATATTTAACTTTAAAATCCTTCATATTTAACATCATATATTAATTTATCTATTTAACTGTTCTTAGCTGTACAGCATCTGACAATAATAGAATGTTGACAGAGGAGCATGGACCCAAATAAAAGTCATTCGAGCAGCCTTCATTGACAGTCAGAAAAAAAATTGATTTGAGAGAAAGGAACAATAAAAAAAATTTTTGATGCGTCTCTTAGATCTTATTACATAGCTACTAATCTCAGACGCCGTATGAATTCTATTATTTAAGTTCTCTTATTATTTTTCTATTATACATATAGTCTATGATTGGACCATCTGTCAGCCATTACAAGCACAGCCCAGCCATTCCTTTAAAACTCGAATGATACCACGAAAACTGGAAATCGTTTGTTAAGTCAAAACGGCCACTTTGAAGAAAAGGAAAAAGCGTGAAACTTTTTTGCAATTTTTTTTTTGAAATTATCCTTTCCTTTTCAGTCGTTTTCTTCGCTCCCGATATCATGTTACGTTTCATTCTCAACGAGGTTTGCCTTTGCAGATCCGCCTAACCCGATGCCTAGCTAACGAGTAAAGATGAGATACTGTAATATTTCATCTAGATAGAAGATAGTCCGTAGTTTCCTACTGGTATATAGAATCGCTATCTAGATATCTAAAAAAAAGATGATAATATAGTAAGGATATACATATCTTATACGAGTATAGAACCGACTGAGAATTTTGATTTGATTTTTATTTTTCTTCCAGAGTAGCGCGTGGATAAGATATTATCATAGATATATAGTTATCAGTGCAACCAGTAATTATTTTTTTCATTAAAAGAACAGAATATGAATTCAGGAAGAAAGAAAGTAGAAAGTCAATTTTCCTACTAAATTTTCAATACATTTTCAATATCGGATATAAGCTTCAGTACTATAAGCAGATATAAAGCTCGTTACACAACGGACAGACGATGCGTTTCTATTAGCTCAAAAATCAGTGTAAATTGATAAAGCATACATTTACCCGATACTAAAAGATCGTCAAGCTCGAATCGCTTATCGAAATTTTGAAAAAAAAAATCAAAAACCTAAACTCCAAATATTCAATTCCGGGCCAGATTAAAATTTCGCCTATTTTTTAATACAGTCAATTATTCCCCTAGGAGGCTTAAGTTAGTATGCAGATTTAAGAGCGCTCTTAGATAAGTGACAGTAGCGTAGATAAGTAGCATGTACCATACAGAGATGCTGCGCTAAGACAAGAGATGATTCAGTACAGATACTATGTATTATATAGTAATACGGATGTCACTATAGAATTTTTCTTTTATCTTTTTTAATTTCTAGACTTTATGATTAGCGGACAAGTTTTACCGTTCAAAGAATTGAGAGTGTGTTTTTTCACGGTTGTTATGTATCTTGAATTTCATCTCATCTCCTTATCCCTACCACTCCTTCTGTCTCCCTATCTTCATCTCATCCCGATAGCCGCTCTCGTACACACCCTCTTATCGGATTTAGATTATTTATGCTCTCTTATACATTTACGAAGTAACGTCAAAGACTTGCGGTAGTGATCGAGTTGATATGAGATAACGTACGTTTATCTCAATTTACACGTTAAACCTTAGGCTCTAGATTATGCGCTGCCAAAGATCAAATAAAATCTGCGTCTATACTGATTATCCGTAACGGTAAAATTTTTTTCATTTTTAAATAATTTCAATCAATTTTTTTTATCGTTATCATCTTGTACATCTCACAGTTATCTCAATGTAATTAACGTATACGTCGTGATCCTCTCGTTGTCACTGAACGACAATTAGGCAGTGATGTAAATGAATAATATTTTTGGTTAATGATTTTTTTTCTTTCTCAAATTTGAACTTGGATCAATTTATCCTCTGTATACATATGGTCACGCGCGCATCTACCGAACGTGCGAGTCCGCCGTTAAATTCGATCTGTATAGCAGCGCATTAATTAAAAACTATTACTTAACGAGTTTATCGTTACCGGTCACAAAAATAAATAACTTTGTTTACTTAAGTTTACACTAGAAACAACACATCTAATTGTCACGCTCGCTCTATAATCTACAGCGTGTTTCATTTTTTTTTTTTATCATTACGCTACAGTAGTGCATTCCTCTCCTGCTATCTTCCTTATACACGTTTTCGTTACAGAACCTTTTAATTATTCGCGCTCGTTAGACGCTGAGATAAGTAGTGGTTCTCGTACGTGTATATTTTCGTATAATTTTCAAAAAAAAAATTCAAAAACAACAATACAAACTCACCTCACAGATCTTGCGTCAGATCCGTACACACGTTTTTAAAAATGATTTGTTAATTAATTATTTTTTTCTTTTCCCTCCAGATGTATTTTGGAATCATAACCCCTTCTAGATTTCAAAAATTTTTTTATCTTCTTCCACTCCACAAAGATCTTGATAATGAAGAACACGAACAATTCCATTCTGCATATATTAATATCATAATCGTTCGTGTACGTACATACAATAGTAATATACGAGGATACAGGCATTCCCTTATCATGTGTGACTCTCGTTATCTCTCATCCATCTTATCTCTAGTATCATTGAACTAAGGTAGTACGCGTAATGCTTTGGCACCGTCGATTTACATATCGCGAGATGGCAAATTGGCAAATTTCGAAAAACAAAAATTTGCCACACGACCTCGTATCTTTTTTTTTTCTTATCACACATCTCCCACACGTGATAACTTTGACAAGACAAAGTCTCGTACGATTTTTTTACCACCTTCTTCATCCTCCGATTTCTTCCTGCGATTTCGCGACGAGGAACTCCGTTCTCGTTAGTGACGTCACGATGTCAGCCTTAGATCCTCATCGCGGGGTCAGGACCCCCGAAAACCTTCCCAGGTCCGGGAAGCGCGTGATTGAGCGATTAATCGGCAGCAAGGACTCCTTCAGGTCCAGGGTGTGTATCGAGGACGCGCCGAGTGTCAGAAGGCCGTGTCCAGGGCTGCCATACTTTCCGATATGTCAGGATCAGCCCGACATGCTTCCAGAAATTCGGAAAGTGTCACCACTCCGTCCTTGTTGCCATCCATTTTCTAAAAAAAAATTAAATTGTAACATTATTTTCCGTCACAGCACGAAACGTTTAGCTTTCGTCCTTATCACGCGGGACGTAGTACCGTCCCTTGATATCGCGCTACATAAATTTCCGGGCAAGAAGTCCAGGATCAGAATTTTGGGAATTATCGAGCACTGGGCCAATTTTGATTTTGAAACCATTTACCGAAAAGGATGGGGAGCAGGAGCAACCTCAGGGCGTGAAATTCCGCTACCTGGTCCTCCTGACCTGGTCCGGACGAAGATCATCACCAGAGCAACCTGGGCACCCGGAAGCTACGGCAGCAGAGGAGATCCCGGGTTAGATCCCGGGAGATGTTCGGGTTTTGCTGTTTCTCTCTTTTTTTTTTCTTTTTACTTTTCTCCACAATGTGTATAGCATATGTGTATTTTTAAAATTTATTAGACTTTACGTTTATATGGGTGGGTGTGTGTATTTTGTATTTTGCATCTGCTTTCGGGATGACAGGTGCGACACGAGAATTATTATCGCTTTTAATAGAAACAAAAGCCGACGCCTGGCGTCGTTAGCTGCATGGGTAATTGAAATGGCGTTTTACCAACGACGGCCCATCAGCTCCTCTCGCTATGTAATTTCATCCCTTTCCTCTCTTCGTCTATTTCAGTTTAATATTTGTTTGCACTCTTTCTGTCTCTCTCTCTCTCTCTGATTTTCGCACTATAGCATAGTGACGTGTATGCAAATACGAGTCGACTGATCGAAATAAAATATTTCAAATTTTGACACGACCATTGTTGCTCCACGTGGACGTAGCTGCAGCTGCAATAGTTGAATTTGATTAAATTTCATAGCGAAATTCCAATTGCGAAAATAAAAATTTTTCACTCAAAAAAGCGAACAACAACCGTTTGCGAATTTTACGCTTCTTTGGCCGAAGTTGCGTGTGTGGATTTTTGCAAATATCTCACAAGCTTATATGCATATGTCTATACTGTACCAATACACTCGGTTATTGGATTTCGCCAATATTCGATTTTTCGATAAATTTTTTTTTCTAATTTCATTCTCGTCCTCGTTTAATTCTCATTTTCTATATTATCCTTCAATCGTGTCCTTTACCGAGCCACTTCGCTCTAGTTCGACCAACTTTCGCGAACTCGATCCATTTTGCAAATTAACGAGTTACCCGGTATACTCGACTCTGCAAAGACTTCCCTGTATTTCCATTCAATTCGAATTTAATCATTCCGCGAATAGTTTGTCGAAACAATTGGCGAATTATTGGAATTTTTTTTTATTTAAGTCCAAACCGTGTCCGACTCGATCAAGTAACGAGAACGGTTTATGCTAGTTACACATGTTTCCCTTCCGCGATTCGACGTCTGCAGCTGCATTGATTAACACCCATTGATACTCATCGACGCGTGTTTCTTCTGTGTTTTTAATTAAAAATATATATAACACCCAAAATCCTCCAACGACCCAATACTCTCATTTTTCGATTTATTATTCACCATTAAAATTTCATAGCTTGCTTGTTCATAAAATATAATGATAATATCTCCAGATCCGCCATTCGCTAGTATTAATTAATTTTTGATTTCACAGTCACTTATACCGTTATACAAAATCAATATATCCATAGTCGCACTTAAATTAATTTGATCATTATCATAAAGAGTGACACGGTTTTTCTTTTTCTTTTTTTTTCTTTTAACATAATCATTTTCGTCACCCCTCACAAGCTTTAGCCTGAAGCCTGTCGCGTAATTAACTGTTTCGACACAGTGTTTCCAGTTCGTCAAACATAATTATATATAAGGCTGCTCCCACTAATACAGCCCCTGGGGTAACGTTAGATCCCTAGTTATCCTGGACCTCAATTCAGCTTCGATATCCTGTTTCGTTCGCGTTGACACGTTTTACGTTGTCGCCATTATGTCCCTTCCGAAGGAGAAGCAAATATTCTTTTTTGTTCTCAGTCTCCCCGGACAGTCCCGTTTATCCCTGGTGGCCATTTTGTCTCGAGAAATAATGCGATGTTAGTAATAGATCCTTTTACGATGTTCAAGTGCTACATATATATATATATAGCAACACGTACGTGACGAAAGAACCTTGGCAATAATAAATTCCACGCGAACCGATTTGCCGCTAGCTTCAATTTTCACGAGGAAACTTTACCAGGCGACGAGTTTGAATTTTCCCGCTCAATTAGCTACCCGTTATTCACCGAAGGTTCGGGCAGTCCGAAACCAAAAAGGCGTCTAACAATTTACACGAAAATTCGAACAACGCCTGCTAGTAATCAACCTTCGCAAATAGTTGAACAAGTTTAATGATCGTAACGACGTCCGTTAACGGAATATGGATTTACGTCATTGGCGTTTTGCCTCCGTACAAACCGGAAACAGAGTGCCACACATTATTCTTGAATTCCCCAAGCCAATAGATATTCCCTCAGGATTTTCTTGAGTGGAAAAATATATATATATCATTTCCCTTACAAATCCTTATCCTCCTGCATCATGAAGATTAGTGATAAAATATTTTAAAAATAACTTTTACAATTAACATTGACCCAATTACAGTATTTTTATTAAAAACTAGTCACACACGTACAAAAATAACGCGCATGCGCAGACCACCGTCCCGGGTTAAGTTCGTCTATCAAGGAAACACATTCAACACATCGTGTTGACTTTTAGTACGGTCTCTCGTGAATTAAGGGATGCTGTAAAGTGCTCGCAGCATCCTTTTGCAGGAAGATTTCAATTCGTGGACAGTAAAGTGTGCGAATTGGAATTAGAATATTTATGTATAAATCAAATTAAAAAATTAAATTAGCTCTCAATTAAAAATTTATTTAACGCTCTGCTCTTAGCATCTTTATATTCTCCATGTGAAAAGATGCTGGTTAAATCGAAGCATAACCCAAGTGCGTCTTTGGAGGGATGAAAAATTGTCAAGCAGCATACAGAAGTGTACGTGCCAAATAAAATCAAGCGAAGCTACTTTATGGGTACAGGGAGGTAGACCCTTAGGGTTCTTAGATAAACAGAAACCACAGGCAATTACGTGGAGACTCTTGCGCGCTTACGATCTTGCTTGAGTTAGTGCTTGGCTGAGCTTGCTGGGGAGTCAGGGAGCCAGAGGAGACTTTGGGCTTTGGAGGTCTGAACCGTAAATAGGCGTTTGCCCTTCTAACCGGTATCACCTTTGCGTTTGCGTTTGACTTCTCGGTTTATACCTTACGTAATACGAACTTGTAGGTATAGCCATATTAACGGGACAAAGAGGACGAAAAATGGATCGAATCATAAAGGCACTTTTTTAGGCTCAAGACACGGCGAGGGAAAAGGGGGCTGATAGGATAAAATAATAAATATTTATTATAGATTATTTATTAATTTTATAGTGAGACGTACTTTATTTTATTTGAGGTGATTTTTCTTCAGGAATGATCTACTGAAAATCTTGATAATCGATTATACCCGAATTTATGACTTTGGGAATAAAGCATCGCGTCGTTCCGCTCGACTTAATGGACCATTTCAGATAGGTCTTCCAAGAGCGGTACTATGGTGCTTCTTATCTCTCCTATTATTTTTAGCCTCGTATATAATAGCAGCGCCCTCCTCTCGAAGGGGTTGCTTTGCTCGACACGGCAGGGTGCTGGAGAGTAAAACAAAAAGGGTTGGACTGCTTTTAACAGGGGATGGAAAAGGAGTTTGTCATAAACAAGGAGGGAGGATCCGTGTAGTTTGAGGAGTCGTGAGAATTTTACATCAAGTCTTACTCGACCGTCCCTTTCATCCCTCTAACTACCCTTAAAGCCCAGGGGACTCGCTCAGGCTCACTGTCGCCGACGATAAAAGTGACTTAATTGATATTTTCTGCAAAAGTCCTCGTGAACCTAGACTTAAGGGTGCTCGTGGGACTATATGGCTCCTTGGTGCTTTATGGGTTCGAGGGACGTTGAGTCTAGGGGTTAATAAAAATTAAAGGGTTCAAATCCTCCATTTGTCTCTCTGTGCTATAGGGGGGTATCTTTAGGAATTTAGATCCTTTGTGTTGGCTGTATCTGCATTGTACTGCTTGATTTGTCATTCTAGTTACTATTTCTTGTGTAACTTTGAAGCTCGGGAATCTTTGTCTAGGGAATTAATTATGCTTAAAATTAAAGATGGCCAGTCTGGCCAACGTTTAGGTAAAGTCGACAAGTGTGGGATCCGATCCTTTTCTAACGTGAATTTCACTATGTACCTACGTATGTTTATCGAGTCTGGTGCATGTAACTAGGTGTTTGTTTAGGACTGAGAATGTTCCGTCGATCTAGGGAATTATTGTTTTTGAGTAGACTGGAACAAGGGTAATGAACTTGGCGTCGATTACTTATTCAGTAGGATCGCAATTGTTCTAAGGTCTTCTGAGTCAAAATGGGGTTAATTAGTGCTGGGCTTACAGTGTTTGAATGTTTCTATTATACAGCCCATAACTATTTTGCCGAAAGATGGCAGCACTGTTGGCACTATGGATACTCGGTAAAAATTCGTTTAAGAAACGTTTATTTGAGGGTGAAATCTAAACGAAGTTTCAAAGGGAATAACATTCGTGGATATTCTGCTTACCTTCTCAACTATTCTCCCTCATGTATACACTTTAATCTAGGGGAATTACTGTAGAGGATTTTACGTCCAAGTAATACCAACTTGACTCGGTGGAGTCCGAAAGTCTCTCTTGCTTAACTTTTGCATAAAATCGTTTGAGCGACGTAATCGACATAAGCGCTCTGGTTTTCCGAATGCTCGGGCAATTTTCCTCAAAGCCACAGACGCCGACGCTCGGCGTCCGTGAACTCTATAAGTGACTTATATACGTATACCTAGTGCCCAAAGAAATTCTCTAGATACTAGTCCAGTTATTATCGATTGGCCGATTTGTCACTGGATAAAATCACTGACAAGTTTCAATATTTCAGTTACCAACTGCACGTGACTAAGTATTTACGTACTTTTTCCACCCTCGATTTTAACCCCTTTAGTTACTCGGATACTCGGGCTGAATAATTCAAGTACTGTGAAACAGAATCACAAGAAGGTCAAGTCCAATAAATGGGTATGGGGTCGTCTCGTAAATTCATCCCCGTGATAGAAAAAGGGTTGCTACGGATTTTTAAGGTTACGAGGGTACATTTCTCGTGTAGATATTTTGCCCAGTTTCAAGGATACCAATCCAATGACAGCTTTTGAGAAAATCTCTTTCCTGTTGCCGACGTCGTCATTTCCTGGTCACGTATTTTACCGTCTGATCTCTGCTGCTACTACGTATTCCATTTCTACGAGGATCCTTCAGTGATGGATTTTTCTCGCGATTTGATTCCTGCCTGCTCCGTGATTTCTGGAACGTGTGCTGTCTTTTTATCTTGGACTTTATACGAGTGCAGTGAGTTTCCAATATCGAGGAAACTCCGGTTTTTTTATTTGAGAATATCATGGTCATGTGAATATTTTTAAGAAAATGGCGGATGAATAGTACTTTTTCAATTTTCAAAACGAAAGAGCGCTCATTGGATTCTTTGAATTTTTATTGTAATTCCTTGAATGAAGATACAAAAAATAATTGAAAATTTAAGATTCAAAGGGTTGTCAATGCTGATTAGTAATACTGTCTATGCTAATGCAATATTATGTTTCTCTCGTGATGAAATCTTACCTGAAACATCCGATCGACCTTATCACGTACACCCTCGTGGTCCAGATTAGGATCAGCAAACTTTCCCATGAGT
>JARPRH010000059.1:738027-748852 GCA_031763665.1 Calameuta haemorrhoidalis | reverse complement strand
GACACGCTTCTTGACCCCCTTCTTGCAATATTACACTAACTGGCCTTCATATTCAACCTGACGTTTACCGCTTCACTATCTGTTGCACGACGTAATTGCTTAGCGACACTGCGATCCGCCCAATATCGATAATGAAAATTAATCAATTTTCTCTCCCACTCTGTGACTTCGATTCACGATGACAAACAAAATATTTCTCCTGCACTTCTTTTTTTTTATCATTTTATAATTCGTAGGCTCTTACCGTGTATCATACCTGACTACAGGAATAACCTGCCATTGCATTTAATGCAAAAACGCCACAGGAACACGAATGCTTAAGAAAATTATACGCATAAAAATTTCATAAACATATTATAATATTGCAATATCATCACGATCGTTGTCTCGAAAAACATTTTGGCTTTTGCAAGAGTATTTGGTAAATTATCAAGCACGCGATACTTCCTATGATACTGTTACGCGTGTAACCCTTGTCGACGTATTCACGGTATGAGTGTGGAGAAAAAAAAATGAATAATGCAAATAAATTTAAGAGAAACGGGTTCTGCGATCACGTGCTTTTTTGCACTTACATGCCGGCTGCGCATGAGATTCGAGAAATAGAAAAGACGACGTAAATTTATTCACATTGATGACTCGATGACTTTGACGTCAATAGATCCTCCATTCGTATTTGACATTAGTCATGCTACATCAGCGTCATCATTCACAACCGTGATCATCGTGATCATTAACAGGGCGGATAGTCGCAGTTTGATGATATTGATAATCATCGGGAAATATTTTCATCGTTAGCCTATGAATGGTCGCGCAATTTTGTTCCCCATTTAAAAAGCATTGTCTCGGAGACCCCAGGCGCCTGTTCCCGGGTTAAGGTTAAGTTAGAAAAAAAAATTTTCAGCTGCCTGCATTGCGCTTCAGTTCAATGATCTATTATAATCGTCGAACGTATAAATTAAGCATAGAAAATTTGTATAGCTTACGATAACCTAACGCGATTTCGAATAATCATTAGTCATGGTACGACACTAATGGCAGAAAAAATAATTACAAAGCCCATTAGTGTTTGACGCTACTTCGTATATGAGGATGATAATTTTATTTAATTTTTTTTTTGACCGTTTGACGTAATGGAATATATATTTTAAAAGTGTTCAAGCAAAATTGACAGATAGCAAATATTTGTAATCTTTCCCATCGCCCGTGACGCAAAGTTACGCACGTTAGCTACGGCACAGAATTAAAAAAAAAAGTAGTCACTCAACAATTTATAAGTCACGCGCCTGCCGTAGGAAAAAAAAAAAGAGTTCAAATTTCAATACTAACGTCCACGGTCCAATGCGTGTACGCATTGCTTTATAATTTGCGATGCTAAGTTTTTACGTACCTATTCCTGCATACGTATCGGTCGTTATTGTATGCAAAGTAAGTGACTGAAACCAATGCAAATATCATTCCTGGCTTTGATAAATATTAAGTCCCATTTTTCACATTTCACAAGCGACCTTTGTGCGTTTTTCAACTGTTTTCCTCGTGCCTCATTTCCTCATTCTAAACTGTTCACGTTACACCTTCCACCTTCGACCTTCAACCTTAAACCTTTCTGGAGCATTGACGTCAGATGGAAAAAACAAAGAAACATTTCATATGATAATTCAATGTATTTGAACGGATGTCAATTACCCTTTTGGATCGTAAGTTCAGCGAAACAGTGGCGCCTCGGCATTATACGATATTCGTGGGAATTATTGGAACTATTAATCGAGACAAAGCGAATTTCGGTCATTAATAAGACTGAATGACTGGATAAATTTTATTCGTAAATTGGCCATTAGTTCAAGGTAGTATAAAAATAGTATTTTGTTGTACGTATAGGTAAACAATCGAATTTACTATACGATCTACATTTCATGAAGATTGTGATATTCGATTAAATAATAACACCCTGGCGTTAATGTAATCAAGTGTTAAAGCATATTGATACACTACTAGCTACATTGTAGAACTAGGTTGATGGCATTTGGCTGTCGATGTGACACTTTATAAATACAGTGACCCCCAGAGGACAACTCCAAATACTCAAATCCTCTGCGCCTTATCAGTAATTAATTCAATTTAGAGTCAACCGATAACCGCAATTAACGAATTAAGACATTTTCTTTATTCGCTATTTAAAATCTTTTCACGCTTTGCGTTAATGACAGACTTGAAAGTCAGCTTCGAAATGAAACTTTCTCTCGTTACGTTTTATTCGAGATTTTGCGAATGGCTAATAATTATGTGGAGCGAGCATCAAGCAGATGTCCCTGTAAGTGGATCGAATTTAGTTGAAGATTTTATACGTTTACATAAAAATTAATTGTATGATCGAAACAAAAATTATAATTATTGAGTTTCCTCTTGCTGCCTGTGATAACGCGATATTAAGCGACTGTCTGTAAGGTTATACAATAGCAGCCTTTTAATCGATAAAGTTGTTATTAGATAAGCCCCACGTAATCAAACTCCTCAACGACAAGTGTTGCGTGCATCAAGCCACAAGGATTAGCAACTACTGCAGAAAATATGCGTCCTGGAAATTCGTACTGTTTACAAATAACTTGACGCGGTAAAAACCTGCAATTCGATGACTGCATCAAAACCACCATCGCGGTATCCATTTACCGGTAAATATCAATAACTTGTGCGTCGACAGTATAATAATGAAAGACCGAAAACAAATAGCCTCTGGTTAGTCATGTACGTTGAAATGAGACAAGACAAAAGTGAAACATTGCCGTTACAACTGGAGCTGGTGTCAAGTGCCAGAAACGGCAACTGCTCGAACGCTGCTTGTGTTTCTGTCGCTTACGGCAGCAGGACATGCCAGTAGGTATAGTCGCATGGATAAACGTAGGTTTCTGTCATATCGACAGTAGTCGGGAGCAACGTGGTGAACACAAGTGGCGTTCGGGCAGCTGCCTTGTCTGGGAATTGACGATTCTAGATAACAATTTTCTGGAAAAAAAAATAACCGAAAGCAACCCTACGATTTTCGTGAAAGAATATTATAAAAACTAAGAATATTTCATAAAAATAAAGTATCACTGCTAACGCGCAAGAAGAGTATAGCCGAATTTTCTCGAAGCAAAGCGAAAGTAGCCAAGACTCGGGGGAATTTCAGCGCAAAGTCCTTGAGAAAAAGAAACATGAACGTCGCGCATGCCAGAGGCATGAATACAATTTCTTCGCTGTAACAAATAATATTGTAGAGTCAATGGGGAATTTGTGTGTCTGTGATGACGAATAGAAAAGTCAAAGAAGAAAAACTTGATGGATACGTGGAATCGAAAAAAAAAAGGAAAAAAAATGGTTACGCTCAGAGAGAGAAAGGTGAATTCACGATTCCCATGATCGTTGCACAACAATAAATATTATTTAATTTGTTATCCAATTTGAAGAATCAAACAAAATCGTCAAACATTGTCTAGTAATACTCTCCTTCGAACAAAACTCGCTTCCTATCAATTTACTCATGTAGATCCACATATAGAGTACTTTGCATCAAAATCGCATAACATTCAAATCCCGTTAAAATAAAGAACAGACCAATCACAGTCTTCATCGAATCTCGAGTCACGTCTAATTTACGCAGTATCCGTGCACGGCGCGAGTTTCCGGATATAAAAAGCGCGTCGCGACGTCCGCCAGTTCCCACCATACTAAAATAAAGAGTAATTCATTCGTCGTCATTCGTCGTCATCCGTCAAGCATCCATTCGAAGGTTACAGGACTTCTATAATTTGAAAATTAAGCATACGTATCCACATATTTGAAATACCTTAAAAATCACTGGATTATCGAAAGAGATCGGGAGCCTTGTGAACGAACGAAAAAAAAAAAAAAATATCTTCAAGGCTTCCGCGCAAAAATTTTCTAGGTAAGGTCAGCCTTGGACGCGGTTACGAGTAATATGAGTGATGGCAGAGGAAATCGATACAATTGAGTGAATATGAAAAAAATGATAAGGCAGGTATCAATTACGATTAGGATGAAACCATCCAGAGAGGATTACGGAAGAGATAAAAAGAATGAACCAAAGGTCGACGTTGTGATGAACGCGTGCGAGTCACGTGTTTTCCTCTTGGTCTCAATAGAAAATCGAGGTGGACGCAAAACCGTGGATGCCCGCGTACATTAGTAAATATGTCGTCGCGACGATGTGTGACGCGATTGTGATTTTCGTTTGATACGCGTGGGAGATAACAGAAGAATCTCGAAAATCATTGAGATACAACCGCGCAAGTCATTCCTGTGAATACCAGCAGAGACTAATTAGGATTCGAAGAATGACGTTGCGTTGTTAGAGTTTATACATTATAGACAGTATATACGTATGTTCCCACGTGAATACATATTCACGTAGATCTGGTTACAGCCGGTATTCCCTAAAAATACGTTATTTAATATTTGCGCGAGAAAACAAAAAAACCGTGTTACGTATACTTGAATTATTAATAGTTCGGGCGGATGTCTTATTAATTTTTAACGGAGTATCTAAAT
Organism: Calameuta haemorrhoidalis; assembly: GCA_031763665.1. Classification (NCBI taxonomy): domain Eukaryota; kingdom Metazoa; phylum Arthropoda; class Insecta; order Hymenoptera; family Cephidae; genus Calameuta; species Calameuta haemorrhoidalis. Next base: position 744,307 of record JARPRH010000059.1, on the reverse strand, counting down.
TTAGCATATTAAAGATTATTCGTGTCTAACTACAGTCTGCCTGTATTATCTGGCAGACGTAAAATACAAATGTTTTCTCTGTAGTCTCTTTTGGCTGCATCCGAGCAGTCGATGCATGATAGATAAATACGCGATGACGTTCACACATGACAATCAGCAGGTAATGATTCCGTGCGATAAAAAAAAAGAGAGAGAGAGACACTGACAAAGAGTAATAAGTCATTCGTCTTAGAAAAAAAATTTTAATTTAAATAAAATTATCGACACATTATCCCACGTATAGGTTACCTTGTACTTAAAAAAAAAAAAAAAAACAGCTCGAAGTGAACGTGTATCCCGCATGTAATTTTTCATTCAGGAACCCAGACAGACGTTAATCTCGTATCGTCTGTCGATAAGGACAAATATTAATTCCCTTACAAGGTTAAAAAAAATCTACAGTTAAATGAAAGAAATGAAAATCAAAATAGCCCACAAGTAGAACATGGTGATAAAAAAGATACATACAAGTCGACATCTCGACCGAATCAGACGCTATGGCGCATATTAACAGTTCGCTTATACAGATCGACTTTAAACTAAGAGCGACTTAACGACCAAACAAAGGTTAGTATCTCATGAAAAGATGACTGCAATTGGTCGTTGGGTCTTGTCTTTAGTTCAAAGCGTTTCAAAAGGTAACGTGTTAATATACCTATAGTAACGAGAACTCTCTATAGAAAAAGTCTCTTCAACCGGGAAATAAGCGAGGACACGGCCTTCTTTTACCTTAAAAAAAAAGGTAAATTAAACAAAGCAACTAAAGATTGCCGTACGGACATTCCCCGAAGTGTAAATATAACGTGCGAATCCCGTTCCAAGAAACGTGCACGGATCAAAGTGATGAAAATCAAACAATGACACTGCTTCTTTGTAGGCACGCTTACGTATATCCCATTAGGGCGGGTAATTTAAATGCAACTGCGTCACCTGTCACGCGCGGTTAGATCGCAAGACGGGTGCAAAGTCATAAAGTTTCTGGAACGTTCATAGCCACTTAAAGGTTATGCCAATCGCGTTTTGTAATTACATTATCTTTGACGACACAAGGTCGTGCTAAATGCCGGTACAATACGCGTTATACGTAATAGTTATGTACACGAGTACTCGCGCTATATATATACGTTACAGAAAATGCTTTTTGACCATTTATAAATACACCTTGTATACATATGTATGTGTATCGTACGACATTCGTTGTTTGCATGACAAACGCGTTTCGCCTAGAGTGCATACATTGACAGAGAGTGTTTAACGAAAAGCTCAACTTCTAGGAAGACAGGATGAGTTGTCGGGGTTCGTAAACGTCTGAAGGTTCACGGGTCCGCGAATCCACAACCGATCGTCATCTTAAAACGACGAGCGGAGGAAAATAAAAATGGAATTAAAAAAAACCCGCTACGCCACGTGCTATGCAAATGCCGGATGATGCCCGGGTGATTCGATACAAGCGTTAAAAAAATATGGGTCGCAATGAGGACAGATTATATCGGTAAGTAGGTCGCGATTGATTTCGTTAACCGATTTCAGCCGTTTGGTATGTAACTCACGCGGAACAGGTCATCCCGTATATGATCCGTGGAAAGGGAAAACTTTCGTTTGGGAATGCGGCAAGGTCGTAGCTACGTGAACGCGTTACCCGATATTAACAAATGCATTGTTTTATTGGCATAATCGCGTCTTTCTCTTATTATTCGTCTGTGATTCAGCGACCTCAATTTTTTTCCGTACCTTAGTGCTCCTCAATTAGAAAATCAACCTTTCGATCGTCTCTTGGCATGCTTCTGGCTTCTTCTGGGTCGTTCGCACCTATCCTTTGTATACGACTCTTTTACTGGCATATAACTGTATGTACCGGTATGTGCGCACATTAGTGTGTATATATATATATGACGTTAGCTGTCCACCTGTAGAGAGTAGACAGCCGTTCCTCTCGTGGATCAAAGATTAGGCTTCGTCTCACAAGTCATTCGCCTACATGACCGACGACTGTGCTAGATAGCGTACAAATTTCTAAATTCTATTTGTGAATGTGAAAAAAAAAAGAATATCGAATTTGGTTAAACTTGAGCCACATCGTTATTCGGGAGAGAATGTGTATTTTTTGTCGTACGTTGAAAACACTTTCTACGCGATTCAAGAGTAATTCGTAAAAATTGAGTTTACTTTAGGAACGCATATAAATATCTCGGTGCAGGAACGATGCTAAAAATATCCTACACGTTTTCTTCGAGCGAATACCTTGTATTCACCTCTCGTATTGTTTTCTTCTTGCTTTTTGTTTCTCGGGGTTTCGAGAGAAGAAAACAAAATCCGAGAACACGATCAGAGACAAAGAAAGCGCGCTACATATAGAGAATATATCTAGTTATGCCGAAATTTTGTGGCGGCTAAAAAAATAGAGAAATGGCGGACGGCGAAAGTCATCTGTTAGACAAAACACTATCTAAGGACACGTGTTTGAGACGTCAATAGTTACCAAATGTTTAATGTTACGCTAAAATTAAAGAATAATTTTCCTTTGAATTAGCCGGTAGTTTTGCATTATTTGTAATTTATGATCGGCACGCGAACGTCTGCGTGCGATCTGTGGTAGATAAAAGACAAAAAAAATGACGTAAAATATCAAAGCAATTTCACGCTACTGTAATATCAATTAAAAGGTTATCGACAGAGTTCAGCAGTTTTGTGTTATGAAAACTATGCGACCGACATTGACCTATGCTCGGCTTTACTCGTAGGGGTGTCGACCCGACGCGATCAATACTTCTGCCGGTTAAGGGACGGCCATATTACATTTTCAAATGTCTTCGCGCCCTTCTTTTGGCGGGATTTTTAAATGCTCTTCGAAAAACGAACGTAGCGATAGAAAGTGCAATTTTAATATCTTGTTACTCCTCGTGACATCATTGTCGTCTTGCAACGAAGGTAAAAAAAAATGAAGAAACTCGACACGCTTCGAGTAACTGTTTCCAATTAGGTTAGGGACTACAAGCCTTTCTCTGGTAAGTACAGGTACACACTTCTAAATTTCATTATTTTTCGAACGATTAAGTTAGGCCTTAATTAGCCAATAATTTGTATAATAAATTGTACCGTTAACTTTTTTTATTTTTCGACATTTCTGAGAGTTCAATATTAACCGTTGGAATGACATTTACGTATCAATTCCTATATAACACAGTCATCGCGAATATTGCTATCCTGGAAGTAAAAGTTACATAACAGAAAAGCTACTTGTTCTGGAAAGTCCCGTATACAATCTTTCTGACGTAGAAACCATTAGCTGTATATCAAACTGTATCAAGAACTAACTTCGCGTCAGTGGTTTCTATGGTTGCTATGTGCACAGCGTCTAATTATTGATTCATTTAATATTTGAAGTATGATTAGTTCAATGAAATTCAATTTAAAAAAATCAATGATGCAATAAAGTTAAGATCGGTATCATGCTTCCTTCAATATAAGTAAAGTATACACAGGCGGTTATTCCGCCCAAACGCACTACCTGAAATAGTTTTATCATAGGAATCGAAGAAGCGCACTAACTTCATATGTCACATTTGGGTTGGAACACGGTATACATGAAGGAAAAAAAAAGCATTATTGAAATTATTTTCCTAATTAGTATTCATATTCGATTCCCAGTTGTAAATGTTGTATCTGATTTAAATTCAAAGTGCGTCAATGTAACTTTTTTTAATGATCATCGTCGTTCACAAAAAAAAGGCTGTTTTACACTATCCAATTCTTCAAGATTGCAATCTGGCAATCTTATTTAATGTCGGATAAGATTCTTTCACTTCTCTGATATTTCTTAGATCTCAGAATGAAATTATATACTTTTTAGGTTACGTTAATTATCTAACTGATTTCGTCAACGACCTGAATTCCCGAGGATCCTTGCGATTGGTGGATTTGAAAATTAGCTAAAAGTTACATTTCACCTGAAAACGACAAAACGAGCCTCTCCTCATAGGGTAAAGCGAAATTAATGAAAAATGTTAGAAATATACAATTCCATATTTATTGTGGGTTACTGTTTTAAAATTCTAAACCGTGTCGGGACGCGGCATTGAAATATTTATTTTCAGGATATTTCGACGCACGTTTGACATGTGCGTATCATATTTAGGTCAAGGGCCTGCATAGACGGACTACGTGATTTTTTGAGCATTATCACGGGTTCGTGTCATCATTTTCTCATTTACTCGTACACACAAACTTGTACAGCCGACAAAAAAAATACTTTCTCTATTCGTTGCAGTAATATCAGCAAACAAAAATTCGACAAGTTACACGCCTTTTGTTCGATGCTTCTCAGCGAAGCACGTGCACTAGATATTTATTTTAAAAAACCAAAAAGCTATAATAAAAGAAGCAACGACCCTAGACTTCACGCGGCTAACGACTCCAAGGTACGGCCACGTCCAAAAATACTTTATAACTAGCATGAATACAAATTCTGATTCAAATGTATACTGGAGGAAAGATTTTGAGCAAAAATATACGCTTCGAGCGGCAACACTGTAAATTCAAACCGCCCCTCATGTCCGCCCCTGCCACACTCCTAGCGACGCCCGGTTTTCAGCTATTGAATAGTTTCTCGGTAATTTCAATTACTTATCAAGAAAATCTGGTGTAACATACAAAATGAAAGTCTCATGTGATGACAGTAGGCGTTTACCATATCTTACTGGGACACTCTAAATTACAGACTAGATACTCCTTTCACATAATGATTTCCAGAAAGCTTCTCCAATCCGCACACGTAGTCTCATACCAATTTTTCATCGCACACCATAAGACTTGAATGATTGAACAGATTGGCAATGGCCACATGACAGGGAGCATCCAAAAGACATTCACTAGTGAATATGTAGTAAGCAGGAGCGAATTTTGACTAGTGCTTCTACTAATGTCAGCGCATGATCAGAGTACATCGTGGGAGAGCCGCATTTGTCATACGTTACAAGGAAAAAATGAACAATCTACATCCTCAAATAGTAATTATATCTACAAACCTGCTGTTCTCCACGTTACTAACAGAGAGATCACCGTAGTTCATTTTAGCACTGAATTAGTTGAACACGTACTATAGACGAATACACGGAGTAGCACCTTCGCGATGATGAACAGTGAAAACAAAATAAGTGAGTGAAATATCAGCTGAGCCACTTGACGCAATGTACACTAGTGGACGGTCGGGCACGTACTGATTTCGTGCTTGAAAGGCGACTGCAGCGTAGCAAGCGCCGCTTATATCAACGGTTGCTAGATGGATGAAGAAGGGCACGAGGCTCCGGCAGCCGCGACACTACCGCCACCCATATTACTTTCCCGATATACGATAGAGTACAAAAATGGTTAATGGTCAAAAAAGAATAATATATTAAGATTGTCATCGTATTTGGAAGCTACAATTTGTTGCAAAATTTCTTTTTCATTTTTCTTACAGTAAGTACGCTCGAGAGTTGTCTTCCGTCACGGCACTGTACGCTGTCTTACTCCCCCCACCACTATCTTATGAAGTTACTTGGACTTGCAATGTTTTTCATCAAAGATCCAGATCAATCGATTGACTATATTGTTCTTTGTAATCATTTCTTTTATTGCAGATTTTGCGGAAGTGCAATTTCCATGCTCTATATCTTTCTGCAACGTAGGTCCTTAGTTTTACCCTGACATAAACAATATCGATCATCGAAATTACCACAGTATTTCACAAGAGTCAAGGGTTGGAACAGATAAAAAGATGTTCCTCCCTGGTACACGTGAATATTTAACAACGTATATAAGTTAGATTCTGTAGAAACCTTTAGTCCTGAAGCTAGCCTATATATTACATGCATAACAAAGTCGACCAAGTGGAGTTTCTTCGGATGTAGTATATATCGATCCAGAATTTCTATCCAGAATCTTGTAATCACAATAGTTTCCTAAATTCCGATCTTTCCATTCCATCCATATTTTCAGTTCGACGTTTCAGTAATATTTTTGTTTAACTTTTCTCCTTTATTATTGTATGTACACATATCCTCGTCTTCTGCTATTAGTCGCAACGTTTTCCCACGTGAATCTTGCGCAGCACCATCGACCTCGTGTACGTTCCGTGTCTCGCTTTTTCAGCACCCAGCTTGCCAATATATCCCCTCCCTTAGCTACCGGTCTCGTTCTAACACTGCTGCGCGCGACCTCCCATCTATGATTCGAAGTCGGACCATAATCCAAGATTCTGATT
>JARPRH010000059.1:686249-707603 GCA_031763665.1 Calameuta haemorrhoidalis | reverse complement strand
GCATTCATCAACCTTCGCAATTTTCAACTTCGGACACGAAGCTTTTGTTTAAACATAAAAGACTCTCCCACTGTACTCAAGATTGTTTAAACAATTTTTAGTCACTGGCACATATGGCTTCGCTGAGAGTAAAATTACCTACGTATGTAGCAAAGTAAATCTGTAGCAAGATGCTGGCCAGCAATGCAGTAGAGATACCAGTCGCCTTAGATCATTGCTGACTCGATTCGCCGCCTCCGCAAATCCTACACCAACAATCGCTTACGAACCACGTGGATGTTATTACGTATAAATTAAAATGACAAAAGAATTTCTTTTATGTTGGATTGAATAATTATCAATATATTTTGAAGGCTGAGAAAGAATTAATGAAAATGTATGGGGGGTGGCGAGAATAGAGGATTAAAGGATACAATAAAAAAAAAAAAAAATAGAATTACTAATGATTTTTTAAAATTATGTCTATACCCTCATCAGCAGCGCTGAGGATGATCGAGAATTAGATGACGTCATGTGTCGTATGTGTAGCGAGTAATTCCATATATAGACGTATTATGTATGTTCCTCGTGTGTAAGCAAACGCGACGATGTTAGATCATCGATAGACAAGTCATTTTGTTGAGCGCTGCATGTCACGTATTTCCGTATAAAGATTACATATGAACAATATGTATGACGCTCTTCATGGAATTATATTTTGTTCTACCCATTGTAACTCGTGGCAGTAGACTAATCGTATTATTCAAGGAATTCAAGATGGCGATGAAAACGAGTCTGGCAACATGGTTAATGGTTCCGCGCTTGGTATTTTTATGGTTAGACATTTTTGTGCTGTCCTTGTTATTCGTTAAATTATATTCCATGCTTCTTGTTTGCACTGGTAACTGGCTGCTGATAATATCATTTTCCAGCTAGATGTTAAACCAAAATTCCTTTTGCATAAATTTTCCACAAGTAAGGTTACGTTGAACCCAGATTTTGAAAAAATGACTACCTTGACTTCTCTCCTGTTATTATTTATTTAACGAGAATCATTCTGGCGCTGCAGTTTATTTATAATTAATATAACTTTCATCCTCATTGAGCAGAACGTAAAAGCAGAGTGTAGTACGTGCATCCTTAATGGATTCCCCGAACGTCTGGAGATGCACGAGTGCGTCCTCGTAATTCTGGAAAATAATGTTAAGTGCCTAAGAGATACGGATAATGATAAAGGTAATAACAATTCGGTATACTGTTTAATTTTGACGAAATTGACCAGAAAATTGTTTACCTCGTAAATAGCTTACCTTTTCGAAAGCACTGTTAGTGAAATAAGAATTTAATAAGAAATTCAAGAAAATTATCTAAGAAATGTTTGTAGCCTAAAAATAAGACTTTTTCAGCAACGTCTTTGTGGATGCTGTAATTGCATCATAAATCTAGCGCACTTCTGCACGAGATACTGTGAATTACTATATTGTACAATGAATTATTAGTTAATTCAAGTGCGCGAGGATACTAAATACTAGTTACGATCTTATCAAGTATCTTACGTGAAATTCCAATAGAGGTTATGTATCGCATGGTGAAGATTGCACGTGAGATAGATATTACGATATTATCCCACAGTATTCAATATAACGCTCTTCGGTATCACGCTAGGTTAGGTTAGAGTACGAAGGGAGACGGAAGAAACTTAATTCCCAGGGGAAACGAGCGTAAATCTCTTTGTGGCAGATGAGGATTTACTGACACAGTTATGACCAAGTGCAGTATGTGCAATGCATGCAGTCAGTATAAAATGACTTCCGCTCCGCGAAGCGTAAAACAACAGAATTCTAAATGCGTAAGAGAAATAAATAAAATGTACGAACCACCAGGAACACCGAATCAGGATTCCAAATCTGTATCCAATTAGATTTTGAAGACTATCATAGCTGTCAAAATGACCGTTGAGGTTAGGTTAACTTTCGACGCACTTAAGTACCGAGCGACACTGAATTAAATTCTATTTCTTCTTTCGTCACTGTACCATCGACTAGCGAGAGTTGAAATCTCAAGAGAGTGAAACACACATACGCCTTGTAAGACGAGAAACAGAAATAAACGAATCCACTGTCTTGAAAGATCTTTCCAGCGATATTTTACACAGGCTCCGTAAAAGGCGTGGGAGTGTACTCGATTCTCTTGGAGCACTCACGTAGCTCTCTTTTTTCTTGCTCTCTTGGAAAAATACGTACGACGCCCTGAATATTCGTTATTCGTCCAACGGCTGCGTTTGGCTGTGCCTGCCAATGGGCTCGTAAGTACTAAAATTGGCCGCTGCGGAGCCACATGCAATTCGTGCTTCCTGTCAAACGATATTCTTTCGTCTTTTCTCCTCTTGCTTTTACGATTGACCTGAATTGCTTTCACTTTTACGATGCCGACATGGAGGACGTGATGGAAGAACAAAAATAACAAGAACCACAACAAGAGACGGTATGCGTTTTCGATCAATGCTTGTGTACGTGACACTGGACTCGTATTGTTTTACCTTTTAATGAGAAACGAGGCTCCTAATGAATCTTTGAAAAATTTTTCCACTCAGAGTCTCGATATTATTTGGTAGTTATGCTGCTACTTAAAATAATGACTTTCATGTTTGCCGATTGGATTACACAGCGAATTATGTGGACTGACGTGTTTTCATCTCGCTGTACGATATTCGTACGGTACTGCTTTCACTTTTACTATAAGTATCTTGAAAGAGTAACTGAGCAATGGGAGCTCGTCAATCTCTATTTAACCATCAGGATCGCGTACAATATATACCTATATATTATTTAGAATACATTATAGTACTTCAATAGGATCGATTGTGGAATCGTGAATATTTATTCATTGGACCTCGAAATATATTTCTCAGAGTCTCAGGACCCTCGCAGTAAGATCAAGGACTGTAATCAGACTCTGGTCGATTAACTTGACCTGAAATTGCGGTGTTGTAGATAAATATCGTGGTAATTGAAATAACTAAATAATTTAACGTTCTCACGTTGCCTAGCAACGTATTGTTACTGAGAAGAAATTATATACAATTATAATACTAAAAAGTGCAAAGACTGATAAAATATTTATCAAATATCGATCTGAATTTCTCTTTAATTGGTTTTCAGACATTATAATATATGTTATAATTAGTTTTTAAATAAATATTAAACTGTTGTATTATAGAATACGAATTTTCCATTTAACAAATGCCCCTATGAATAATTGTGTAATATCTTGAAGAATGACATCCGCTAACGTGATTTATTATAACTTACGTGGCCTTATTTTCGTTCGACTGGCGATCATTTATTTTTACAGTGGTCCAGTCCGTCGCGGCCATATTCGACGTGAGAATTTTAATCTCGTGAACGCGTCTCTTTGTTCGATCGATCAGGCAAATTTTTCGATTACTCTTGAAAACATGAAGATGCAATCAGAATCTTGTACGCACTTACCGCGGCAAATTTGAAATTACTAGTATTATCCGCTCAAGGACAGCAGAAGATAAAATTTTTTTTTGTCAAATTAAGGTAAAGAAATTGTGAATAATAAAAAAAAATTATTTTCACTCATTAAGACCATATCTAACATTTAATTAACACCGCCCACGTATTAGCCTAATATATAACTGATTATGAAAGTTATATTTCAAGGTGACTACAAATGACGTCCACCGGTGTTACGCAAAATGAAATTATATAATCAAAAATAGAAATTTTAATAGCTCATTACGAAGTTGACAATATTCATTTATAATTATTTACATTACATATTCGCGTGGTAGAACCTATGCAGTATTTTTACGACAAGGTAAAATTATTTTGCAAAATTAATTTAATTTAAAACAAACAACTGATTTATATTCCTGTCGAAGACTTTTATCTTATTTATCTTTCTTTAAGCGATCGCTCGTTAGAAAATCAAGACAGCCGCCCATTTCCACCTACGCGTCGCGAATTTAGTAACGTAACTAATTACGAAATATTAAACTATCAAGGTTAATAAAATTTCACTTTAATTATCGCATCCAAACGATTATCAAGTTCGGTAACAGTAAGTCCTTTGGCGCTGGCGTCACCTTTCTCGTTTTCACTGAACTGAAAATTTTCCTTAAATTCTTTCAGCAATTAATGCTTTATTGCCGGCGCGTTCGGCGACCCCCTACGGCGTAGAAAGCAAACTTCCTAAAAGCATCCAACATGCTGGAAAAAATGGATGTTTTCGAAAGTTTTTTTTAAATTCTTTCAGATACGTTCAACGTCCGTAGTGAAAATTCGTTAATAAATGACAAAAAAGATCAACACATCCGGATTTGATGACGTTGATGGAATAACTATTAAGAAAGTTGATGACGTCATTTATAAGTCTCATATGTGTATGCATCAATGGACTAACTTCTAATGGATCTTTATGGTCCAGTCATTTTTGAAAAATGGGATCATGATGTAAACTCATACGAGATGCATTAGAGACTGAATTCCACGACTTTCTTGATCTCGATCTTGATCTCCATCTCGATCTCTTGCTGGTATGCTAACGCAATCGTGCCTGACATTGGTAAAGCGTGCGATTATTATTCTTATTTTTAACCTTCGCAGTGCATCGTGGGGATATAATTTATAAATCTTACAATCTTCGCGCGAGATGATTGGAATACGTTTTGTGATATAAATAAATTTAATCGAGAACGAGTTCTCGTTGCATTTCAAGATGGACGTGTTATTCATATATGGACTTATTTTTGCCAAGAGATAATATCTCCGCGTCGAGTTCTGCATTCTCAAAAATATGTCGGACTGTATCAAATTTTGAAAAAAAAAGGTCCATATAATTTTATATTCCAACAACATTTATCTGAATTATGATTTTTTTTTCTCACAGTTACACATGACTTAATCTCATCTTTTATCATCATTTAATAATTAAAAAATCAGAGCACATTAAATTTGCTCGACGTTGAATTAAACCACCTCGAATCAGTATCGCCAACTTCATGGCTAAATAAATAAAATATCCATAATTTGTTAATAAAAAAATACATGTGTGGATAACAATAATAAATTATAATTCAAAAAATCCCTTATTAATTGTCAAATAAAGACTCACCAAAAACAGTAGACCATTGAATCGTATCTTCATGTTTAAAGAAAAAAAACTGCAAAATTTTTTTTAAATCCAAAAAAACACTGACCAGTCGATATCCCTTCGACCAGGTCGGTTCGATCGAAAAAACTAATTTTATTGTTTTCTAATGTTAATTCACAAGAGACTCAAAGAGACTTCAGGCAGACCCTTAATAGCCGAAGTAGCCGCGCCTAATCGTGTCGATACACTGAAGTAACAAGAGATCAAGACTCAACCACCAACTGGACCAAAAGGCGTTGCTTGGTCGTTAGGTTTGCTCCAGCGAACGGGGATAAATCCAGATAGGTGGACGCCTTCGCAATTCTTTAAACCAATCTTTAGAAGAGAAAATTTCCACCTCATCTCCCTCCACATATGTCTTAAGTTTTTTTATTAATTATTTTCCACCTCAAATTTCCACCTGACCTCCCTCCACATATGTTTTACGTTTTATTATTAATTATTTTCCACCTCAAATTTCCACCTCATCTCCCTCCACATATGTCTTACGTTTTATTATTAATTATTTTCCACCTCAAATTTTCACCTCACCTTCCTCCACATATGTCTTACGTTTTATTATTAATTATTTTCCACCTCAAATTTCCACCTCACCTTCCTCCACATATGTCTTACGTTTTATTATTAATTATTTTCCACCTCAAATTTCCACCTCATCTCCCTCCACATATGTCTTACGTTTTATTATTAATTATTTTCCACCTCAAATTTCCACCTCATCTCCCTCCACATATGTCTTACGTTTTATTATTAATTATTTTCCACCTCAAATTTCCACCTGACCTCCCTCCACATATGTCTTACGTTTTATTATTAATTATTTCCAGCCGAATATACTAAAAAAATTATTAGCAAAGAACAATTGACAGTTCTAATTAGTCTTAAGAATCTCGGAATTAATTATGATAATTAAATTTTCCCACGATCCTTATCAATTATTATTTCCATTATCAATACTAAAAGGGGCAGCAACGTAATCAGAATATTTTAAAAAATATTTATGATACAATAACAATTAAGAATATTCATTAGCACGAGTAACGGATGCTTGGTATTTATTTTATTCTACCGGAAGTCTTCGTACGAAAGTGAAAATCAAAAAATGATCTACGACTCGTCTCGATCCTCGATCTCGAGAATATTCACGCTCGTCTAACTTCCGAAGAACTTTCGATCCTAGCAGTGAATAAATTACGTCGAATATTTTTTTTACGTAACCTACGACCACTTTGAAATTAATTACACAAATGCGTTTGAGGTTAAACTCAAGTTATACAATTGATTTCTTTACTTTCTTACTTTTAAATATTCCGACATTACATTTGGAAATGAAAAGATATTTTGCATGAACAAATTTTTCATTTAGCTGTTACATAAAGATCATCAAAAAGATACGGACTCATATGGATCCTGCTACATGCCTTATGGATCCATCACTAGTTTAAATATTACATACCCTACTGTATCATTAAAGATAAGAAGCCATGTGAACTCAGTGCACGTTGGCAAGATAAAAGAAAAAGAATAGAGAAATAGGGAATAATTTTCAAAAAAAAAATAAAAGGAATCTCCAACTAGGTAGGCGTAAGTACCTGTACACAGTAGAATAAGTCCAAGACATACGTACAGATCTACTCGGCTATCTTTTCTTATTCGTTTCTATTAACATATCGTTTCATGATCTTTGCTGGCGGCTGCTTGCGTAATTCTGCATTAAGAATTTTAAAGAACGAAATTTAGCCATTACGACGATTCCTGACGCACTGATGTCCTTTGTTACCATTACGAGCATCATGCAGTTGCTCTGGACCCGTTACAGATACAAAAGAAAATTTTTATAAAATAATTTATAATTAATTTACTTATATATAATTCGTTAATAAATATTCATTAATTTATTACTAATTTTACATATTGCTTCTGACGGTATCCTTGTTCTGGACGTTGCTCTTGTTAGACAATCAAGTATCGTCTTCCTGGTAACCTCCGTTAAAACATGACATTATTAATTAATTATAAACTTACTTAATATTTTCAAGGACGTCACAGGAATTCAGACACGTCATACTAATATGCATATGTATGTATATATATACAATGCTCACACAAAAGGCAACCGAACTGTCATTCAAAGAATTGTTTTTTAAAAAATCTCATAATAATATGTATATTCCATAAAAGCTCATATGACTCATTTTTACCTATGACGTAACAATTACGTATATCACCCATTAAATGATCAAATAATTATTTTTTCTCATGAAAAAAAAAAACACATTGTTCATCAGTGAACAAAATATGTGTTCACGTATAAAATCATAACGTAAAAGATAAAGATGAACAATATGCATAAATGTAAATCTAGCATAAAATTGTTCGATTTTAATGTTGGTACCGTATATAAGTAAAAAAAAACCATAGGAGCCCGTTATCGTTCGTCTTGACGTTTTCATGGGACTTTGGCAGCTTATCTAGCATAAAATTGCTCGATTTTAATGTTGGTACCGTATATAAGTAAAAAAAAACCCTAGGAGCCCGTTATCGTTCGTCTTGACGTTTTCATGAGACTCTGGTAGCTCATACGTTACCAGTGACCCTTTTCACGAATAGTCCAATTGTCTTCCTGGTAACCCACGTAATCTCGCATATAAGGGGTGGTCACGAAAATAAACAGCGCCAGTTGCATATTCAATCGCGTCGCTCCCTACGCGCAGCGCGCCGTTACGACTTCAGGGTCCACCTTCGCAAAATCAAGTTCAATGACCTCAAAAGCCGATCCTCGTATTCCTAGTGGATTCTAGATGGCGAATTTTTTTGGTGAAAGATCTTCGTAAATAATCGAACGTTTATGGATGCTTTTAGTAGGATCTCACGTGTACACATTTATCTACATAGTAAATATAGCACAGATACTCCCATACAGGTTATTCGGACATGTGAACTAGACATTATGTAAAGTATTTATTTACGATCAGTGCAAACCCGCATTGTCTTCTTACGTTACCATAGGGGTTATCATTGGGTAGGGGACTTGCCTACTGATAATTATGATCTAGAATAGATCATTTATCTTACTAGGAACTGATGACTGAAAAGGATTTTACAAGGCGAATTATTATCATTATCGTTACCGTTATCGTTATCACGATAACGCGTATTGATATTTTATGGGATATTACGTGAGCTTTGAATTTTATTTTAAATTCGTAATTCGAAGTCCATTTAAACTGTAGTTTTATTTTTATTTTATTCCATCCTTTTTTGTATTATAATGGCCTGCGGCTATGTTCAGTCAGGTCCGGCTCCTTGGGACTAGGATGTCAACCCACACTGGACGAGACACTCCCTGTATTTGATAAACATGTCCACATTGGATCTGTCCTGTTATTTTATTTTCTAGTTACTTCTCTTGATTTGCTAAAAAGAGCGAAAACATGTAAAAAAAGATATACCGTCAGTACTCCGGTTACGTTTTTCGTCGACGCTGACCAAATAGGGATGATGCTCTTGTCGAGCTAACGAGATTCGCTGTAAGTACCGTCGACTCTCTTTACGGTTTTTCTCTTTTTATTTTTACTTCTCAGGTCGACATACGGAGGATGCACGAAGAAGATACACGAAAAGGGGATGCCGTTGGGTTTCAAAGTGTCAGCCATAAATTTTTCCAAGATATACTGATTAGTATTCTTTTTCCAGGTGCGCTGGAGATTTATCTTTGTTGGTAACGTAGGATTTTGCAATACTTTATATGGCGCGAAGTTTGAATTTTTTCGAAAAAACAGAATTGATGATAAAACGGATGGTGAATTGAAAATATTTATTGTGTTTAGTATAATTTTAGTTACTTACGTTTATAACCTAATTTCAGGACTTATGGTCGAACAATATACGAGAAACGTCAGTCACGATTATTTGAAAAATAATTGCGCTGTTCAAAATGAATTTTTTTTTTGGATTTGCGCCTCGAATGCAACAGAGTGCAAGAAATGAATGGAGGAATTGTTTTACGGTCGTTATACAAGAATGCGGAATACATTATCGTCTTGCCAGATGATTTTGGAGCCTTAGGCTTTTTACGAAATGCCTCCTGTCGTTTCACGGAAATTGCAGCCGAAAACAGTCGTCAATAGGAAATGGAAGTGATTGTCGAATTTTTACTAGATTTTCGGGCGATTTTCTCGATTTTGTTGAAGACAAAGTCAATAGCGATAATTATCGACTCAAATCGTCGAATGCTGAAATATCGAAGTGACTTCTAAGCTCTGTTGAAACAAACTGCAATTGCGAAATGTCGGCAAGGGAAAATTACCGGATGCGACTTCGACCCGACTTCCAATTATGATGATATAAGCAATGATCGTATGAGGCTGAAAAATATATATATATAACATATTTGATAGTTGGAATAATTATATAAATTTTCTTGATTTTATTTTTGCATTTGGTATAAAAAAAAACAATTAGGCACGTGCCTACGGCAGATTTTAATAGTGTATAATGAAATATTATTTTTGGGGAAATTTATCAAAGTATTACATTTGCCAATTACCAAATACTAAAAAATGTAACTTCTATGTATAAACTGTCTTTGTAAGTGTATAGGGATTTTGTGTTTTAATGCTTTGTATTATTCATTCAAATAAATTGAGCTTATACTGTTTTTTATAATTTTAAAATAATGGATTCTAATTTTTTTTTTCATATTGGAACTGTACTGAGCACTAGATAAGATTTTCTAGTCCGTTATGTTCATTCATAGCACATAAACGCGAGTGGGATTTTACATACGAATTATTAGAAAACATAACAACGACAGAATTTGGAAATACTATGCCCGGAGCGGAAAACATAAAGTTTCCTCGGGCAATTTTCATTTTTGGATTTCAGTATATAAGCTAGAATAGATTTGAGTGACAGCACAGTTCTTCGACATTCGCTGTCAAATCACCAAACATGGTAAGTTATACAGTGAATATAAATCAGCTGCAAGAGAAGTAAAGTATCCAAAGTTTAAAAAGAAAAAGCATAAAATTACATGAATCGAGTAGTGAAACGGATAACTAATAAAAGATACAGTGAAAAATTGTGGGATTATTACACTATAAATAAACAATGAACAATCAATCAAGAAATTGTCATAATCAGAAACTGTACAGTACAGTTACTCTACAAGTTAATAATAAATTCATATCGCGACTAAGATATCCAAAAAATCATTAATCATTAATCACAGGCTGAGCTATCGATTAATTCGCTTTTAATTTTTCAATTACAGAAGTACTTTTTAGTGTTGGCCTTTGTGGCCTTCACATTAGCCGACCCAAGAACAGCGAAGAGACCCCTGCAACCGGTGCCACCTCCACCACCGCCGGTAATCGCATTCCAAAGGAGCAGCAATTTGGTTCATCACGATGAAGAATTCAACCTGCCAGATTTCAATACCCAAGGGATTGCCAAGCAATTCCCATATGCTCCTGAACTTATATCTGCGCCAATTGACACGGAAACCGTAGATCAATCGGATCTCAGTAAGGGATTGTCAGAGAATAACGGTCCTCAACAACAAGTGATCACACCTCATGCCGTGTATGGAGTTCCTCAACTTATTAATCGAGCAAAGACCTTTGTGCAACCTCCACCTCCACCACCAGAACGTCGGCTGGTCTCCGCACCACCTCAGATCAAGATTGATCCTCCTCCAGCAATACCGGTATCCATCTATGGACCACCTCAAAAGCTTGCCAACTTGCCATCGCCGCCGCAGGTAAAAGCGGATCCTGCACCACCTCCGTCAGTACCCGCAGCAGTTTATGGACCGCCTGAACCTCAAGCGCCACTTCCACCTCCAATTCCACCACCAGTACCCGCACCTGTTTACGGACCTCCTCCACCAAAACCTGCTCCGGTTTATGGACCACCTGAACCTCAAGCACCGCCTCCACCACCACCACCACCACCACCACCACCACCACCACCACCACCTCCACCACCTCCACCTCCACCACCTCCACCACCACCACCACCACCACCACCACCAGCACCCGTACCTGTTTACGGACCTCCTCCACCAAACCCTGCACCGGTTTATGGACCACCTGAACCTGTTGCACCACCTCCACCACCGCCGCCGCCACCACCACCACCACCACCACCACCACCACCACCACCACCACCACCACCACCACCACCACCACCACCTCCTCCACCACCCCCACCAGCACCAGTACCTGTTTATGGACCTCCTCCAGTTTTGCCTGAGCCAGTCTATGCTCCTGAAATTCCAGACCTACCTAATGTTCCTGCAGCAGTTTATGGACCACCCGTCGTCCTTGCAGACATACCAGAAGCACCCAAACTGCCTGAGCCTGTCTTCGTTCCCGAAATCCGTGAGCTACCCCAAGCACCTGAACCAGTCTACGGTCCTCCCATTGTTCTTGCAGACATACCAGAAGCACCCAAACTGCCTGAGCCTGTCTACGCTCCTGAAATCCGTGAGCTACCCCAAGCACCTGAACCAGTCTATGGTCCTCCCGTTGTTCTTGCAGACATCCCAGAAGCACCAAAACTGCCTGAACCTATCTACGCTCCTGAAATCCGTGAGCTACCTCAAGCACCTGAACCGGTCTACGGTCCTCCCCTCGTTCTCGCTGATATCCCTGAACCACCCGAGCTACCTCAACCAGTCTACGCCCCTGAAATCCCTGAACCCGTATACGCTCCTGAGATTCCCGAGCCACCCAAACAGCCTGAGCCTGTCTATGGACCACCCGTTCCTGTTCCCCAGATCCCTGCTGCACCTGCGCTTCCGGAACCCGCATATGCTCCAGAAATTCCTGCACCTTTGCCCCTTATTCCTGTTGCACCTAAACTCGTGGAATCCGTTTATGCTCCAGAAATCCCAGCACCAGTCTTTGATTCCCCATTTGTAGTAGAGACACACAAACCCATCCTTGCTGATATTCCTCCACCACCTCTACTCCGTTCCACACCATATTAATAATGGATTTATGATTAGAATTAAATATGAATAATATTTTTTAATGTAGATACGATGTGAATTTTTTGATACTCAAGGCTCTTTTAAATCTTTTCAAGTTCATACACAACACCTTCTAACTTAATAAATATATTGAACCATACTCTCTTGCTTGTGAACGTTTTACATTTCACCTCTACAACCACGTATTTATTATAAATAATTAATTGAATGTATATGAAATTTTATTAATTAAGTACAAGTTTTTCAAGGAATACAGAATATTCATTGAAAGCAAAATAATACTTTCACAATTACAACTGTACGTAGAGTATGTTTCATTTATCATACAATTTTTTCATATCAGATGTGCGTTCACTCTAATTTAAAGTATTCCATCACCGTATTAATATTAAAATTAATAATTTCCGTTTCTTAAACAGAAATTAGATATTTGACGCTGGAATGACTTTTTCACCATTTTTCAACGTTTCATCTACGGACTGTAAAAAATTCTTCTCAATCTTCTTCAGCAATTCTTCGAGATTGTTTTCTTCTTCTAAACCCACCATCTTCACGCTTTTATTCCACAACTTGGCAATCAACTCTGTGTCATTAACTTGCTCCGTTGGGTTTGCTACCGCGCAGTCTCTAAAACAATAAAATTGGAAATAAATTCACCCTAATTCATTATAGCTCGTTTATCCGCAATCTGTAACCGCGAGAGAATCGAATGTGAAGCAAGTTCAATGTTTTACTCACTTGTAATAAAGTCCGCTCTCCTTACTACACTCTTCAGCGACTGCGCAGTAGATCGTGGTTTGCGCGCCCTGCTCGGACGTCTTTATAAACAATGGCGTAAAGAGACTCAATCCTAGTTGCATTATGCAAAGTATGTAGGAATTTATATTTCTCGATATGTCAGTTTTCACCACGCCAGGATGAAGGGAGTAGGTTGTGATGGAATCGATGTTGGCCTCTAAAAGTATTCTTTAATATTATCTTCATCCAGTATAGAAATACACTTTCTTTTTTTACTACAGTAAATTCCCGTTAAATGAATTCTTGATAAGTGAACGCTTGTTTCCTGGCGTCTGAGGGGTATTGAAATTATTTTCACTATCAACTACCAAGCGTACCAACGTACAAGCATACAGGGCTGCGCATCAGAAAATAAATAAGGACAGAATTCTACTAAAAAAACTTTTGCAAAACGGGGACTCTCGTTAAGTAATCTTTTTTTTTCTGATCGCCTTCCCCTACAATTCCAAAACGTTTTCCTTTAACGAGAATCTACTGTGTGTAAAAGTGAAAAAAAAATTAATTATTTACAATATATTTAATAAGAATTTGCATGACTTTTTTTTATAAGTATTTACCTCTTGGTATTGATTTATTATTGTTTTTTTTTTTCATTCGTAAATACCTTTTAAACGTCTGGTCAATTCTACGGTGAATAAAACATTGGCCAGTTTGGATTGACAGTAAGCTTCTTTCAACGTGTACGAATTTTCCAAATTTAAATCATCAAAATGAATAACTCCATCTGTTGAAAAAAAAAGAATAGACACAAGATAAATATATTCATCGAGGGCCTGGTCTTCGCGAAATCGTCAAGTCAGATAAATTTCTTTTCAAATGACGTCAAATATTTTATCATGATTTAATAGATATTATCTTCGAGCTATACATTATCAACCTAACATAACTGCGATGCTTTATAAAGAAGATATTCTAATCCTAAAACAATAGTCTGTAAAAAATAATAATTTATAATAATAATGATGCCTTAAAAAAAGGCTCGATTACGGATTTATCAATCGCGTCCGCGTTTCAATCGTAGATTTTTCACGTTAATCATCTTCAGGTCGAAAGTGCAAAATATAAAAATGGACTCGCGAAGTTTTTAATAAGAAAATATTATCGAAAGAAAATGAAAACTTGGACAATTATATAAAAATTTTGAATTCCACATATTTTATGCGTCAATGAGTTTTATAAAATCTTCTGTCGTTTCACCGTAGTGCTGCTTTACATGCTCGAAAATATCAGACATGCCTTTTAGGAACACACGAAAATGTAAATTCATGCTCGGAATACCTTGAAGCATGATTTTGATAAGATAGAATATCTAAACAGATATCCTTATCAGCTTAGGATATCGGTTAGACTTTTCATAGTAAAAACAGACTTACAGTAATGAGCCACAGAAGACACATTGATGATTCGACAGCCTGGACCAGAAGCTCGAATCTTTGGTAACAACAGAAGCGTGAATAAAAACGGTCCAAGATGATTGGTCTGCAGTTGAGTTTCAAAACCATCTTCGGTTTTTGTGAAGGATTGTATGAACATGCCGGCATTGTTGATCAGAATGTGCACTGCTGATTCTTTTTTGTAAATATCTTTTGCACACTTTCTCACGCTAGTCAAACTGGACAAGTCCAGCTGGTAGACCAGAAGTTCTCCTGGTTCACCCTGGAACTGTTCCCTGTTTGGTCTACATAAATAAGACAAAGTATTAATTTTAATATTCAAGCCCCAAAACTATAATTTCAACTTGAACTAAAACTTAGGACAGTATTATCCTTTTTTTTTGAAAATATTTTATTTTTGGACGATTAGATTACTCCATTTTGAAAATATTTTATTTTTGTACGATTAGAGCTTTGAATTCAAAATAATTAACCATAGTGTGAAAGGTTAAGTGTCACTTGCAGTCGTAATTCGACATTTGTACGTTTACACGTGTATATTAAAAGTTAACAGTAAATAGTAATGCGAAATTAATACTTACTGCGACGGTGGATTTGACTTTATCTCTTCGACAGTCGCGTTTGCTTTCCGAATATCTCGACACGCAAGAATTACTCGAGCGCCTTAAAAAATGTTTTAAAAATTCTGACTTTAAATCAAAATTGACAGGCGGTAAAAATAATTTGTGGAAAAAGAAATTACCTCTTCTGTATAAATCCCTCGCAGTTTCTTTACCGATTCCGGTGTTTGCTCCGGTGATGATGACAGTTTTACCAACTAGGCGGTTTTTACTTTCGCACGATGTACTGAATAGCATTGTTCACAGTATTTTTTTTAAGACAAATCTCTAAAAAAAATATTTTACAGTTTCTCAATAACGATCCGTCGAATCTATCAATTTGAAATAGCTTTATGAGAAGTTGTATCAGAAGATTAAATATATATAGATAACCAAAGTACGACTCCCCCTCGCCCTCCGTCCGAATTATTTTTCGCTCTTACAGACTCTGATTATGGACATGTCATTGTATGGATAAAAGTTTCAAGTTTGCATAGTCGATTTGAAAAGAAGATAGTAGAATTTAGAAAAATAAGGATTCACATTTTACAGGTATCTCTCTCGATCTCGGTCGTTTACATCTTTACATGTGGCTGTACTCGTTCGAGGGGTTAATGGTCTTTAAATAAGAGAATAACGAAGGGCGGTTTATACTATAAAGTAAAGAGTATGAGTGTAACGGAAGTACGTCATGATAAAAGGAGCTAAGATGTTTGTTAAAAAAGTTATCAAAAGAACGAGCGCAGCGCCTCTACGCATTTTAAAATGGAAACAATTCATCTCTCGCAATCGGTTACGTATAAAAAAAGAAGTCTCAGTGAATTCTCAGAAAAATCTCAGAATCTCAAATCTCAAAATCTCAGAAAATTTTCAGATAGTATGAATATTTTGTCATAAACTACAATCCATGGTAAAGTTCAAGCGAATATACTATATTCCACATATTTTAAGTAAATTAAAATAAAAACTTAATAAAAATGTTAATCTATGTTTGATTCTATAACCTTGATCCACATGAAAATAAAGATTTTATTTATACAAATTTTGACGAAATGGCAAGTTGTCTACCTAACTAAAAAATACATATGTAAAAAAACTGTCATAGTGAAATATCTAGGCTCGATTCCTCCAACATAGTTTGGTGTTTAAACATGCTTTAATCGCAGAGTTAGTCAATCAGATACTTTCATTTTGAGGAGGGGAACAGAGTTTCGTATTAAATCACCTTGAAGGTATAAGGCCCTAGTAAATTACGTATCGAAGTACAAATATACACGGACTGTCAAAGGTGTTTTAATTTTATAAATACTCTTAAGAAAATTTAAAAGTCTGCAAAAGTGCATTTAAAATATCACGCTATTTTATTACTTCCGTTACGTTATAAAATACGTCATCCCATAAACCATCCCGAGAGCAGAATATAATCGTAACACTCCTTCCCTAATTCTATGTTCTTAAGTTTTGGAGATAATCTGTAAATGCGGAAGAGATATTGGGCGTTTTCTTTTACACCTATTTACACACTTCTTGTATACTTGCAGTTCATTTTTTCCTCAAGCGATTCTTAAATAGGCATCAACGCTGTACCATTGGTCCATTCTCATAGAGCAAACGGATACTTATGATTTAGTAGTATGAAAGAAACGTACCTGTGTGCATCTGTGCCGGAAGCGTTGCGAAGTGTGTAGATTTAAACTTTAAAATGAAAACGGTAATTAGTTAAGAGAACCAATTCCCAAGTATTTTGTGTTTTAAACAATACATGTTATTCTAACTACCTTCAGAACTTCTATGCTGGTTCCAGCATATCTTCCGTGACAAATAACTATCTGAAACTTGTTCCCCGTTGAGGATAAAGCCATAAGGAAAAGAAGGAAGGACAATTAATTGCCAAACACAAAATTCCTCGGTTCTATAGATTACGTCAGATTTAAAATTATCTTCCAAGGGCACTTGTAAATCTCTATCAGAATTGGTTAGCTTTTACGGCTTTTACCAAATACTTAAATAAACTTCAGCCTCTAGCTTCTCTGTTTCTTTTATGGGATTTGCATCTGTGTATGGTTCTTTGGTTGTCTTTGGTTAATACTCTTGACCTAATGCAATTTTCAGTAATCATTTCTCACCTTCTCAAACCTGAAAAAGCAATGTCTCTTTATATGCCCCATTAGTAGAAGGAACTAAATCTAAACTAGTAGACATTTAATTTTACCTGACTCTACCTTTGCCATACTCAAGACTACGTTGATCGATGAATAGGATATAATAAGAGTGTTTGTAATGTAGATACAGTGTGTATGTCTTGATACTTATGGTTTTTTAAAATGTTTTTAAAAGCTTCGCACATATGATTATTTAAATTAATAAATGTATTGTAAGTGTTTTATTTAGCCATATAATGATCATCATTGACTAACATACAAGCATATCAAAGAAAATTTTATTAAATTAAATATATAAACTTTCTTAGTAAGTGTAGAATTTGATTTAAAAAGATACAAAGCTCTAAAAATATCAATGTTATACTTATGTTTAGGTCATGTCCACCATTGTACGAAGCAATTGTGTACTTGTTCGATAATTATATTGATACCCATAAAAACAATTTCATTTTAGATAAAATTATGAATTTGACGATGGAACATCTTTCTCTGTATTTTTTAATACGCCCTGCAGAGGAGGTAGAATATTTTTCTCAATCTTTTTCAATAATTCTTCAATATTATCTTCGGGCTCCAACCCCACCATCTTCATACTTTCATTCCACAATTTATTAGCTATATTTGGATTCTTAGCTCTGTTAGATGGATTAGTCACTGCGCATTCCCTAAAAAAAATAAAAATTTATTGTTCCTCGATGTACATTTCTGGTTCACATAAAATCAATAATTACTAAGGTTAATCGATATACATAAATTGGAAAATATATTTACCTATAATAAAGTCCACTCTCTTTACTACATTCTTCAGCAACTGCACAATAGATAGTGGTCTGTGCACCTTGTTCTGGTGTCTTCATGAATGGTCCCCAAAAAAACGAGAAGAGCGATCGACTTCCGCGGAAAAACGATGAATCCAAATGTCTCGATAATTCGGTAGATATAACACCAGGATGAAGAGAGTAGGTAGTGATATTATTAATCTTAGCGTCTGCAAATAAATATTATTAATCTTAGCGTCTGTATAAAAACGAAAAAAAAATAATTCAAATCTGTTATAACGTCCCAGGATTTTAAATAACGCTCATTAAGAAACAGATGCCTTGGATATATTCTAAACTAATTAGTTGCATTACAAATACTACGTTCATAAATACCTTTCAAACGTTTATCCAATTCTTTAGTGAATAAAACATTAGCTAGCTTGCTTTGAGCGTAAGCTTTAATCGGCGAGTAAGACTTTTCCAAATTCAGATCATCAAAATGAATGTCTCCATCTGTTCAAACAATAATATTCACAACACAATAATTAATAAAATACTTAACGTGTAAGCTAGTGTAATTTATTCTAATAATTTAGTAATATTTTAAATATTGTACATTCACTTCAATTATAATCTAAATCACCTGTTATTAACTTAACTTGTCACCATAGAGTGTAAAAATAAAAATTCTATCATATGTGCTACCTACACAAACTTAAAAAAAAAGTATTTCGACTCACTCATATGAGCCAACGATGATACATTAACAATCCGACATCCAGGACCAGAAGTACGAATCTTCGGTAGAAGCAGAAGCGTGAACAAAAAATGTCCAAGATGATTAGTCTGCAGCTGAGTCTCGAAACCGTCTTCGGTCTTTCCAAAGGGACACATCATTACGCCAGCATTGTTGATAAGAATATGGACAGCTGTTTCCGTTGTGTGAAGATTTTGTGCACATTCCCTGACACTAGCCAAACTCTTCAAGTCCAGATGACATACTTGAACTTCTCCTGGTTCGCCCTGGAATTGTTCCCTTTGCGGTCTGTGGATATAAAACAATATATTATTATCGATATTAAATCTTTACCAAACTCCGTCCCAAACATTCCTCTACCGCAGAAAAAATTCAGATACGTCTTAAAAATATTTCTAAAACCTAACTAAAGACTTTGTACTGTATAGGTTATTTTTCATTATTTCAATATATTCCTACGTCATTCGAACTTCCCATTAGCGATGTACGAATGACTCGCGGCGTGAAAAACTAGAAATTCTAGATGTTAGAATGTATTGCACGAACATGCTACTTGATACTCCATGTTAAGCATATTTAATTATTTCGCAAAGGAATTCGTTGAAGATATGCCACGCAGATATCTTCTCCAAGGTTCTAGTCTATTATACACGTTTGTTTACTTCGACGGCAGTTTGCTCTTCACTTCCTCAGCGGCTTCGTTTCCTTTCTGAAGATCCCGACAGGCAAGAATGACTCGAGCACCTTTGAACGAAAAAATCAGATGTATAAAAAATTAAAAAAAATAAGTATCCTTACACCGTTTTTGCTCTTTGTATTATGTAGACTCAAGGCAAACTATACACTCGACACCACATACTTAAAAGCATACGAGTTATAAGACTTGAAGGACATATATTACATATTACAAATACTCAGAAGTATCAATTAGATTGAAAGAAAATCAAAGAGTTAAGAAACTATTAAAAAGAAATATCGTTCATATCTTATCGTAGAAATTTTATTTCAAGATTTACATGCTCTAAATTCACGGATTTAATTCTGATATTGACATGTCTGTCAAACTATATCCAAGAAATCAAACGAAAACTAAATAGTATAAATTATTTTAAGAAGGTCATTCGAACTTACCTCTTCTGTATAAATCCTTAGCGGTTTCCTTGCCGATACCGGTATTTCCCCCGGTGATAATTACGGTCTTGCCAACGAGACGCACCGTGCTCTGACACTCAGCACTGAACGGCCACATTTCTCACAATATTTTCAATATAAATCTAAAATTTCACTCACAAGGTTACAATCGCTCTTGAATTCTAAAATGAATATCACAAATCAGCCATAAGTACACCTGATATAAAGGAAGTTGGTTCTGTCAGTTAAATTAATAAAATGGATGACGCTCAAGACAAACTGTATATTGGGCGTTGCTGTTGCCAGCACGATAACCCTGTGGCAACTGCGTTTGAAAATACAGACTGCTTACGCAATTATAGGCACTGCAAGTCTCGCCAGGAGAAGGGATCCAGAAAGGATGGATGATAATATTCAAGTGTACAGTTACGGATTCTTGAGTCGTTCTAAGCTTTGTATATATGTTAACTAAAGTGACAGACTATACCGTATTTGTCAGGCAGACATATTGCGACTAATGTCTTTGATTTTTGTGAAATGATATGAAAACATTTGAAGGAGTATAGTATAAGTATGTAATACTTTCTATTCATACCTAAGACGAATCTCTAGAAAGATTTAGATAAATAGTTTGAGATTTTTAGGTCTCAATCAACTGACAGAGTTCAGTATAATTATTATTTTCTTGGTACCAACAATTTTATCTGCAATTGTCATTTATTAGTTGAAATAAATGCAAGCTGAGAGAATTAATGATTCTTAAGAATATAAAAATCAGCGTTTATTCCTTTGGTAGAACAGCAGTGTTTGACTTATTGAATTTTGTTTTATATTTTAATTTCACAATGTAAAGTTGTGTGAAAAGTTTTAACAGATAAGAGAGACAGTTTGTTATAATTAGAACGGAGTGAACGGACGGTACTGTTATGTCCTTTCTATTAATAGAATTTCCATAATCCATTAACCCTGAAAGGGCCGGAAGACAATCTATTGTCTCCAAATCGGCTCAATATTTTCACGCATTAGCCATTGCTCACATCTATAACTTTCTGCTATGAAATCTGAAAGATCTTGTCAAAAAATACGCCGGCCTTCTAAGGATTAAATAAAACATTTCAAGGACACAAGAAACAAAAAATTTAACATGAGTCTATGGTCTTGGAATCTCTTGTGAGATCTATTGAAGCGAATCTGATTAAACGGAAGGGATACCGTTCCTCATGAAGAATTCCAGATGCCTGATTTAAAATCTGAGTACGAAATCGCTGAAAAATGTAAAAATGCCAATAAAAGCGTAAAATAGAAATACAGTTGGACAAGTGTGATATTAAAAGAAAATTTAACGGATCAAATGTCAAATCAAGCTACTGTATCCGTCATCAAACCAGGAAACAGTGCAAGAATAATCGGTAGTCTTATCTAAAGTATCAAATAAATGCAACTCATTTGAAATTCAATATTCGGTACAGAATACCTAGCGACAACAGAATAATTTCCTAATGTAAAGTGGGGATAAGAAAAGACCCAGGTCGAAGATGGGACTCAGATAGTCCTTGATTTCAGTCAGCATCGGTGTTCCATAAAGAAAGGAT
>JARPRH010000059.1:654578-669561 GCA_031763665.1 Calameuta haemorrhoidalis | reverse complement strand
TTCACTGGCTCACCTTTACCGTGATATTACGATTACTATTAATTTACATGTAACAGAACGATAATATAACCGGATTCACTGAAATTTTGTGCTTTTTCTTATGCTAAATGGTCTCTATCGATTAATAAATTTTGTTGCATGATTATTAATTATTTGACCGACTCTTTAACCGTGTAGCGTCAAAAGAGTGCCGCAACGAAACGACTTGCGCACAATCTTAATTGCTGTCGTATTTTTATTCGATGAACGTTTAATTACGCTTGGGTCACGCGCAGTCAGTGGTTTATGTTTCGGTACATAAAGAAGCATCGAATTACGATTTTTATCTCGAATTATCATACGAGACTTTATGATTTGTAGACTGTCGGCACTGGTTTACAAAATAATTCTTGGCTTTTTTTTTCTGTTATAAATAAACACGTAATACACCTTACGGTAATGATTTTAATATTTCTGTAAATACAAACATTTTTGCTACCGAAAATAAGGATTTCGTAATGATGAATTAGGAGTGTAATGATCTTCTAGGAAAAGGATCTTAACTACCACGCATCAAAATGACGTAACGACAAGTTGCCATAATGTTGGAAACATTAGCTGTGTTCAGCAGAAACATCGCTGAGAAAGCAAATACATTTGATTGGTCAAATCTCACGACTGTCTATAACGATCAGATGATCAATTAAGCGTATTTGCTCTCTCAGCGATTTTTCTGCTGAACACAGCCATTATCATTACGATGTAATTTAAGAAGGAAAAGACATGACTTTTTTCCAATAAATATAGTAACTTCCAGTTTCCATCTGGTTCAAAACAATGGTACTTTAAAATTTGCCCTACCTTATAACCGATAAATTTTTAAAATTCAAAAAAGTCCGCTTGCCACGGATGGCACTGTGATTTCCAAAATAATAATAGAAGACCAAAATCGTGTGAAAACAGAAAATCTGTGCATAGTACTACTTATCAGTGAATGAGGTAAATAAATTGAAAGTCAGCATTTTAAAATAATAAGAAAAAGAAAAGCCAGTATTTTAATCGTTCGTTATTAATTTATTACCGTAAAGCATTTACAGTACAACAGAGAAGTACAGAAGAGTTTTAAGGTAACGGGATTGCATAAGGATTTCATATGAAGGTAACAAAAGAATAGTTTTATAAAATATGTTCAAAAATGTTGAGAAGTAGATCATGTCAGAATTAGTATCTCCTTCGAGAATCATCTTCCTCAGGATGAGCAGCATTGTAGGCCAAGGCCCGCTGTATGGCGATTGGGATTGGAGGTGGAGTTGGTAGGTGAGCACCACTCGCTCGGTAGCCATTTTCATCGGCAATGTAGCTTACAGAAATTGGTATGCCACCTGGTGCCGTGTAGCTGAACTGTCCTTGGACAACTTCTGCTTGTCCAGCAAGACCAAAATTCTTCGGATGGCCTTCCTCAGCAACGGAGATTCCATTTTCGGTATCGTAACTGAAATACAAGAAAAAAAAATATTACGTTACCTGCCAGTCGTACATAGTTCAGTTTGGCTATTTGTAGATGGACGTGCTTCAAGATTTCACCGCCAGGAGGCGCTGCGATCGCTCACTGAAGAAATCACCGGACATGGATGCAGGAAACGGAAGAAGGTGTCGATGCCGAAGAACTGGCTGCAGACTGTAGGCAGCTAGGTTAATTGTAATTGAAAAATTATGCAACGGCATTGCATCGAGCTGCGCAGCGTGTAATGCGCACGATTAAAATCTACGCCAATTATCTTCCCTCGGTCGCTACTTCTTTTTCAACGTCTCGCAATACTTCGACATTGCGAGAGTCGCTAACAATCGCCCCGCGATTTTTTTGATTCGTTAATATAAAAGGGCATGACCTTCGTAATTCCTTGGTTGCGAGCACGAAATTTTTTTTTTAACTGAACCAATATTTTTATCAAAATACCATATAAGTCAAATGTGTGAAGAAATGGTAGAATCATGGTTGATTAATTTTCTTATATTAATATTAGTTATCTTTTCGTATGGCTAATAATTTTCATGTATCTATTTTATTTTTTAGTAGCTTTGATATCTAACTTTAAACCAAGTACCAAGAACCGATTAGATCTTGCGGATATCCGTTCTGTCATGCTCTCGTCATGGCTGCACATGTATTATGCAAATATAAGTATGTGTTAATATCTGCGGATTAAAAAATGCCTGATTCACGAATTATGAAATGAACAATTTTCCCACCATAATACATATATGTATACATACACGTATCTACATATGATAGCAATATATGTATACATACACATATCCACATATGATAGCAATATATGTATACATACACATATCCACATATGATAGGAATATAGCTTATTATTATTATACCAACCAAACTCTTGTATCGTTAGCAATATGAGTGTCAGAAAATATTAACGTTAACCGATCAAAATCAAAAAGTTCGCGCGTTCACAAATCTGATTATTAAGACAACAATGGTCTCTTCGCCCATTGTCTTCTGGTGTCGGCGCTTCCATTGAAAAATTCGAGCTAAACCAAGAGGAACGTTATGAATGGCTGGCAGTGGGAAGTTAGGATAATAAATCAAAATGCGAATAACGTGTGCGAATCAGAGACGAATAATCGTTACCTGTAGGAGTAAGAACCATCGGGCGATGCGTCCTGAGCTTGCCGAAGAATTCCAAAACGTCTGCCGTAATAATCAGGGTATCTGTTGAATTGTGCCTGAGCTACAGTTAGCAGACCCAATATTGCTACCTGAAATATTAATCGTGGTTACGTTGTCATCCTTAATGGTTATTTCTCAATCATTGTTCACTTTATGGTTGCCAGTATTATAAATACGCCAGAAGTGAATGGCCATGCGGTATGCTACCCTTGGAATTCAGAAAGCGAACATGGCAATACGTAAAGTCAGAATTTAATTAGTACTGTATCCGACATATATGTTAAACATGTAATTTTTTATCAGCTACAACTACACATGCTATACACTATTATACTAGTCATAGTATAATGAAAAATTCCAAAAAAATATTCTGGCTATACAATACAAAGTATTAATACACAAAGAGTAGGAAAATTTGTTTTTTAAAATTTTACAAAATTCATCCAAGGTATGGAAACTATATTCCCTGCTTGTACTGATAACTTATGGTACACTCACGAGTATCTTCATGATGTATTCCTGCGAGTGACGTATGGACGTAGGTGTCGAATTGTTTAAAAATTTCTTTTTGTTGGTACAGGACCTTTCCGTATGCTGTCTAAGCTCGATCTTGGTAACCGCGTGGATGAACATTGAGATAGATCCGGGGAGAATTTATACTCGATGGAGCTCTTGTTCTTCCTTCTTATTACCAAGAAGCGACCAATTGGAAGGACTCCTCCTCGCCTAAAGTGGGGTACCATGGCTTCTCATCTTACGATAGACCATGGGATCCCTGTACCTACACTTCAGTGAACCCACCACCGGTGCTCTAACGTCATTCCCTACATTCTTGATTCTCAATTCTCAACTTCTTTTATCGAGTTGGCACTTGCGACGGTGCTTCAGTGACCTGCCGATATGACCTATCCAACAGTTGCCACTTTGGATTACATACGAAGATTCCTTTACAAGGTAAATACTACATATTATGGGCATATTAATAGCAAATAATTGCAAGGATGGTGGATAATGGAATAACGCAAAAAAATTGAGGGTGGAACACGAGTGAAAGTCTTCGAATGACATTAGGTACAAGGGGCACGTATAACCATTGCAATTAATTAACCAGGAGTCAGAATTACTGTTTATAGTCGCCTGAGTCCAGGGAACGTTCATATCCCATAATTATGTAAAAATGATATATATTAACATGGAGATTTTATTATTGCTTAAAACGTATTTCACGTATGAGGTATTAAGGATTTTATAGTGAGACGTCAGTTTTCGTGTTTAACCTTAAAGATGTAATATATTGTTACCTACAAGTAATATATTGCGAAATGATACGGTATTATCTTTCAACATTCGTTTAGATATAAGTACATGTGTACATATGTAGAGTGGATTGCACTTGTAAGATAAATTTATATGTATTACTATACTATTTTTAATTCGAGACGTATGTTATACCTACGTGATAAAAAAATGCTTTTTGGGTCGATTTACATATATGTAGGTAAAGAGCGTTTAGTTTCATTTTATTATTCGCACATGTTATTCGTGTCGTGTGTAATATTTTTAATAACTCCTCGTTAGTTAAACAGCATTGTAATTTATTATTATAATGTTGCGCCTTTGCAAGTCTTCATATATCACGTGTGCACTTATTAAAGACGTACACGATTGCTTGTCTGTTTTACCTACTCAGCTTAAATTGTAGGTTGCGGTTCGTCTCACAATCGGTACTCGTGCACCTTTATATTCGTGATTCGTTGTCTGTATTATGAGGATCGGCAGTAGTAACGTGCAGTAAATGGCCAGACCGTCTATAAAGGCCTATCTGGGATTGCGGGTTATGAGCGACCTCAGGATTTAGATTGTTGGATCCGTTATGGATCGTCCACAGGGCGTAATCCTTTCACTCAATGGATTCAGGATCGTTATTATTTACTATGAGATTTATGACGTTACTATACTATGAGAGGGTCCTTGCTGAAGAGATCGATTAGATTTACGTATCGGTGATGGAAACAGGACGAGTTTTGAAAATATAATTTTTTTTTACAATTATCTCACTTTCGTATTTGGATTGATGGCACTGATGAAAAAATAGTACGGGAGAATTTTCAAGATTCTCAAAGACTGACGAAGCAGCTATTTTAATGCGTGGGAATTATGCACACGAAGGATAATTCATATTCCGCTTGCAAGATTATGAAAAAAATCCTGCGCATCTTTCAACACGGCTAAATATATGTAGGTGGCAAATGGTGGGCGCGAAGGATTTGAATAGAAAAAAAAATTTTATCTGTACGATTATGATATTTATTATTCGATTTATCGATTTCCTATGCTTTTAACACGAATTATTATTTCTTAATTGGTTTTTGGTACTTTATAATTAATTAGGGATTTTCATATTTCACATTTTATCAGGTAATACGGCCTGCTTCGAAACATTGCGATTTTCTAATGTCAATAAGAAAATCGAATTTCGGGGATAAATTTCTCTCCCGTGAAATCCAAGACTCGAGAAGCCAGGAAAGAATAACGGCCTGACGTTAACGAAGCAGATTCCTGTCACCGATAGGATAGTCCATTGTATTTCCTGAGAAACGGCAGGCAAGGTCTGTTCTCAAGGAAATTAATTGCGAACGATACCGATTACTAAATATCAGACGTTCGATCTGACTGGTTTGGCAAAAATATTGCGTTTCTCTTCGATTTATATTATCCTGTGCGAATTACACCACATTACAGGTACTCGTACACATAACGATACTAATTACTAATAACTGATTCTAAACTACCTCAAGTACCGGAATACGTTCGTTATAAAATAATATTAAATTCTTATCTACTCGAAAAACCGTGAAAATCTTCTAGAGGCCGTTTCGGAATGAATAAATTGACGACCCAATTTTTTTAGGTTATTGCTGCAACAGTTACACCAAAGCCAGAATGGCAATACGGTATTATGGGAGTGCTCTAACAAAAGACGCCTTGACATTAAAAACTATTCTTTCTGTGTTCAGTTGTTGGTAACAATGATGATGATGATGATGATGACGATGAGCAGAAATAAGAGGTGGGAAACAGGGTGGAGTAGGTACGTAAAACTAATGTAAAAGTAAGGTAAGGCAAGATAACCTCCCAGTTATGCCAACTTATTGCCCAATAAAGATCTTATTTATTTCGTCATTGTTGGTAGTCATCGAAATTTCGTTGAAATACGCGAACACGATTTGATATAAAATTTTGAAAAAACCGGTTTGTACCTATTTTTTTATTATCTCACAATCGTATCTGCTTCCTCATATATAGATTCTATCCACCAGGACATTAGAGAAAATAATTAACTCAATGATGATTGGAAGAACGATTTAAAAAATTTACGTTCAATTTACAACTTATATAATTGATATTTTTAAAATTCCCAATTCAAAAATTACTACTGATCACGCGAGTTTCACTATCGTTTCAAATTTACATTTTTTTATATTATTTAATTTAAACCTCAGATTTATCATTCCTCATTGATCACTGATGGCATTTAAATAGTCGATTCACTATCGTTTAACCAATTCCGTTTGTCATTGGCTATAGATACTGTATCGAATTACCTTTCCAAGTATCGCAAACATTTTTTGACCAGTCATTCGCAACCTTTATGATGTCAATGATCATCAGGCCTGCCTAATGATAGTTTCGAAAATGGCGCTCGCCGTTTATTTAGCTCCTGACAGCCATATAAGTAGAAGCAGACTTTCGTTTAAAAGTTCGCAAATACATAACACGCGTACATGTAAATATTCATTCTATAGTCCGTTCGCGGTATCAGTCTCACATTGAGAGGGGCCATGTCCTTGCGAATTGAAACATAGATAAGTCCCCTCAAAGTGAAACGGATTTTGCCAAACGAATTTTACATGTAAATTGAATCCTTTCAAAACTTTATCATTGTGCACTCCAATATTTTTGTAATTCTTACGCAATAGTCAAACTAGCGTAATCTACGGTCAAACAAAATAGTTCTACCGCTCGACCAACAGGTGGCGACACTTATTGTTAGATCATGGCCGGCTGGAATTATTGCATCCGTATGTCTTATTATCGTTTCGCTAGACTTGGCTGTATTACTTTGTCGTATTCACACACGTAGACATGATCCTTATCAGTTGCTACTATCGAATTTAAATATCGTTACGGTATTCAAGTTAGTTGTGTTATGTTTTGTAAAACAATACTGACCGTTGCGTTATGCACTAGGGATACGTAGGACAATACCTGGCAGCCATTTTGTGAACTTCGACTTGGCATTGCGAAACAAGTATTGTGACCTTACGAACTTTACCCTGAGATTAAATTATGAATTACATATGGAGATAGAGATGGTAAAAATATTTTATGATAACGTGATATCTTGATCTACGAATATTTATTGAAAAATAAAACGGACCTGCTTAACGATGATAACAGGCATAGTCGAGTCGCGACATCAGTTTGATTTTCAAGGGCCATCTGTTTAGGTAACGAAACGTAAATTAGTCCCCTCAAAATAAAATTATACAGTATAGTACATCACGAATAATAGTGAATACTGGACTATAGTTCTTAATGGATTGTTACTGATATTTATTAATTATGTAATTGTAAAAATATCAACTATGCATGATATTACTTGTGACGTAGTGGTTTCTTATGGATTTATGTGAAAGTGATTTATTTCCTAGAAAAATATTGCGTCGAGTATCAATTTGAAGCGAAATTAAGTGATGCTACGTCAGGTCATTATTGACAAGTGCCTGTAAAGGCTCGTTCACTGATAATGATCTTTACGAAAGCCCATAATGATTTTGGTACCTATAATTTAGCCTCTGGCGAATCTTGAAAAAAGAAATTGAGACTGTGATAGTTAAGTCTGTCCTGATGATTTAAATAATTATAATACATTCACAACAAAGTTGTACAATACAATCTTTGTTACCCGACTACAATAAAATGACTATATTCCATCCCTGCAACGTGGGCGGAAAGTAATAAATTTTTGACCAGAGGAAAGAAAAAGTGATTTTGCGAACAAAAAATTAACTTTGTAATCAAAAAAGTGATTATTGCGGGAAGAAAAAAACTCTAAAAATAAAAAATGAAATTTAAACCTAACACCTATATATATTAGCGTTGTACCGCTGCAGTCACAAAAATATGGTTATTTTAAAAATATTCGGGTAAAAAGTAATATATGTCAAACGTAATAATAATATATGTAAAATTTCGCACTCGGCGAAAACCACCCACTTTCCTCCCTAGTGGCATAATGTACTATTTCATCCACAAGAAACAGAAAGAAATGGTAATCAAAGGTTAAAAAAAAAAATAAAAACTGCTAATACAGTTTTATATGAAATTCTATATATTATACAGATACAGAAAGGTCCTTAAAGTGTATAGCAGGGTTCACATGGTCCATCTTAGAATCGCCTCTGTACGGTTTTAGCAGCAGGATTGTATTCGTCTTGTTCTGGGTGAGCAGCGTTGTAAGCAAGTGCTTGAAGGATGGCCTGAGGAATTGGTGGGGGGACTGGAAGGTGAGCGCCCTGGGGTTGGAATCCGTTTTCGTCAGCGGTGAAGGAGATCTGAATGACGGTGCCGTCGGGGGCTGGATACTGGAATTGACCATTGACAACCACCGCAGGTTCTCCGGTGGGTCCTACGGCCTTGGGGGCCCCATTTTCCGCGACAGAAATTCCATTCTCAGTTTCATAGCTGAAGGCGTAAGAACCGTCGGGGGAAAAGTCTTGGGCCTGTCGGAGAATGGCGATTGGCTTTGTTGTTTGCTGCTGGTACTGCTGAGCGCAAGTTACAGCCACCAGGGCGAGAGATACAATCTGAAATAATATATTAATATTATATTATATTATATTATAATGTTTTTTCTATTTTCATTGTGACTCCGAGAAACTGCGTCGTGCTTATATATTTTTTGGATTTTTTAAAAAATTTTTTATTTCTCATTAAAGATGTTTCCCAAATACCAGTTTTTAAATGTTATTCGATCTAAGTATTTCTACGATGTTTCAATGCAAAAAAAAAGTCCGCCAAAATTTAAATATATTGATCAGACGATCTTACTCGTGTGGTTAATTGTGCAGAATGTATGATTATCGAAATTCAGATAACTTGTGGTAGATCCATCGATATATCCGGGATAATAATATGATTTGCATATTAATTAACTAATTAGCATAGAGCCATAACAAAAATCAGTATGATTAATTAATTTATGAAAAATTAGTCTTAATTCAATAATAGCCATATATAGCACGATATATCACTTGACTATACATATGTGTATATATATATCACAACAGTCACAAAACCAATTATTAGTAAGATAGAAAATTTCTAGATCCTTTTCTAATGATCGGATCTATTTTTATCTCGTGTTCACGGGTCAATAAATGATTTTTAAACTCACGAAGAACTTCATTCTAGAGATGAAGGAGAGAGTCCGACAGTTAACCGGAATGGTGATGCGTTTTGGATTAAGATTGACTTCAGTATGAGTCTGGGTGTCCTTTATACCAACAGATCCCCGAACAGTCCCCGCTTTCGCTTGTGGGGATACCGAAAATCGAAAAATCTGGTAGGAAGATTCTTCTATTAAAATTTATATGTCGTCTTGACCTTTTACGCCGACTAAATCGATCGATTATATAAGCACCCCAGTCAGAATACGACACACCCTCGATGACCTGGAGGAAAACGTCATTTTAATATCCTTCAACTTTTTTTTTCAAAGTCATATGTAAATATATCTCGAATTTTTTCAGAATCTATAGAAATCAAACTTGTTGACATTGTCTTTGACAGGGCTAGAGAGACATGAGTGTATAAATAGCATCGGACATCACAGAATTGTCAGTACAGTCCGAGAAGCTGATCTCCGAACATAATGAAATTCCTTGTGAGTTCTGGACACTTGGTTTTGTCCTTTTGAAATTGAAAAAAAAAATTCTAAACCGAATATCAAATGGAAGTCGCACACGTGGTATTAAAATTGTGAAACAAAGAGTCTTTGTGAATTTGTAATTTTAAATACTAATTTTTATTATCACATCTTTTTTATCAGAATTCTATAATTAACTTAAGTCAATGGAACTACGTTATTAAGGGGCTCTGGAAAAAAATATTAACTGATACGAGGTCAGGGGTCATACGTGGGTGTTTGTCCTTCTTAAGGATGCAAATGAAACCATCCTGAGGTTTTGCCATTCTAGAAATAGGCTGATCGAATAATAGGATAAAGCAATAAATTCATATTGCGAAATTTATCTTTTCTTATCTTGGCTATGGATACACTGTGACGTCATCATAATGTCACCTGACGGAATGGATGTCATTTTTTTTCAATTTCAGATTTTCTCCTTCGTCCTGGTCGCTGCTGCTTCGGCACAATTCGCCCCAGCGAGCCAGCAAGTAGCTGGAAAGCCTATTGCCATTGTCCGTCAGGCACAGGACATTTCACCGGAAGGTCAATACACGTACAGCTTTGACACCGAGAATGGAATTTCCGTTGAGGAAACCGGAATACCCAAAGCTATTGGACCTCAAGGTGAACCTGCTGTGGTAGTTCAGGGCTCTTATAGTTACGTCGACCAGACGAACGGGCAGACGTACAAAGTGGTTTACGTTTCCGACGAAAACGGATTCCAGCCTGTGGGCGATCATATCCCAACGGTAGCTGCGGCTGCTAGCCAGAAAACCGCCCCCACACGTTTCTAAAGCTTAGATATGTCATTCGATGACACTTTTTTTACTATGATAAGGATTAATCAATTTGATCTTATCATTTTGAAATAATGCTTGTGTACCTTACTCGCTGTTTTTTGTGGATGAATAAAGAGTATATTTTCTGTAAGATGTTTCCTTTTTTTTTTTCAATCAAATTGACGTTAACGAAATTTTAAAAAATTTTGAAAATTGAAAACGAATTTATTAATATTGTTAAATAAGAAACTTTAATTCTAGTTTGAGCTTTATTGATTCTCTCAAAAGTCGAAATTGCCCTTTTTCGTCGTTTGACGTCACGACGCAAACTCCACTAGACGGTACAAAAAATATTGATGTACGTTAAATAAGTATATGTATTTTAGATAAGGATAATTAATTATTAACGCACATCACGCGTCCCACACTTAGTTTCTGAGTATTAATAATCATTCAAAAGTTTTCACGTAAAAATCATCAAAGTCATCAATACTAATATCCGTCCGCGACCAGAGGCGTGCTTCCTGTAAATTTCACTCACAATCGAATAAAAGTAAAAGTATACATGGCTGAAAAATGAATGGCGATTCGTATGTAAAGTTAGACAACGATTTCGAGCATGTAAGATAATTTATACCATATTCAAAATAGAATGTGAAATTAACAAGTATGCATTTATATACTGTTAATTATGTACTAATTTTATACATATATGTGTATATATATATTTATCTGTACTATGCTAATTTATGCGTGGTGTTAGACAAAATTTTTTACTGAATTCTGGCAGTCCTTTTGGACTATAAAGAAAGTCAGTAGACAAGAGCAGAATTTGAATTCTGTAATTTTGTAACGATAGTCGATCAAATTGTTTTCGAAAAAGAGACGAGAAATATATAAAAAATATCATTTGTGTCTATGGCTTTGACTGTAATATGTTGGACGGTTGTAACTGGTTTGGAATAAAAAAATTTTTTTATATAATTGAAAAATTGTGTTTTGCCGGTTTACTTAGCTATTTGAATTATTTGAAAATTTATACGATGATCACATTGACATTCGATCGGACCGAATAAGTATGTGAAAATATTCGTACAATGTTACAAGCCTTTCGTATACTTGTGAATTTAATTAGTATTTTTTTAAAACGTTGATTTTCTGTTTTTGGTAATTATTAAAAAGCCTAAACATGCTTCATCTTATTTCTGCCGTGCTTCAGCATTGCCTGCTATTATGTGACTTTCACATTTTATATAATAATAATTCAAGCCATAGTATAAAAATAGGAAAAATTAATTTTCATATTGGAAACATCAATTAATAAAATATACGAAATTTCATTATCAAATAAACGCGATTACGGAAAATTAAAGTTACTGAAACTTCAAATGCGATCAAAAGTCACAGCCTGATAGGGTTAAAAAAGCACATACAGAGTACGTGTTATAGTAATAATAAAAAGTATGAAGTATACTAATCTTCTTTTATTTTTCTAATCTAATTAAGATAAAGAATACTAATTTTTTATTTAAAAAAAAATGAATTATTATTTGCATGTAAAAAGTATGAAATATTATTAATTTCAAAAATTATTATTTCTTATGTGTCCAATTGCTAATTAACGTCACACTGATTAATACATTGATTAATTAGTTATTCACGGAACGGTGTTATAAATAACAAAATTTATCATTGTTGAAATGAAAATAATGATAAATTTTAAAAAAACACGGGAAACAATTTATGCGGGAGCCTCGTGAATACGTGAGTTATGCAGGCGCTTGGGTTATCACATTTGGATATTTTGTTACGGAGAAGAGAAAAAAAAATGTAAAAAAAAAGCAAAGTATGAAAGGAACAAGCAGGAATAAAAGAATAAAACGAATATAATAACCTGACGACCATGGCACTTTTAATCGCCCGAAAGTGAGTGGCTCTCGTAAGTACATCTTGAAACATCAATCAAGTCACTCGCAAAGATATTAAAGGAACCCGTTAAAAAAAAATATATAAAAAAAAGAACGATAAAGCCTTCGAGATGATAGCAGATTCTTGCGAGCGTAGCAGGAAAAAATGTCTAAGCCATAAATATCAATGAAGAAGCAACTACGGATATTTCACGTTATAAGACGAGGTTTCCACATTTTACAGTTCGAAATGCTAAAAGAAAGTGATTTAAAAGTCGAAAAGTGCTAGGAGTATTTTAAATAAATTCATTAATTCCAATGCTTATCTCCTTTACCTTGCACTGGTCGGTTAAGTAATCTGTAATACCTTAATCAAAAATCTGTTTTACCGACACGCCTTACACCGTTGCTGTAAATATTATGGAGATATATGAAATCCGATATTGTCATCCATTCCAATGAGAAAAATGACATTGAAGTGACATTAAAAATTAGCGAATAATCTTTTACGCAGTGGCGTAATGTCATGAGAAAGATTTATTGATAAATGAAAAGTTGTTATGGGTGTGTGAGTCACTTTATGCTAGGTGTCAGGCCGACTTGCATTAACAAAGGAAAAGGCGGATTCGTTACATGCCATGCATGTCATATCATATGAATATGATATGTTACAGCATCCATTTGAAAAGTTCAACCTCGCTTCATTCTTGAATTAATTAAAAATTGCACTCAATAGGCCGTTTGAAATTTTCAATTATTTCAATCACACTTTGTCGTTAGGTTAGACATACAAGCAGACATTTCCGGCATCGATTTTTGTCACGTGAAATCAATGAACTGATTCTTTGTATGATTTTGAGAATATACAAATTTTGTATTTGGAATTTGATTTTCAGATTTTTAATTTAATCAGGTGGTCAATTCATTGCAATGCTTTGTTGTACTGGTGTAGCAGAAAATGAACTTCTGCCAACACTCCCTTCTATTTAAATGGCATGAACACCACTGATCTATGAAGATCGGCTTGGATGGAATGCTGACGTGATGCTTGGAACAGTGAGAAATGTCGACGACTTCCTACAACCAACTGTCATAATTGTCACCGACCCCCGAGTGAATCAGGATATACTCAGGTGGCGACATAACCTTATATTTCTTTCCGTTCATCTTTCATGCGGACGTACGCATTGTGGATATAACTTTTTTAAGTTTTACTTTGAAGTCATTATTGGGTAATTTAATGATGTTATATTCTACTGGATGGTCCTTAATTTATCGTCGTATTCCTCTGTCCGCTTCGAAAGTCACGTCCTTACGCATTCGTAAACGCGCCAAATGCGATGTTTCGACGATCTTTTGCTGGGGGCCTTGACATTTGCATTGTAAATTTTCGACTAGTTAACACAATGAGGTTTACTAACTGGTTATTATTTACTTAATTAATTGTGATTTATTTGGCTATTTTCAACAGGTCTCTATATTAAAAATTTTCAGATATTATTAATGCATGTCGTCTACTACAGGAAAACCTATAAATTATCATGAATTATTTATGTGTATTAACGGTTAGAGAATTGATCGGTAGAGATAAGTAGGGAGATGCACAACGCTGCGGTTTTAGGCGATACGAAACTTATGACGCCAAATCGTTGCGGCGAATTCCGAAGTCCGATTGTGATCATCGCCTCCGTCGGTAATGCGCATCCCGTCGTAGCCGACCTTAACGTTGATCACGAACGTGAATTATAGCTTGGCGGGCAGAGGTTCTCCGCTACTTACCGCTGGTTCCCAAAGTAACGGTTCGAACGACGCCGCTCATTAGATATTGCCTAAATATTTTTTGTATTACAATCTTAAGTTCGACATGTATTTTTAAAAAATTGAGGTACTACGGGTATGAAGTTATCACCTCAGTATTTGGAAAACGTTTTATTAATAGGCTTTTTCAATAGTTCTTGAAGAATTCTATAGTTCGTGGTCTCGTTCTAAGGGTTGCTTTAGGAACCAGTGGTAAGTAGCGGAGAACCTCTGCCTACCAAGCTACACTTTCATGATCACGTTCAGTTAGGCTACAAAGGGATACGCATTATTGACGTAGACGATGATCACAAAATCCTACTTCCGGACTTGCTGCTACGATTTAGTGCCATGATTTTGGTATCGCCTAAAACCGTAGAGTTGAACATCTCCCTGTTCATCTTTGTATTTAGTGAAAAAAGTCTCCTCATTTACGTTTGAACAACTTTATTTCTCAAAATATTATAAGCAAGGCCCCCCTAGGTTTATGGTGTTTCATAAAAGTATATGCTCTGTCGGTAAGGAAGATATCCCTGGTTGGCATTGTTTTCGTTCGGTAATAGTAGGGGCGCAGCATATAATCAATAGAGCAGATTATTCCGTATTGCGTGAACCAAGGATAATTATTAATTGCTGTAAATAAGGACTATTTTAGATCATGATTAACTTAATCGTAATTTAGTGTAAATTGACGTGCAAGGCCCTCTGGATTGTCATCTTATGTTGCATCGGTAACAAGAAGAAAGCGCCATTAGCATCATTCAAGAGCTCCAGACATTCAACTTCAAGTTTCAAGTCCACCATCATGGTTGTCACCCGAGTAATCATTGCATCGTGGCGAATGAATGGCCGCCTC
>JARPRH010000059.1:617442-635474 GCA_031763665.1 Calameuta haemorrhoidalis | reverse complement strand
AGAAATCTGAATTCCAATTCCTCGAATTTCCTCTGGTTTTTGTTGCAATTGATTCCACAATGCCAGTATTTCCCTTTACAAATATTAAAAATTACTCAAAATTTCATTATGGGTTGATTATATATATTTCTTCCTATATAAAAATGCACTCACCTTGTAACGATGACTTCATCATCAACAGCTGCAATGAAGTTTTTGGATCTGGTATAATAATCACAGAGACCATGACCCATAAATTTTTGTGTTTCTATAGGCGCTTCTTTAGCCCTGACCATAATTTTTAAAGTAACAGATCGACCCTTCACATTAGCTTTCTTCATTCGTGCACAGACTTCGACTGATAACTTTTTTAAAAAATCTTCAGCATCTATTGAGTTCCTGAATCGAATACCATAATTCACTTCTGCTGATACAGACTTCCTTACGTGTTCCAAATTCAATTTGGAATTGTCCACACCTCGACTCATGTTGTGTAGCATCTCTCCAGTTTTCTTGCCAAATTCTTTTTGCAAAGAAGCTAAAGAGATATTTTGCAATTCGGCACAAGTCTGTACCAACATACCCTTTAATTTGTGAGTAGTAGACATACCCACACCTATAAAAATTTATACTCAATATCTCCAAATTAAACAATAATTCAATTAATAAAATTAATGCTTGCCTGGTAAATCTCGAACATTCAATGATCCAATATAGGATCGAACCATTTCTTTTTGTAAATAGAATTGACCATCAGGTTTAGCCTTCTTGGTAGCCAACCGAGCTTGCAATTTGTTTCCTCCAAAACCAGTGGAAACTGGACATCCAGTTTTGTCTCTAATTTCCTTCCGGATTATTTTTGCAAATTGCATAGGATTTAAACCGGTCTCAGCCAGGATTGAAGTACAATCAGCATACATTTCGTCGCAGCTGACAGCTTCAATGTTTAATGTGTATGATGCAACCGTGTCGTACAATGCGTAGGAAACTTCTTTGTAGCCCTCAAAATCGTATCTTATGGTTTTTAAATTTGGACATAATTTTAACGCTTGTCCGAGAAACATTCCATTTTTGACTCCCGCCTTGCGGGCTTCATAAGAACAAGACGCCACTTCGGACATAGAACCGAAATCATCGTCCTCCATATTATCTTCTTTTTCAGCTTCAAAATCATCATTGGCTTCCTCTTCCATAGCTTTTGTTGGTACTCGTGTTTTACGATTCCCTTTAGCATGAGCAACAGCAACTGGCTGACCAACCAGTTCTGGCTTGTTTCGTAAACCTACAGATACAAAGAAACAATCCATATCTATATGCATTACAATATTTCCAATTGATTTCTTCCCGTTATCATTAACTGGAACATCAAAAATTTCCGTATCCGAATCTGAATCATTTCCATTTGGAGAAACAGTTGTTTGAGTTTTGCGGACTGCGGACTTCAGTCGGTCTAATCCAGGAAAAGTTCCATCGCTTTTATCTCGCAATTCGTTTATATAGTCTTTGAAAGTTGCGCCCATCGTTGCGATATGATGAAGTCGAGAATTGTTATAGAATTCTGTAAGGAAACCGGCATTCTGCGTCGAATTGTTTTGGTTAGTTTTTGGTTGTGCATTTTGAACTTGTCTCTGATTCACTACACTTTCTTTTGTAGGCTCCTGTATAATTGAAGAATTTGGGAAGGACGTTGAAACTATTCTTGCAGCATTGATATTCTTAAATGTACCAGAATTGGGTTTTGTAAATTCTTCGTTGTTACTTTTAGCCAACATAGATGGATCGTTCTCATTCAAGATTTCTTCTGAGTTTACAGGTTTATTATTTTTAATAATACTTGAAGTCGTGGCAATATCTTTAATGGATTGGTTAGCAGTCTCCGATAGAGATTTTGGACAGTTTTGATCCTTCGTACCATTACTTGAACTAGTTGCCAATTTTTCATTCGTCCCACCAGCCTTGAACATTAATCTTGGCTGCGTCTCAGTACAATTAGTGTATAATAGATATTGCTGATAATCCAAAACGCGGCCAGCTTTCAAACTATCTGAAATCCATTCTGGTTTACAAATGGGTACCGGATGCTGACTCTTCCTGTACATGACGATTTTGGAGTATGGTAAATTTGATGCTATTATGTGTGTTGTAATACGTGGTCGCATATAGTGATGATAAATGCCACCATGAGCCATCATTAATCGTTTCAGTTCATCCGCCGAAGGATTAGTATAGCCATTTACAAATATTGCTATTCCTTGAAAGAGAGTTGAAGCATTTTGAAATTCCTTAGAAGCGATTATCTGGAACTGTTCTTCTAACTTGGCCTTTTTCGCTGCCATATATCCACCCTGTACGATAAAAATTGTTATACATCTTATATA
Organism: Calameuta haemorrhoidalis; assembly: GCA_031763665.1. Classification (NCBI taxonomy): domain Eukaryota; kingdom Metazoa; phylum Arthropoda; class Insecta; order Hymenoptera; family Cephidae; genus Calameuta; species Calameuta haemorrhoidalis. The sequence continues at coordinate 633,117 of JARPRH010000059.1, read as the reverse complement.
GCATACTTCTCCTTATATATGTATAAACTAATTAACAATTTCAAATTAAATTAATTTTAATAAACCAAAATTGGCACAATTAGTAACACCGCGTAACATTCAAAAAAAATATTCGTATCAATGGATAAAACAGAATTAAAAAATTCCCGCCAATTTCTGTACGTGAGCACAATAAATTCCATTTTATCGCCAGCAGTATAGTACAATGTAAAAAATAGTATAAATTATTTATTGTTTACCCAATCCTCAAAGCCATTTTCGCCCCAGTTTGTATTTTTCTTTCTCTTGGACATTTTAATACTTTTTATTCGATCGTTCGTACGATTGACGTCTCCATCATTTAGGTTGGTTGAAATCAAGTTTTCTTATGAAATATTCTTCTCATAGGCAAAACGTAATTCCATTGTTTCTCAAATTCTTAAATCCGACACTAATCTCAGACTTTTCGTACGCGCATAAAAATTGCGATTACTAGAATTATCACAGGATTTTCCGAAACCCATTTTTCCCGTGATTTCACATTAAAACAGGTTAGGATTGCACTGAGTTTTGCTATTGATGAAGTAGATTTCTACTTATCTCGTAACACTGATAATTCAGTAATAGAATTGCACAATACGCAACTATAATATTGATATGCAGAGGACGATTGAATTTTTAATTTAATAATATTGAATTCGTATAAAAGTTGATTCTTTATTTTTCGCAAATACGTAAAAAAATGTATCGATATAAATTTGCTGAACAATATTTACGTTTGTAATGATAGACGTTTATTAAATACGCCTCGGCGATAAAAATTAAGCACTGTATAACAATGATGTTTATAACGAATTCTTTTGTGTATAATACATGTTCAGAATATACTGTTAGTTTTTTTTAAAGGATCCTGAATAAAAGATCATAACGTATCAGGCATTCGACTGACTTGCGATGGTTTAATTTATCAATTTGATAAAATAAAAATATATATTATACACCGTTATAATACATCGATAGACAAAATGGACTTTACAAGTATTACAGGATGGCGCAAAATAATGATACGTACAATTAAATAGAAAACAGAGCGGGAATAAAATTTCTACAAATTCTAAAGATAATCAATTCTAAAAACGTATCCTTTCTTCCTTTCCTTATGCCTGCCTCCATTAATAAAGAGACACGCCAGTCTAAAAATGTTTATTACAAAACTCTATAGGTAAATAATTGTCTTGTACCTTTTAAAATTGAATTTCTTAATAGTGTTTCTAGCGCCATCCTGTTTATGCAATATAACTTTTTTACGTTGTAACAACAAATAGACGTTCTACAATAATAACGCGTATAAAGTTCGGAGCCGAGCCAGCCGTACTCCATCTGTAAAGAATGTTATTAGAATGTGTTGTTCTGGTTAATTGTGAAAAACCGCAGCAGGCCCTATTTTTACATAATGAGAAGCGTAGAGAAAACAGAAACAAGTGACGTCAACGAATTCTGTTGGAACAATGATGTTTTGGTACTTGTATTGCAAGTATTTGCAAACTGAATGAATGGCTGAGTTTACTCAATTAGAAATTCAATATAGCTCCCGAACCGTGTCATGAAAATTAATTCTTTGTTCAAAAATATTCTAAATTTTCCCAGGCACTGAGTGCTGCTCGAATCAGTGCCAATTATTATATCTTAAAGAATTTTTTATCTACACGAACACGGAAATAAGTAATTTCTAGCGAAGATTTGTCTAAGCTAGATATTGCTTATAGGCTGAAGTCATTTGCTCCAGGAAGATGAAGGTCAGCACGGTGTGAGGTCCTATACGTGCGTAGTATGGGAAGAAGCCTTTCCAAAGTGCGAAGATTCCTTCGTTTCGTACAACCTTTGTCAGCACGTCTATGGTTCCCTTGAATTCGGGTTTGCCATCTATCGTCTTCATGTTTTGGATTCTGAAAATGAATTAATCTTTGTGAACAATGTTAAAAATACCAAACCACGGATAGAAATACTTCCAATACAATGATCTGAAGATAAATCAAAATGGAATAATTGGTTGGATACTATCGAGCAGGAAAGAATTTCCAAGTAAATTTAGTAACAAAGGTTACAGGTCACAATCATAAAGCAGGGCGATTAATTAGATTAGTATTGCCTGCGGGTGTACATATTTGTTTAGCATTCCCATAATTATAAAATAATATTAATTAACTTGAACTTTGTTCAGTGATTAAGAAATAAAGTGCTATTGTTAAAATTGTATGTGATAAGATGCAATGTTTTGTTAAGATTTTGAGAAATTTTGCAAAATTTTTAAAAGGTTCTACCTAGTCTTAGCAATATCCACGGGCATTGAAGCGGCAGTGGTGGCTAAACCGGAAATCATTGAGCTGGCAAAGTGAAGAACGATGTTTTCCTCGAAGTATCCTAAGAAAAATGGAGTCATGCATTATTAAAATCATTTGAAATAATATTTTTTTTGGAAATTAACTTTGACATTGATTTTTGAGCTACACGGTATTTGTATTAGCGCGAAATATTTTAAATAACGATTAATATATTATTAAGTATTGTTCCACGTGCATAAATTGACTTTTTAAATATTATATAAAAAGAACAAGTCGGTCGCTGTATACCGGCACAAAAATAACTGATGTGAATTATAAATAAACAGTCGAGTGGCTCAGAACTTCATGATATAATTAGATGATCTTTCGAGGTATATAAAATTTGATTTTTTTAGATCAAATTCGTATTGCATAACGCTCTTCAGATATTTGTTTAATTAAGAATTGTATGGTTTTCAAATTTGATATTCAAATACACATTACAAAATTCAATTTGTAAAAGATGCATTTTTTTATTGCAATTATTAAACAAATGTCGACATAATAGAACATTTTTTTCAAATTACCTGTGTCTAACAAGGCCTGCTTAGCCTGTGAATATGATGCAAGTTGAACTGCATTTACTACCATAGCTCGTCCCATGGTTGGAATAGCACCACGCCATAAAGTTAGTATTCCCTCTTCTCTGGTAATACGGAACAAAGCATCAAAAACATTTTTGTAATTACGTCTGTCGGCTGAAAAACAAAAAATTATCATTACTAATCTATCGATATGCAGAATTAAACCAGTAGAAATTGCACTATATATTAAAAATTGTTGAATCTCTGTGCTTCCACTTGCGTCAGAGAGAATATCTTGCATAAGAAATATGTTTGTAATGAATGATATACAGGGTATTGACAGAAATAAGAATACTATTATATTGACACTGATGACTCCTTAAGCAAACTGATCAATATCAAAAGTTCTACCACTCACATTGTCAATCTGTAAATATTTGCCATTCTTCTTTACACCTAAGATAAGTTGATCGTGTCACGGTGTACAGGTTTTAATAAAAGATATGACATGTTATTATACAACTGTCAAATAATTCAGCATTAGTCGAGTATTTGTAAATTACTTTAGCATATTAAAAATTGCAAGTCAAATAAATGTTCCGTACATTGACTCAACACATCATATCCAAAAATATACATTGCACCGCATAAGGAAAGAGGATGCTGATTATAAACTAATTAATTAAATGTTACATTACTATGAAACCTGCACATTATAAGGGAATGAAAACAAACTTAAAATTAATGATGAACTGACCTAGTGGCAATCTTCCATCAGCAGTCATTCTAATAAGTGCAACTTCAGCAGGCGTCCCGACAAATGCCCCGACGCACCCAGCTGCCATACCTAATGCAGCCTTTGTAAGGAAACTAGGTTGTCCATCTTTCCTATACACATAAAAAAAATGATACAAATATTAAAACAGTAACTATAAAAAAGGAACCGTATTAGAAAAAAAAATAATTGAAATTTAAATCTGGCTAAACCGCGGAATACGACTCCTTGAAGTTAGCTGTGCTTTTGTTACATGTAGTCCTTCTAGAAGGAAACGTATTCTGCTGTTTTATCTTACTTAAATCGTTCATAATCACGTGGATGAAACATTGACAAGAATGCTGTTTCGATTTACGTAAGGCCAAAACATTGTGGGTAAACAAATGACAGTTTTGCGAGACTCATTAGTCGCACGTTGCATTGTTGATGGATAAAATTAGCTCAAATTCAGAGACAAGGACACACACGTGTTAGAGCACAAGTTTGCCTCATGATACTCACGAGGCTAATTCGAAGAGCCAAGTGTAGATTCCCAGCCTAGTGGTCGTATAGGTAGCTTGTCTCATAAGACCCGCGGAGAGGCCCGAATACATTCCCAAAAAGCCTTCATTTTTGATAATCGACGAAATCACAGACAGAGTGGATGTCTTCGTGCCACTGAGTTGCATACGATTTTTTATTAAATCTAATGGCTGTACAAAACAGGTAGCTGCCATTCTGTAATTATACAAAAAAATGTTTCAGGTTTTTTTTCTTCAATTTCTTATCTGATACACATCGTGAATTATGACTCAGTGAAATGTAGATTATTTGCAGTGTATAATAGTACGAATTTTTCGCAATTTTTAGCATTAATAAGTGGAGATAACAATACGAGTGGATCTTGAAAATATATGTATGTACATACAGTGACGCGCGTATCAGTTCACTTTATTACGAAACTGCTATTGTGTATTACATAAATCATTATCGTAAACGAATCTTATCAATTTATTTGAGTATCTTTAACTATACACAATTTCAGTGATGTATACGTGTTTATCAATTTGAATAAATAATAATTTAAAAACTGAAATAAAAAAGGAATATGTAACTGCATTTCCAATTAATCGAATCAGTTTGTCGATCTTGAGAAATTGAGTTTTGAAACATGCAATATACGACAATCGTGCATCTTGTACTGTCCATTGAACATAACTGTTTTTCTGATTCTATATTACAACGAACTATATACAATAGAAATTCATTATGCTGCAATCAATATAGTTTAACATTGTAAAAGTGAAAGTTCGGAAAATTGAGTACAGCGTCGGTAGATGAAATTTAGAAAATCTAAATTTCAAAGGCCATGTATTTGATCATGGATAGAAAAATTGCAAGAGTTTTGAAAAATCTGGTAATCAGGGTTTAATTCTGAATTTATGACCTTTTGACCTCCAAACAAGAAATCGTCAGAAAACAAAATTGATTTCCAAAAAATATTAAAAATATACCATCTAACTAAAAATGAAGAAATGAGTGAAGTTAAAGTTCTAAAGAATAAATAAAAAAGAATAGAAAAAAGAAAATGGTTACACCTACCCTGAACTTCCACCAATGAGGAACTTAATGCCGTTAGGCACTGTCTTTTGGTCGGACATGGTGAAAAATTTCCCAAGACGTTAAAGTGATTAGAAAATTTTATTCAAATTCTGCTCCACAGTGTTTTCCGCCACGTCTCAAGTTACAATGAGTTGGTTCTCAAATGCGAAACACAAAATATCACCGGCAGCAGGCTTTGGCCTGGGCCACTGAACCACTCGATTATTGTGATTAGCATGTGTGTCAGCTGATCTGGAAATATGGAATTTTTCGTTATAACTAGTGACATCTTGCGGTTGTGGATTCTCTACCGTGCTGCCATCTTACAAGGCCATATCGAACTTACGTTAGATGAAATTTCTCATATTATTTGTTTGGCTTAGTATTTTTACCATTTTGTGGTAAACTGTAATATTTTAAACTTGTATTTCCGAGCCGATATTAAACTACATGCTAAACAGGTTTTTAACTTTGAAATACGCTTGAACCCTTAATTTAATTTCCTGTTTTTATAATTGCAAACCAAAAAGAAAGCCAAATGGATAACGAATTCGAATTGTGGGATTACAAAGATGTCCAAATCGAGGCCTGTCATAGGTTAAAAGAAGGATTCATGATGATACATACTCAAATGCAAGATGTGAAGGAATATGTAGAAGAACGAATTAAGGACGTCAGCGAATCTCTTAGGTTTATTTTTTTTAAATAACTTTAACTAATTTAATTAGTTTGCATTTATCCTCCTTTCCTACTGTTGAGTTTCAACGCCGAGGAGATATTTGTAAAGAGGGTTAACCTCCATGTATTTTGTCTCTGAAAGGAAATCTATGATATTTCAACATCCTCCAGAACTTCTTTTCTGGTCCAGCATATCTGCTGTGCCCATTAATCCTACTAGTCGTAAAATACAAAGTCTAGTATCTCCTCGGCGGTCTCAGGAACTCGATGAATCTGCAAAACCCGTTAAAAGTTTAAAAACAGTAGAGACTAATTCTTTATGCGTTATATCAATACATTAGACTACTTAAACTAATATCGTTTTATATATTAGAACCTGTGAAAATCCAAAGAAAATATCTCTATTGGAATCGGTAAAGAATTTTTATGAAAATGCTTTCCGTCAATTATGTGCAGTCCAAAAGTTATTTCAAGAACATTCAATCTCCAACGAAATAAATTCTTCCATAGAGCGCGAACTGCGCACAAAGCCACCATTTCACATTTCCCAATCAAAACTCAAAAAGGCTTTTACCTACTGCAAGAATCATTTAGAAAGATCTAATGACGTCGAAGCAAGAATTGGCTCATGTAATTGTTTCTGGACAAACATTCCTGAATACAAGTTAGAATCCACACAAGACATTATTGATCGACCAAAATGTCCGCCATCTTCCGAATTCGATGAATCCGATTTAAAATTCAAACAGGACATGGCAAAATTGAGAACTACGTTATTTTCTATGTCCAGAAATTTCAAAAGGTTCAGGTACATAATATTTCAATAAATCTTAAACAGTGCGAGTATTTTTAATCTTTTTTCTTAACGCTCAACGAACACTTATCTGCTCACATGTAATGTTTTAGATTGGAAGATGGATTCATCAGAGCAAGTATAGTGGACAGACAAAAAATAGAATGCCGTTCAGGAACGAGAAAAAGTTTCGAGGAAATCGTCACCCTAACCGATTCGTTTGCTCCACCTGTATTGGAAACTGAATTAAAACGTGTCGGAATTTTGAAATTTGTTGACGGCGAGTTCAAAAGCTGCGAAATTTGGTTAAAACTTCTAGATAGTCGTGGCGAGCAGCTCAGATCAAGATGGCAATTTGTCCTGCAGCCACAAATAGAAAATATAACAAGAAAACGTCTGATACCAGTACTGCACTTGGTACCAGTGACGACCTACGAATATCTCTCAGAGATCAAAGAAAATGGAATGAATTTTACGCTGCATGAAAACGATCTTGTTTCTTTATTGGATAATCGAAATGAAGAGGCTGCTTGGTTAACCACCTGGAAACCACAATTTGCGACTATACATGGAAAAAATATTGCTGCTGTTATTATACAGAAATGTTGGCGTGGCTATAAGGTTATTTCAATTAATTATCCTTGTTTCCCAAATGATCCTTGTTTTAATTAGCACAACTCTAACTTATATATATGAATCTAATATTACATAGACAATTTTATTAACATGCTCTAATACCTTTATAGCTTCGTAAAGAATTTTTCGAAGCCGATTGCAAATACATAGCTGCCAGTGTATTGTGGACAGACTGGATAGTGGTGAAGAAGAAAAGGCAGATGCACACAAATTTTTTAAAAAGCACGTTGCAGTATGCAATCGTCACTAAAAATTTGACCAAACCTTTTAGCCGCGATTACAAGACTCTTATTCAGGAACCACATTTTGTAATTCATTTACCGTCGATGGGACTGCCGCAGGTATTAATCACTTTGATAAAAAAGAATCTAGAGAATGAAAAAAGTCTTTAAAAAAAACTTGCTGACAATAAAACTTATTTTTTTTTAAGGATTTTCGAAAATTAATGTCATCGGCCGAATTTTCTGTGTATCAAAACGTAATGGCACTGAAAATATCATTTTTACAAAATCCATTTTGTCAAGTACTGTACGTACTTCCGGTGTCTCCAAACGAAGATCTCTTAACTATGTATCACGATCTGATAGAATCTGTCTATCCAGAACAAAATTTGCAGAAGCGAGTAACTTATTTAGAATTGTCAGAAGCCAAAACTTTTAGAACCTGTTCGTTCAATGTATCCAGAAGTCTTTACTGTTCTCACGACACAATAGACGCGATAACAAAGAAGATTGATAACACGCCAGTTTATATTTTACCATGGATATTGGATGAATGTGATGTAAGGTTGGCAGGACTGATGAACATCCCACTGCTTGCTCCTGAAATGGAACTTCAAAATAAATTATTGAACAAGTCTTACATGGCTAATTTAATAACGGAATTAGACTTGGAACAGCCTGTATACGTTACCAACATTAGAGACTATGGAACACTGTGCACCAAAATGGCGGAATTAATTTGTCTCCATACCGAAGTCTGTGTTTGGTTAATTAAAATTAATCTGGGCGACGATGGAAGACAAACTGGAGTTTTTCTTATCAATCATATCAGTATCCCATTTATGCCAATACTGAGAAAGGAGCGAAATTCTTTTGGCAACGAGTGGAAAAACAACCCAGAACTTAGAACAGATTTTCTAAAGAAGATGATGCACCATTTACCACAGGTCGTTTCAGTCGTGACAAGACTCTCATCAATTTACAAAAGCTGGAGACAATTTTGCGGTCATATTAATAAATATGGCTGTTTGTTACAAGCTGTACCAAATGAAAAAATGGCTCGACCATTAACAGTCATGTTTTTTGTGCCTGCGCATGAAACTGGAGAACCACCGGAAATCGTAGGAACTGCAGATCGAATATATTTGGGTATTCCCATTGAATTAATAAAAAAATATAGATCAGAAAGTATCTCTGGATCTACCTAATTATTTTTTTTTTATTAGATCCTACTGCTTCCACTGCATTTGGCTACATGATTCCACAAACTTCAGTAGACACTAGTCACTTACAACCAACTGTTAATCGACTAGCTGCTGCTTTGCAGAGTCAAGGATATTTTGGTCATTTATCAATAAATCTATTTTGTCATCTTCATATCAAAGAGGATAGAACTATTGTTCTTGTGGTAGATGTGGATCCATTTTATGGTCCAGCTCAACATTTTATCGATTGGATGCAGTTCAGTATTAATGGCGAATACATGTCGTCAACTAATACATTGGATGGAGCTGTCGATATTCTTCCTGAAGCTCGAAGGCAGAGGACATCAATTATTCCATCGACTACAAGAATTTATAACTGGAATGAAACCACTGAAAGATGTGGAATTGCCATAAGCCATTTGCATCATAGCCGATTTCCACGGTACAGTTGGAAACAGCTTAAAAATATTGCTGAAAATTGTGGTGTAAGTGATTTACAGAATTTTGATTAATATACAATATTATGTATAATTAACTTATTCTAGTAATTTATATATACAGTTTCGGTATAATGCTTATACCAAGGAAGGCTCTCACTTTATACTTCATGATGGAGAACAAAAAAATGATGCTATGGTTGTTGTCATCGGTTCAAGTATGCACACGATATTGTCATCGACAGGGACGAATTTGAAAAAATTAACCAAGTTTCTTGGACGGAAACCAAGAGAAGGAAAGCCTGATACAAATATAATGGCGGCTGCGAAATTTTTTCAAAAATTGTCCTTGGAGTACCAAAGCGTAACCATGGACAAGTGTTCGACTTTTGGAAACTTAGAATAGAATAAAGAATTACGAACGTATTATCGATAATTAAGAGAATTTTTATTTCAAAATAATAATTTCTTCTCAATCACAGCAAACTTCAAAGTAATAATTACGAGCGAATCAATTCGATACGCGATACACGATAATTTCGTATAACCTTAATACACTCGATTTTATATATTGGCAAAAAATTGTCACCTTTGCTGCAGTAAAACTATTAACAGATCCAAAGCAGATAAATAATGGATAACGATGTGAAGTGCAAAAAAAATTTGGCAGGCACTTTAGAAAATGCCAGATGAGTACAATGCTGCTGCGAAGGTACCGAATTTTGCAAAATTTATAATTGGCGGTGCATCCGGGTAATTACAAAAAATTCAAAAAAGTGCTAAAATATTATTCAAATACGTTATTAAAGTCACTGAAAAATACTCACCATAATGTATAACAATTTCTTCACTGTGAACAGAATAGTAGCTCAACTGGTAACGCACCCAATGGATGTAATAAAAATTCGCATGCAAATCTCAAGAGTCTCTCTTGGCCAAATAACGCGATATACTTTTGCAACCGAGGGATTCCATGGATTTTACACAGGATTGTCAGCCAGTCTGTTCAGGCAAATAACCTACACGGCAGCTAAATTGGGAACGTACAACATGTTGATAGATTCCAGCGAGTTGGTTATAGAAGCTGATTTAATTGACAAAAAATCTTAAATACAATTGCACCAAGTAATACGAATTGTTTTAAATATAGAGAAAACTTTGGTCATCTCAGTTACGGCGTTACGTTGTCATTAGGAATGATTGCTGGAGTAATTGGAGCATTTATAGGAACGCCTTCCGACGTGGTTATGATACGTATGATAGGAGACATAAGATTACCTAAAGGTAAATTTTGATAAGGTTATAAATTTATATTTTAATAAAAATTTAATAATCGCATTGATTTAAGAGAGACGAAGAAATTATAAAAACGCTATTGCGGGTTTGGATAAAATTTTCAAATTCGAAGGCGCTACCTGCATGTGGCGTGGTGCTGTTCCTACTATGGCAAGAGGAGCCATAGTCAGTGCAGTACAATTGGGTACTTATTCTCAGTCAAAATTTTTATTAAAAGGTAATACTGGTCGCTAATATTTTTTTTTATATCTGCTATCGAAAGATCCTATAAGTATATTAATTTCTCATTATAACCTCACTTTATTTTTCAAGGTGTTGCCGACGATGGTTTACTTTTACAAATTGAAGCATCGATTATATCTGGATTAGTGATAGCAATCACTTCGCTTCCTGTGGACGTCGCAAAGACGAGGTTAATAATTAATTAAAATAATGTATTTTTTAATGAAACGATTAAGGGACATAAAATTATTTATTTAGGATACAAAATTGGAATTATCCTTCCAAGCCTCCCAGTGCAGCCACTGTTATCAGTGATATCGTTAAGGTGGAGGGTTTTTTGACAATGTGGCGAGGATTTTTACCATATTATGCAAGAATATGCCCGAACACCATAATCACTCTAGTTTGTATGGAACAATTAAGCCAGCTGTACATGAGAACTTGGCATTCGTAGTCACTTATCGTTTTACGATATAAAATTCGTAAAACTGTTTTAAATGTAACAATGAGTTACGGTATAGCTTACATAAAAGTTTCTCTGTAAAATCTGGCGAATTGTTCATTGAAAATGAAGGTAAGTACAGTGTGAGGTCCTATTCTGCAATACGTTGGCCAAAAACCTTTCCAAAGGGCGCGAATACCTTCGGTTTTGACAATAGAGAAGATTATTGATATCATACCAGCAGCCTTTCCGGAGCTCTGCATATTTTGTATTCTGTTAAAAGAATAAGATAATTTGATTAAATAATCGAGAGAGAGAGGATATGAATATATTGTGATAGTTATTTAATACCTTGTTTTGGCAATGTCAAAGGGCATTGAATTAAAAGCAGTGACCAATCCTGATATCATAGATGAACAAAAGTGTAAACTTATTCCATCTTTGACACTGTCTGCGAACATGAATAATAAAAGTAATCTTACTGTATAAATTATTGTAATTTTACATTTACATTTTGTCGAGAGAATATTTTTAGATTGACTGTAAGTCGCTAATTGTGACATATTAACTACGGCGGCTCTTCCCATAGTTGCGACAGTGCCGCGCCATAGATTTGTAACACCCTCTTCTTTCCAAATTCGAGTAAAAGCGTCCAATACGTGTTTGTAATTTCTTCTTTGACCTAATTTCAAAAATATCAATAAGATTTTATTTCAAAAATATCAAAAATGAAATATAACCATTGACCTGGTGGTAATCGTCCATCCGTCGTCATTCTAACAAGTGCTACATCGGCAGGAGTGCCAATGAAAGCACCACATACTCCAGAAAATATTCCCATACCAGCCAAAATTCCAAAATGTGGCCTTTCTGTATATCGATTTCTACATAATTTCAAAAATCATTATAAATAATTAATCAAAGATTATTGTATTCAATTTTGAATGAAATCATTCAGGTAATTACCTCCAAGTATCTAAAAGTTGATTGTATATACCAAGACGGGTCGTAGTGTAGGTAGCTTGACGAACTAAACTTGCTGATAATCCAGCGTAAAATTTCATAATTCCTTCGTTTTTAAAAAGTTGACTGACCACCGTCAATATTCCAAGCGGCTCTTTGCTCATTTGCATACGATTTTTTAGTACATCCATTGGATGAACGAAACACGTGGCGGACATTCTGGCCAAGGTAGATATTAATCATGTAATAAATTTTTTTTTTATTAGGTGACAAAGTATCGTTAAATCAAAAATATAGCTAGTAGTTGTAATTAATCTATGAGAGAATTTTACGATACCCTGAGAGACCCGCGTTTAAGAAATTAATGCCAGGTGGCAAATTTTGTAGTTTCCCTTTTGATGATTTATCTCCTGAATCACTCTTCTTGTCAGACATGCTTAACCTTTTAGGTAAAATATTTTTTAAGAAAATAATTCACAGTTATTGATACAATAAATTCTTATTATGTATATCGGCAATATAAAGTTATTTATAAAAGATATATTATCGATATCAAATATACAAAACTTTTATGAAAAAATATTAAGTAATAAAGTCAATTGAAAAATTGATTTCTCGTATAAACATATGACAGCGCTGGTGGCGCCTCTATAATATTAAAGATGAACTACTCTATCCGTTAAAACTTTCAATGCACTAGCAAGGCATTAGTATATTTTTGTATTACAAATAAGATATATTTTATAATTGTTACATTAAATAATTTTATAAATAATGTATCTTCTCCTCTGGGATAGACTTTGCACATTGTGGAAGAATTTTTCGACGTTTCTCCACCAGAGTCGGTGCTTCTTCATATCTTTTAGGTGGTAACAGATTATTTTCTTTTTTAAATTTCTGTAATGGAATATAAACTTTATTATAATCAATGTTACCAACTTGAACGACAAGAAATTACCTGAATAGCTTTAAGCATTGGAAACAGAGGTCTGACACCCTCAGATTCCTTCAAGACTTCTTCTCCATAAGCAACAATTTTTTCATTGGTTTTTTGAATCATTGCTTTGCAATCAGCCGAATCATCTTCCATCATAAGTTCCCGTTTACGTTCAGCTTCTTTTTGAGCCTTAAAAGAAAGAAAGAAATTAATTTCTATTTCATACAAAATTTGATTTTCATTACCATTTGTTTACGAAGTGCGGCGGCATTTTCAATTTTAGCTTTTCGTTCTCTTTCCAAAAGTTCCTGCTTCTTCTTCTCGTCATATTCATTTCTTTTGATTCTCTGAAACTTCTCCCAGTCCTTCAAATTACGTTTTTCAATTTCCCGCTTCTTCTTCATCTCTTCCATTTCTGCTCGATATTTTTCCATTTCAATACGTAATTCCTCTTCGTATCTTTTACGCGATTCTATCTTCTTCAATTCCATTGCTTCTCTCTTCTCCAATGCTTTTCGTATACTCTCCTCTTCCTGCGCCTCGTGCGATTTTTGAACTGCCGCGCATTTCTTTGCTGAAATTAATACAAGTATATTTCAAGTTTGATTATACAATTGTTGTTGTACTTATTATTTACCAATATCAGCAGCATGCTTTGCTCTTTCGTTAAGTTCTTCTTGACGCTTTTGTTTGTCAATTTGTTCGACACGCTTCTTTGCTTTGGCGAGAACCTCAAAGGCGCGATTTTCAAATTCTTCTTCCTGCTTCATTTGAAGCTCGTAACGTTTCTTCTCTTCTATTGCTTCCGCGAAGAGCTGCGTCAGTTCCTTTCTTCTGCTTTGTATCTTTGAACAGTCACAGTTGAGCAGATTTAAGTTTGTATCTTCTACTACGTTTCGTACAATATTTTGCATTTAGTTAATTATTATATCAACTGATAAGATCACGTGACATACCTCTTCCGCTTCGCACTCTTTAATATTTTCTAATTCTCTGGCTATATTTTCCAAGTTCTGTTTTCCATATTGCAGCTCCTTCATTTGCATTCTCTTCAAGTCCCTTTCCATCTGGTCTATTCTAAAAAATAATTAGTAAAGTCTAACACGCATATTTTTTATAGCCACAATTAAAATCCTACTGTTTCTTTAATTCAATTCCGTGCTCCTTATTCTTTTTGACCTCTGCCTCAGCTTTTTGTCGTTCTTCTTCTTGATAATTGATAACATCTTTTTGAATAAGACTAGCATATTCCATTTCTCTTTCTTTATCAATATTTTCAATTGTTTTTTGAAAAGCTACTTGGGCGTCTCTCTCTCTGAAACACTGTGCATAAATTTTTCAAAAAATACTTATGTAATTGGCCGTTTGTTGTTATTATTATTTACTGTTAAATAGTCAAATTAGATACCTCAGAAGTGAGAAGAGCACCGAGAATAAGTCTGCACTGTGGCTTCTTGTAAAGAAGCAATTTTCTCGCCTCCTTTACGACTTCCATTCGCTCCGCTGCGTTTTTCGCTGCCATCTCTTTGATAAAATCCGCCCTTGCGGCTTCCTCCTGCTTTCTCTTTGCCAGAAGTTCTTCGGTGCGTCTTTTCCTTATATTCTATAGTGCATGCACGAAATTGTACAGTATATTGAATTATTTAGATTAATTACTTCTGGTAATATTTTTTCTTATCATGTACCCAGTACCTCGACTGTATTGTCCCAATTTTTGGACATTTCGTAAGTCGCCTGTCTAAGCTTTGTCATTTTAATTGCCGCTTTCTCGGCTATCATAGCCTTTCTTTCGTTTTCATGTGTATAATCCACCATTCGATTGTAAGCACTTTTTGACGCCACCAATACAAGTGGCCGCTCGGATATCTACAATATAATATGTATCACGTAAAGTATGAATTATATTTATATCCAATTAAGTAATAATACTCGACACCTTTGTATTTTGTAACGTTTGTCCAGGCTTGAGATAATAAGTAGAATGCATCGTGGAATACTCTTGTTGATTCCGTCCCATGTTCAAATTTTCCAAATTTATTAGTCATATATCACTTGCAAGCTTTATGTTGAAGGAGATGTGAAATTCCGTGGTATACTAGCTGCCGTAATGACAGCTAACCAGTTTAAATAGTCACACGAGTATTATCACAGTATTTTCAATCGTCATAGCAACATTCCATTATTGAATTTCAGTATTTCCAACGCAACAGTCGAGAGGCGTCCACGAGCGGACCAGTCGGTAAAACAGGTCTGTAATTTTATCAAATCTACTTTATCGTCGGAGTAACACGCAATGTTTCACGAAATGTTTCACGAAAGCGCCGCAAGATGACCGCGGAGCGTGATCGGTCACCTGTAGTGACAGCACGTGCTACAGCTGTGTGGTGTGCTACAGTTAGCTATTCTGGCTAAAGTGAGTATAACTGTGTTTTGAAGACGTTTCCAGTTGCGCTTGCGTCATTGAATAGTGCACAGTGTATTCCTCGAGTCATGAAATTGACTGGATGCACGGTAAGCCACCTAATAGCTCCTTAGAATGTGAAATACTTTGCCGCGTTTTACACGCTACACGACACCACGATGCACGTGCGCTAGTTCGAGCAGA
>JARPRH010000059.1:546770-557844 GCA_031763665.1 Calameuta haemorrhoidalis | reverse complement strand
AGATAATGCCGAATCATTACTCGGGATCCAATCGACCAGTCAGCCACTATTAGATCACCTAGACACTGGCGTTGATCTACCAATCAGATATCAGTGCTTAAAAAAAGCACCGGGTCAATTTCGTGAAACCTGTATGGGTATAACAAAAGAAGTAGGAAGAGATTAATTTGTATGACAAACGATAAGAAAAAAAAAAAAATGACAGATGCATAAAAATAATGATCGATCAATATTCCGGTTGCAGATCGATATTCCGATAGATCCTCAATTACCTGGAATCATTTATAGGATACGACGGATAACTAATAATTAAGATTAATTAAAAACTATAATCACTAGCCACTATCATGCTTTCTTTTTCTTTTTTTAAATTCCATATCAAGCCCTGTCAAAATAATAATAGTTAAAATTTAATAATTTTTTGAAAAATCTTCGTTCTAACCGTCCTAACGAATTCTATCTATTGGTACAATAAGACACGTCACAAAGGGGCGGGGGGGGGGGGGGGATGTAGAATCCAGTGGTAAAGATGGCCGAGTCAAAAGTGCACGAAATTTAACTGACATAAAAATGGAAGGGGATGGAAGGGTGTAGTGCGACAATATTTATAGTTCCTGACCCACCGCACTATGGGTATATCAGTATATAGACTATATATATATATATGTACGAGCAAAGTGAAGTTGGCCGTTTCACTGTTACGGCCCCCCCGAATTGCTCGACATAGAAATACGTCTACATAAGGGTGCCCGAGTACATACCTAAAGAGAAGCTACATAGGGGAGGATAACGTGCCGAGGGTTAAGATGGGACACGTGTTTGAGGATTGTGCGGGAGTGGTGGCGCTGACGTCGCCAACCCTGGCAGCTGGAGTTTTGCGCGTGAGAACTCGATGGCTCCGAGGTTCCCTGGTTCTCATCGCCACCTGTCCTCGCTCTCTGTCAGGGACCACCACACGCTTCTGGCACCCTGCCCTAACCACCCCCTGGGCCATCTTGGCACACCTCTTCGTCCTAACCTCACCCGGGACAAGGTAATCACGCCTAAGTCCCGGCTCGGAAGCTCCGAATCGTATACGTCACGGCTTGCAGGAAGGAAGCGTGTACGGAACGTGGGGGTCGTGTGCGAGAAACGTGCACCCTCCCCCTCTCCCACATTTTTTTTTTATTCTTCCTTCATACCTGTACACTGGTCTTCAATACCCACACGTACTCAGCGGAATCGGTCTTCTTATTTCTCTCGAAGCCTATGGCCGCCATGCTGAATTACACGGGTACCTTTTTTGTCAGTGCATAACGGTGCCGCTTCGCTGTGTACCGAATGGACCTGAATGACGATTTCGACGAAGTACTGTGACAATGAAGGAAAAATTTTTTTTAATACCTCCCTCCCCCCTTCCCTCGTACAAAGGGTTAATTTTTTTCTTTAATTACTGGAATAACGCATGCACGTTTTAACGAGACGTAATTTTTTTTAAATAAAAATACGATTAATTAGTTTTTCGTCAATATCGCTTTTTATTCGTTTAATTAAAAAATTCTACGTATCGAATAAAATTATTCGGGGGTTTAATGACTTTTAATCAGATAACAATTTTTTGAATAATTCGTAACGACAAAAATCCATGGGATCGCGCTTATACAATAAATTACAGTCTCACGGCGCTCGAGGCGTCGGCAATATCGAGTCGGAGGCGACGCCTTCGTCCCTGTATCGATGCATCGGTGTATCGTTCTCCTATCGGACTGTACTAAAAGATCGGTAAGATCGACGTGCGCGATCTTAGCTAAGGTACCGCAGCCGCGCGCGGGTTCCTGGCAATTCAAAGGAAGCCAATCTCGGCCGTCATCTCTTATGAAAGGGAAGCTCGTTACCCTGAAATCTCAGCGTGGTGCACGGACACGCGTTGCCAAGAAGAACAGAAGGACGATTTTACTTACGACTGCAGATCGCGGCTTTACGTACCTTTAGTTACCTGTAGTAACTTTAGTCTCTACGTCGTCCCGTGTGCACCAGCCTATATGGACCATACAGGAATCAGGAGATCAGCGACGGACCGGTATAACAAGCTCAGGTCTTGATCATCCGCTCTCCGGACGAATGGAATGAAACGATAAGAATTTAAAAAAAAAAGAGAACATGACGTACCATCCAAGAAATGATTTTGAAAATTATATTTTCAAAATAAATATTAAATTATCATTTTTCAAAATTCTTACGAAACACAATTTTTCATTAGAACGTTTTCAATTAATAGCCTCATAATCATTCTATGTATGTATGTAATTAATGATTATCTCATAGATCTTGATAAAGGTAAAGTCATTAGATTATATCAACAAAAAATATAGTCACTCCTTTTTTTATTTTTTTTTTATCACTTTTTTTTACAAGTCCAACACTTATACCATAAAGGCTAAGTGTTACCTTCATATGTGAGTATAGAGTACGAATACAGTACACATACGTACACACATGTACAAGAAGTGGTGTAATAAATGCAAATGACAGCCTCCTCCCTTCCAGGTCATAAAGAGAGAGGGGGGGGGGGGGGGTGAAAGCTTTAATTATCCGTATAGGTGGTGGTAATTCATCGGTGATAAAAAGGTACTTCCCCTTCGGTGTAATCGTGGAGGCTATCTGGTGTAAACGCCCTTGCGCGATTAAACGAGCGTTCCGGAAACGTAGGCGTTAACCTGTTGCGCGTCCATAAATAGCTACGAGAGAACGTGGCATTAATTCATTCCTGTGGTTTATATAGCCCGCGGGGCCGATAGCCGACATGAAAAATAACAAGATCGAAGATGAACTTTCATCGGCGAGTAAAGATCTGATGATTCAGGATTGGCTACCTGTACGCGAGGAAAAATAATTATTGGAGGGTACTGTCCTTTTCCACGATTGCCTTTCACGTAAGCTTACGCTATACGTGGTCGAGGCGGATTATTTATTGCGTGAAAGTATTACGACACCTTACTTGGGAATTTTTGTACGGAGTATGGTTAACGTCGAAGATGATTAATATTCTGGTCCAATCGAAGACAATAAATTTATACGGATCTATGGACCGGCACGTGGAGCCATGGATATTCGTATAGCAGATGCGACCCTTTTTGGTCAAAATTCTTTTGGGGATCGAAGCCTTTAAAATCAGAGATTCTTGTACGGGAATTTTTTTTTTCAAAAGGACTCAAGGTTCACTGTATACCTATATGTATATGGACATTTTCTTACGTGTGTGTAAAACCACCCTTTACGCCATTGTTGGCAATATCGGATGGTCTCTGCATTTGACCGTGAAACTGTTCTCACGCTTCTATCTTGTGCAAGTGGTACGCGCATGCGCGAGTTAGAGTAACGGAAGTCGGATCCCGGTTCGAGATGCGCACACGCCCAGGATCCGCGTATCGTAGAACTCAATAGTGTTCTCAGGTATCGCGAACAGGATGAAAGAGGGTAGGAAGAAGAAAAAAAAAGAGTTGAAGTTACGTAAGAAAATATACATATGAGAAGACACGAAGGATGTCACATGTATCGGGAACTCGTGTTGGTCCAGGATCTATATATGGGTTTAAGACGAGACGCATAGTGACGTATCTTTTAGATGGCGCCAAAGTACCAAAGTCAGATTAACGATACGGATTTACGTAGTGACTTGTGTTGGTACGACGATAGACGAAAGAAAGAGAATCGGGTTACCCGGTGAAAAAAAAAAGTCTGGTCGTAATTAATCAGAGACAAAACGGCAACGAAAAGGCCGGCATAAATCTTGAGCTTTTAAATCATGCGAGACAAATCGTTGATTAATTCTTGCAGGGATATAATGCAGGATAATAAGGGAACTCCCTTCTACGTTGGCGTCGGGAACGCTTGGTGCGGACATCCGTTCCCGACAGAGGGCCACCCTAGAGTGACCACGTGTCGCACACGCTTCTTGCTCAGATGCCGGCAGAGCGGCGGCGGCGACAACTGCCGGCGCGCATGCGCATAGCTATACTCGTACCGTGTCAGTACACGGGAGGTACCCGAGCGACCCACGTGCAGAGCGCATGCGCAGTGTTACGGGCGCGCGACAAAAGTACGTTCACTGCGCGTGCGCAGGACACTCGCGCCACGCTCAGAACTGCAGGAAGCTTCTACCGAGTCACACCTGCTCGGTTTTCCCACGAGATACGTACCTCGGCTTCGGCTTACTTCGGTTATTCTCGGCCGTGCTCGGCCTGCAGTCGCGGCATGTCAAACGGTCAATGATCGCCGGCCTTTTTTTTCCTTCTTTATCAAGGGTGAAATTAATTCAGCCCTGAAATTATAAAGCGCGGTGTGGTCCTGGTGTTGCTCGGACGGTAGCCAACCGCAGTAAGAAATATATCGCGAAGCAAATCGTGAACGTAAATTTTGCACGTGCTCTATTGGCGGTAAAAAAATTTTTTTTCATCCTTACCATAATACTTATTTAATGTCTACATTGTACCGATACTCGTCGGACTCGTAAACCAGTTTGGATATTACGGACGATTTTTAGTCTCTACGTCTATACGCTCAGGGCCCTTGATTCGGTTTAAATGCTGCATGTCGGACGCGGTACCTAACCTAACTTTTGAACTATCGCTCAATCCGAGCATTAAGATTTCTCAGTGTATTTTATCTATACCGGATATTTTTAACGACGGTCGTACACGTATGGAGATGAAGGATGGGCATTTGAAATAAAAATTACATATGTGTATAAAACTTGGTACCTGATATTATCCCGAGCTATTATGCCTACCGGGGTATTGCTTCACGGCTACAAAACCAATGGAAGATTCGTTATCATCTTGGCTCGAAGAAAAAGACGATGAATAATAAAGGAGAAATTTTTAAAAACTACCTGACTCCACGTTAATTAATTTAATTAGACAGACCTTGGACTCATGCCCTTTTGCTTCTGGGATACGTTTCTTACATTGCGTCTTACACCCACATCGGGACGCCCACAGCTTTCAGATTATCGCTCCGAAGTTTTGTCCAATGAATTTAATTCTTTCACAGTTGGAGACCTCGTTTGACGTTACCAACCTTAACTTTGGGTAAAAACCTCTTTTTCACCGCGGTAGGTAAACTTTGGCCGAGTATCAATTAAGGTTAATCGTATCCAAATTTTCAAAATGTCTCCTGATAAACTTACCTGGGATATCCTTAACAAATGTTTGTAAATCCGACGGTGTGTTTATACAACGTAATCTCCAGCTCCTACCGGTCCTCGTATCTAAAGTGAGGTTAGGATCAAACGTAGGGTCTGTTAAGGTTATCGGTACTTTGTCCGATTGGGACGAGAGAAAAAGAAATAAGGTTTTACGTAAGAAGAGGAATCTTTTAATTTTTTTTTTCAAAGACCAGTAATGTAAAATGAGCATGAGAAACCGAAAATAAGATTTTCGATCAAAATTTCTGTATCATCACGTTACAAAATATAGCCTAACCCGGTTACACAATTATTCCACTTTTTCCCTTGAACTTCATCTATTTCGATATAATCATCTCCTGGTCCATTGCGAAGTAATTCCCGCGATCAACCCACCGTGTAATTATCAGGCCTTAATCGTCCTGTCGGAAGTGCAGTTAAGGACGAGACGATTTTCTCGGAAAGTTTATCCGTCGGACGTGATATTTCGTGACGATGAAAAAAAAAAAAAGAAATTAACCCTTTACCACTCTCGAGGTCACTTAGGTAATTACATAAAAAAAAAATTATTTAATAAATGCACTTTTGCATTCAGCTTGACCATCCACGTTGAATCCACCTCGGCAGGATCCTACAGCACTTTTCAATGTTTATCCTCAACGACGGCGATGCACTTTGTGCACAAGTTATTAAGGAAAACGCACAGGCTCCTTACTGGACCGTGAGATAACTAATTGCACAGTCCCTGTATATTCAGAATCCAATCTTTTTCAGCGACGACCTTGCATGTGAAGTTTATGGAGGCTGGTCCATAAGCTCTCCGATTTATAGCAATCGTTGAATTCCACCTTGAGCAAAGAGTGCAGCGTTGCACCGGATGCACCCTTTCTAAAAAAAATCCATACTTTCGCATCCTTGGCCTCTCCGACCCGCTCGCTACCCGCTATCCGACCGAGTCCCTCCCCAGCCCATCTTCATGGTGCGTTCGTCCATAACAACCATAAGCAATTAAATGGGCACTATAGTAGCCTCTGACAATGTTTCCCCACCTTCCCAAACCTTACCTGACGCTACTCGTTACCAAGGTTACTGAGAAAGTCAGGAAAAAAAAGAGTTGTATAAAAAATACCCGCAGATCCACCGAAACAAATAAAATCCCCATCGCGACTAATCCCACTGTGTCAAAGTCCCATTGAAAATTGCTAAACACCCGTTACCGACGCCATTATGGTATCCCATGATTTTTCATGCAACCCTTTGGACACTGTTTCCAATGTACGCGATGGAACGTACAAATTTTGTAATATAATTTTTTAAATAAATATAATGAAAAAATTCACCCCTAAAAATATAGGGCCCAAAATTTGCATTCCAGGTTTTTTGACATGTAAAAAAAATCCGTGGATGGCTATTACGTTGGGGGGGGGGGGGGGTCAAGTGGGTGTCCAAAAGTATTAGTTTTGTATAAGGTGGGCCAGTAGGATGAGTGGGGTGTCACGGGGCCTCTTGGGGCCTCTTGGGGCCTCGTGGGGCGATGCAGCAGGGTGATTGGGGGGGAAGGCCTTTGCCCCCTGAAGTGGCTCCCCGGTAGCGCCGTCGCGCACCTGCCGCTTATTCCCACGCCGAGACTCACGTTCGCCTCATCTTTCCTCTCTTCATTTTCTCCTCTCCTCTCACTGTTTTCCCCTTGCGTCGCCACCCTGCCCCCTCCTTGCTCCTCTGCCTGCCATGCCACTCTTCGTCCTGCCTGATCTCTCCCGTCTCTCCACCCTTCCGCACCCCGTCTGACATTCACGACCATCCTTCGGCATCGTGCGCAGTGCGCACACGTGTGCAGGGACCTACGGGGGGGAGGGAGAGAGAGGGGGGAGTTGTTTATTTTTGGATATTTTTTTATCGGTCCTGCGATAGCTGTACACTTTGGATGGGGACCCAGGACTTGGAAATTTCGATGCCAATAGCGATCACAGGCTATCTTGAAGATTTTTTTTTTTTTTCAGTTTATTCGTATCAAATTTTTTTTGGGCCAAGTCTTATATTCCGATGGTGACGAATGTGGAACTTTTGTGAGTTTAGTATAGGTATTTTTTTATTTTTATTTTATTGCTTCTGGGTATTACAATCTTCATTGTTTTCTAATTTAATTGCTATAAATTTGTTTTTTCCTTTTACTGTTGAGGTGCGACTATGGCGAATGTTCCAGATTTTTTTTGAGAGAGTTTTGGGACTTATGTTGTATTCGTGGTGATCCAAAAGATTGGTTTTTGGATACGAATTTTCGAAGGGTGCCTATGTATGCTGCTTTTCGAAAGGGAGATTTTTCGAGGGGGTCTCGAGAAATCTCGTATAACCGTGCGGCCTATTGTCGTTTGGGACTCATTGGGGTGAGAGGTAGGGGGGCACAAGTGGCATTGTGTATTTTTGGTCCCACTATGCACAGGTGCACAGGTGCATAGGGGGATCGGAGATCGGACTTTACATAGGGTCCTATGTAAAGTGTATAATGAAGGGGGGCATTTCACGATAGACGCCCCCTGTGCGTTAGGAAATTAGAGACTTTTTACGCTGAGATTTGAAAAGTTGCCCCGTCGCCGTTTCAATTATCATGCCGACCGGATACTGTTAGTTAATAAGGGGAACGTAGGGGGAGGGGGGGGGGGGGAATTATTAAGAAAAATATTCAACTTTTTCAAAATTATTAATCAATAGTGTATGTTATCTCGCTAGCTACCCTTAAAAAATTTCTCTATTTCGCAAAGCAAAATTTTTCTTTTTCACAATTAGAAATTTCCATGAAATTTTGATCCTACAGATTTTTAAAAAGAATAATTTTTGGTTTAAAACATTAGATCCCTGTCGGAGCATATATTTATTAAACTAAGAGAAAGAACATACATTTACCATGATTTGCGTCCATATGTGGTGCTTGGTTAACAAAGCGGGATATCCAGTCTTGTATACACAAGACATGACTTTTACCATCGCGTCACGTTCTCCTCCTCAACAATTGGTCGGTTTCAGAGGCAGCGTAGGTTCAGAGTCCTTGGATTGGCTGAACGCGGTGCAACTCGGTTTCCCTGAACCCGTTTACCACGCCCACTTAAAGGTTACCAGTCCAGGATTGGTCGAGGTTTTCGGCATAAAGTCTTCCCCACCATTCCAGGGTACTTTTATTTCTCTTTGCCGGTACCCAAAGTGCTTTGGCCCCGTGTCATTCCTTTTAAGGCTCCTTCTCACCGCTTCTTCATCAGGCCCACTACCACCAGACTCAAGACGGGCCTCCATTTTTGGCCGTTGATTTTCCTCATGTAAATTCACCTTGCGGCGCCGAGTCGTTGTGCCCATAAATTTCGAAAAGGCTGCTACTCACACCAGCGACCAGTTGATTGTAAAGCATTATAACACGCTCCTTGCCGAATCATTTCCAGCGTCTTTAACCTTGATTATTTTCATTCTCACATATACATATATATATTCCAAAAATGGACGTACAACATTATTCCCATTAACTCGAAAAATTTTTTAAACCTATAATAAAAAATTATTTCGATCCGTCATATTTTCATGACGAACCACAGAATCCATCCGAGTATGTAAATCGCTGAATAAAGTTCTCCAATAAAATTTTTCTCAAAGCCACATACGTGTTAATTAAAATTTACGAACACACCACACGAGCGAGTGCTAATCCACGTGTGTAAGAATAGGTTATGTTATCACACACATGAGGACTATCTGGTACATCCTAAAAAGCCCTAAAACGAATGTACCGTCAGGAGCCATGCTACAACTCACTATATTTTATTAACAAAAATTTATACACCGTGACCGAAATAAAACCTACAAAGTGGTCCAACGGTACAGGCAGTAGGTAAGCGTCAATGCGTGTCCTGTTTATCCAAGTGTCGAAGCACGCGAGAATATCAAATATTCTAAATAAAAAAAAAATGAAAAAAAAATTCTTTTTGATAAAAGAAATACCAAAATCTCAAAGAAGATTAATAGCGTATTAGGACTGGGATAGGTAAAAAAAAATCGTCTGTTACATCGACGACGTAAGAAAGCAAGATGGGATTTCGAACTTATCTCTGTGACGGTAATAAAACCGAATGAAATTCAAAGACGGCCACACGTTATTCTTACCTCTCGTCTACACCGTGTCCCAATAGTTTTCACTTCCATGTACCTTACTCTATTACACATTGGCCATAACTATACAGACTTCAGAGATAACCGGAGATCCGTAAGTACAAACCAGGAACCCGTTAATCCTCATTTTCGATAAGATGCACGACTTAGGCACCTTTGGATCCTTCGGCTTCCAAATTTATTTGAAATTTATCTATCCAGCCTGGTCCATGTCGTCTTGACCGAATAATCTATCTCCTATACTTACTGCGATTTCTCTTAAGTGAGTGGCCGATCTATCGCGTGTCTTTTTATTTCACTTTGTCATTATACCTATATGTGTACGTATGCACATATGTGTATATAACGTATGAGTATATTTAGCTCTGGATGCCATTTGGCTGTCGATTTTCTCTGTCGGTACATAAAATATCTTCACACTACTCATATGTGTATACACGTGTGTGTATATATGTATACCACCTGCTCATTTGAATATTGAGATTTTTCTCAATCTACGTAAGAAATGTACGCTAGTACCTTTCAGAGTTCTGGGTTCTGATTCATTCGGACGGTGATTTTATTTAGCTACGTATGTGAGTGTGTGCTCGCATGGTCCATCTTTTATCTATGTGGTGGCTGGATGGAATTTGTCTCGGGTTGATACAAAACTGTGTAAATGGATTGACGGGTTATTTATAGGGTTGGATCGAAAGAGGTGTGAACGAACCGTTCGAGGTATATAGGGTGTGGCAAGTTTATTTGAAACTTTAGAAAAGTTCACACTCCCGTGAACATTCACTGTGGAGATAGGAACTTCCGTTACTATCAATTTCCTGTTGCGTAACGTTCGGTGGTATTATAGGCATTATTATTATAATTATACTGCTTTCTGGGTAGAGATCGGCAGGCATTTCGTTCTGTCCTGATTAACGATTTGTAGTTTGATTTTTTTTTATTTTATTGTACAGCTTTTTTTAAGCTACCATGTTCGCTTGTTGATTTCGTAAATTTTTTTAAATCGAATTTACATTGGCAATAAATAATTTTGAAATTGGATCCGGGATTTTTCTGTTATTATTTAGTGTGATCGATGATCGAGATTAACGTATATGTATATCAGTGTGTTAAATCGGACTCGAATTATTCGGTAGAACGAAATTAGTATAGTATATGCCACTGTTGAGGTTCTAAGCACTGCCGTAGGAGTAAGAGCGTCTGGTGGCGTCGCGACGCCACTATCCTCCACGTGCTTCATGATCTCTTGATAACTGGATTCGCGGTGGGTGGATCATGATTGTACCGTTTCTACTTGACACAGTAGTACTGGTCTTGTACACGACAGACTTGTATGTTTCATTACGAATGCTTGTCTGACTATGAACTTTTTTTTTACTTGTCTGGCAATTAACGTTTTTTTCTACTAGATGTATCGTTTCCAGAATATTGTCACGCAATACTCGTTGCGCTATATAATAGTCATTTTAACGTGACCAGTTGATACTTGGACCAAAAAATTAGAAATACCTATGTTAAAAAGTTTTTTTTTAATTTTGGTTAAATATAAATTTGTATCATTTTTTTGAAAAATATTTGTTGTCATTGTGTAAATTTTGTGTGTGTACTTATTGTTAATTAATATCAGTCATTAAAGTCGGACCACGCAGGGTTGAAATGCCACTAGATCAGTGGTTATGGAATCCTAGTAGTCAGCCAGGAATTCTGGCGACCGCAAGCTCATCACCTGGGAAAGCTCGGGCAGCGGACTTGCGGATGGATTAA
>JARPRH010000059.1:525207-536284 GCA_031763665.1 Calameuta haemorrhoidalis | reverse complement strand
CAGTCTGTGTGGTAACCGATAGTAATCTTCTCGGTGGCAATCATGATCCATTCATGACTCTCCTCTTCTCCCACCCGAGCATCCTCCCAACTATGGCTAGAATGCATTGCACGTCTCCGTTCGCCTCGTCGGGTGCACCGGTGCATTCATGAAACCAAATGCCGCGATCGGCCTCGCTCTGACTTTTCCATTAAAGGCACAGTAGTGCATACCTATCATCATATAAATAGTAGAAAGAGAGAGAGAGAGGGAGAGAGTGCCCATTAGTATAGGAACAGTAATCAGGCGACTGGTATAGCAAAGTGTACATTATGTACCGCCTCTAATAAGTGCAGACACGGGGCATAACGCTGGTCGCGAAATTGCATATGGGCTTGTAAATAAATGAGGATAATGTGACGTGAGCAAATGAAATGTTCATGAAATCATCGTGATTTTCTTTTTTTTTCGATCTTTGAACGTAATCGTCCATATTATTGTGAGAGCATCTTAAAGGAATACTAATTCATTTTATATACACGTAGTTCCTATTTATGCCGGCAATATCGAAGCTGCCGGCTGCATATTTGCATAATGACTGGCGGTCACAAAGGATCTCGGTGGTTATTGTCAGATGCAATAAAGTGCATTTGCGGTTAATAATAGCGAAAGCACGACACGTTAAAGGAAGACGATAGGCGGGATGTTTTCTTTGGTCACGCGAGGATTATATATGATTTTTTTTATGAATGAAATTAGTTTATCTCTCTTTGTCTGTTTTTTTTTATTTAAAATTTAGCAATCGCTACACTTTTCTGCGTCGCACCATACTTCTGCCTTATCTTGTGAAAATCGAAATAAGCGGCGATCGTGTTGTACGTCTCGTATAGGAATTACTGGGTAAAGAATTTACTCGCGTCACGTGACATCTGTCAAAAATGAATTCGAACTGTCAAATAGCAATTGATAATTTTAATGGCTTATTGGAAGATGAAAAGATAAAAAAAATTTCGAAAAAAGTCTGAATTTTGAAAGACTATGCGTTATAAGGAAAAGTCAATTTAACTTATTTCATCGTATTGACTCGTGACAAGCGAACCGCATGAGCGAATAATTAAAAAAAAAATTTTTTTCATTCAGCTACATACGTCTGAATCATGCTGGTAGTGGTTACATAGTAGTTGTATAAAATTTACAGTGTAGCTACATGCGTGTCAATAACTGCATCATGCGGGTAGTCGTTACATTGTACATTATATGGAATCTATATTACGTGAACATACGTATCAATAACTAAGTATAATTATAGTATCGGCGTATCAATAAGTTGAGAAAAATTTGGACGTAAATATCGTGACAATTTTTAAATCTCCTTTCTACAGTCTCCTTTTCAGAATTCGTGGCCTTCGATTTGATTGAAGAAAATTTACCTCCTTTATTACCTACTTTAACAGTTTTTATTACGTTCTTTTTTTTTCATCATCAAGCAACCTCTACCAGGTATCGATAAAGCCCACTCTTTTTATTCTGATCGTTATCCACCTTAGACGGGGACATTGGACTTCCGGTGACAATTATCCTCAGACTGGCTGAACTGGTATTATGCTTTATTTCGTTTAGGTCCTTTTTTAATCCTGCTACGGCACGATTCTCTCTGATTGTGGTATATTGTAATTATGGTTGTTTCGATACACGCTGTACATATCTTAAGTGAGGTTAAATTGTATTCGTGAATTATTTTTTTTTTTTTTCGGCAACAGGTTGGTACGCGCCAAGCCCCTTGGGAAGTCCTATCCATCTAATAGAAATCTCCGCGGGTTACGTGATTGGCATACTGACGGGTTTATCTAACCTAACCTAACCCCACCGATCAATAAAGTATTCCGGCTCGCTGAAGCGTACGCCACGTGACAGCCAATCACGCAGAAATCACGGCCTCCAACGACCTTCTGCACCACTTTTTAACAGGTGCCATACCGATATACATATATATGTCTTAGGTGCCGTTCACATCGAGCGGCTACCGAAAAATCCGTAAGGCGCGTCTCTCTTTTCCCATGAGTCAGCTGCGTCGTGTCTCTGCGATGTAATGTGGTCGTTATTAAAATTTTATTAGAATATTATTAGTATGGCATCTGGTACTTTTTTTTATATAGTGATCGATGTTAACGGGTGATCGTGAAAAATGTAGAAATTAATGTTCGCCCATTTAATCGGTATCTAGTTAGCGACTGGTGGCTCGTCTGATGCGCGTCACGAATTTTTGGTTTTATTTTATTTTTGAATAATAATAATAATTTTTACCGATCAACGCCACGCGTACTCATGAGTATAATGACGTGTTTGGGCGTATACGATTTTTAACTGATCATTTGGTAATGTTAGCAGTTAAGCGGATCCTCACGATCCATTATATATTTACACACATGTACATACGTTACATACTCGGAAATCGGTCGGGCGATTTTCGCGAGTGTCGACATAGAATGCAAATTAATTCTTGACCACGTAACGACGTTGATTCGCAGAATCGATCCTGGGTGGATTCGCATGACCATTGACGCGTTGCCAAAATTGGCAACGTTGCTCGAACTCCGCGAATCATGAACAATTTCATCGTTTTAGATTTTCTCTGTATCTTGTCTTTTTTTAGTCTTTGTCTTTTTCCTTCTTTACTTCTGATTTTTTTCCTTTTGAGACTACCCCCACTCCTCTTTGTTTCTTATTACGTCACACCAACCCGAAGCCAAACGATGATGCTCAATTTCCAATCGAAAGCCTCTCGTGCGTTCGCAAAGACTTTTTTTCGGACTCACTGTTCGTCATCCTTCCTCTTCAATATTTTTTTACTTTATTTTTTCATTTTTTTTTATATCGGCAAACCTCTCTTGGGAATATTATCGTGAGATTTTATTGATAAGAAATTACTTGAAACTATAGGGTTGGTACGGCTGTGCGAGTATGATGCTGCGTTCTAGGGACTTTTCGTAGGGCCCGATTTGCCTCGCACTCGGCCGTAACGAAGCGACCACTTCCTGAAGTTCGTGCCGGCCAAAAAATGGTGGGTCGCCATCAAGAGAGTACACGGAGTCTTTTATTACTTTTTCTCTCTCTCTCTCTCTCTCTCTCTTAGTTTTTTATTATTTATTTACTCAACTCTCCCTCTTACCGGTCATTCGACGAGGACCGTCTTCGATTAATCGGTGAACTCGGGCAGTAACGAAAATCAAACACCGAGGTGGGCCCTTCTCAAGGCGTTACAAGACCCCTGCCTGTGGGAACGTCCACACCGTGCATAACCGCATTTTCCGCGTTCGAAAAACTTGTTGGTTCAGGAATAAAAGGTTTGTTGGTTCTGCGCCGAAGCGACGAGAGATTGTCGCGCCACCTGGGAGGTCACTGCCACGACCCCCACGATACACCTTCGTTTTTTTTTTACCATGGCCGCCACCGCTGTCCACCAAGAAAAAACCACGAGCTGGACGTGTCTCCTGGTATCTCTTTTTCTCGTCCCTCCGTACCTTCTTGTTATTTTTCTTTTTCTTTTTTTTTCGACTACTTATTTTATTTACACAGGGACCCTTCACCGCGTATCGGAGTACCACTCTTGCCAAGTATCACTTTTCTCGAGTATCAAACGAAGCCAGTGCACATGAAAATAACATGCAAATTGAATAACCTCGCTCCTATATACACATATATAACCAAAATCCTTGCATATTACACGGGATACCGGTTTTATACATTGATTTTATCCCGTCGACTAAGCGGTCTCGTACGAGCGTAAAGAGACTTGGAAAAATTGTCATTTGAAAGTAACCTGAAAATAGAACAAGAAAAAAAAAAAGAAAGAGTATTACGTAACGAATACTAGGACATCGCAGAAGGACATTTAAACTTCCAGCCACGTATCTGGCTCTCAAACTACACAAGACTGTACAATGTGTTCCTATAACGCTCGAAAAAGGCAAACCGATACGATGCACTGGACGGTGAGATCAGACACATAACCTATAAGGTCCGGGTTAAGGGCCTGATACTGACCGGTTACGTTCTCATATACATATACACACAGAATGCTTAGTCCAGTCGCGGTCATTTCCTTCTGTAAGGGGAATAATCAGTAATGCATAACGCGACACGTCCTCCAACGGCCTCGAGAACAACACATGCCTTCACACCATGGGTTCCCATAGACTCTTAAAGCATTGCCCATGGCGAACGTAACCGAGCTACGCTCGTGCCCTTCCGCTTTGTTTTCTTTTTTCTTTATTCTTTTCGTTCTCCCTCTCTCTCTCTCTCATTCTATTTAATCCTAACCCCCTTTTGTTTACTTCAACTTTCTTCGCGCGTCGTTCCCCTTTCTCCCTTTTAC
This sequence comes from Calameuta haemorrhoidalis, assembly GCA_031763665.1. NCBI lineage: Eukaryota > Metazoa > Arthropoda > Insecta > Hymenoptera > Cephidae > Calameuta > Calameuta haemorrhoidalis. The sequence continues at coordinate 531,930 of JARPRH010000059.1, read as the reverse complement.
CGCCGACCCCCCCTCCTCAACCCCCTTTTGCACGTACCTACCTTCCTTCGGTATTTTATTCATTTACGTTCGACTCGACGCCATTTTTTATTCCATGCGGACCAACTCGCGCTGTACCACGCGACTTAAGGCGCATCTCAATGAAGCGTGACTTGCGTTGCACGGACGACGCGCGGACGTCCATTAGAGACAGACGCCACTGCTCGTACGGGCGATCTGACTCTGAGTTTGGCTCTTTGGGAATTTTTATTGGTTTTTTGCATACCTCTCTGTGACTGCTTAATCTTTGATTCCTCTTTTTATTTTCACCTGCTTAGGATCTTTAATCCCCGTGATCAGAATTATTTGGAGATTATTACGGGCGGATGTGATTTAACGATGGTGTTTCCTTTTTTGAATTATTTTTATGGGAGGTTTAGGCCACTGGGTATATCGTTATCTAATGCACGGTTATGCTTAGAGGATTAGATGGGAGGTTAGGTAGTGTTAATCTCTTTTTTATTTCAAATTATCAAATATTTGTTTTTGATAGAAAAATCATTTTTGTAAAACAATAATAATCGTGTGACGTAGTTGAAAGTATTATTATTGTATTCTGTATTAATACAGAAAGTGTGTTTAAAAATCATATTTTTTTTAATTGTTTTTTTTTTCACACGGTGAGGCAGACAATCGTCCTCATTAATTTGAAGCTCGATCCTCATCTAATAACAGAGATAGAATCGTTTGACCTGATTTTTCTGTGACCCACATTCTCATCCTTATCCTCTTCATCCAGTCCGAGTGAATTTCTCATTAAAAGTTACCAATCAGCGTGTCTGCACGTTGCGTGCAGTGTAAAGTCTTCTTGATACGCATGTGTAGACGTATTCGCGACTGTAGCCACATATCGGTAACCTTCATGTCGAGATACGAGGAGAAGGATCGTATTTCCATGAAGTGGAGTTGCGGTCCCTAGCGAAGGGCCCAGCTGGGCCGCTCTCGTTTACACGAGAGAGGGATTCTTGGAGTTGATAGAAAGACAAGAAACGGCAGGTGCGACTCCAATGAGATCCGTTCAGCACGAGCTTGAATGCTGGGCGAGCATAATGATTATGCGCAGCCGTTGACAGAAGAAAAGTTTAAAAGTCATTGGCAACTTTATGCCGTACACGATTCTCAGTGTTCTTAAAGGAAGGTCGCAGGTTTACGGCGTTAATGCAGTACAGGATGGTTGGCGGAGTCGGAGAATCAAGATGGGATAATACATGGAATAGGTACGAGAGAGAGAGAGAGAGAGAAGGATAAGACAAACAAGAAGGAGAGAGACAGCGTGAAACAAAATAATCGGCAGGATATCGGGCCCGTTATTTAGGGCCCAATAGTAACAAGCGCTCGAGCCCGAACGGGCCCAAATTGGAATTCGGCACTCGTACGCGCTCGATATAATGGAAAGCATTCTGTCGTTTGTGCGATAACGGGCCCCGGGCCTTGGGCCCAGAAACGGGACTTGGGTCCGATCGCAAAGCGGCGGCACTTTGCATTTGGCGACCATCGAGATTCCACGGGGAGTACTTTGAGTTCGATATATCGACATTTTTTTATGGGGGTGGTGGAGAAGGGCCCAAAACGGGCCCACCAATACTAATGAGTTACGGTGGCGCGTCTTTAGCCTTATCGTAATTTTCAAGGTACGAAGTAGCGTAATCCACTTGACGAGTCATTGAGATTTCAAGGGAGTTGGGTCCGGAGGACGAAATGAAAAAAGAAAGAAATCCGGAAGGGCAGCACCGTCGGGCCTTTTAGGGCCTTAACAAGTGGCCATTAAGGCGTTAAGTAACCCCAGTGAGGCGCACACGAGGGCCACGCTTCGGATGCGTGCATCGCGGCAGGCAAGAGTGAGACAGACCGACGTTTCCATACTACCCAAAAAGTGGGGCCCGGTCAGGGCCCTATTGGGCCCTCCTGGAATACATAGTACGGCAACACCCGCTAGAACGGGCAATCCGGGGTAGCTGACACACTTGCTCGGCCCCGGCTTAGGGTGGCACACGGGAAGATTCTGCCGAGGACGTTCCCACGGCACAAGCACCACCTGTGCCACGACGACAGCCAACCCTCGAATAGGAGTGAAAAACGAAGGAGAGTGAATTGAGGCCCCAGGGGTGAGACGCACACGCAGCCAGGGTGTCCCTCCCTTCGTGGAGATCTATCTGGAGTAAGCGAGCGAGAGGGACATCGAGGGGCCTGAGACAGAGACTGAAGGGAAACGAGTGAGAGAGAGATAGAAAGTATTAGAGTATGAATGCGAGTGACAGGGATGAAAGTAACCGTAGAAAAGAGCGCAAGCTGCCCCGCAGGGGGAGCATTCGGGGTGTTAAAAGATCCGAGGGTAAACCCTGCTGAAAGAGTCTTCCCCCCCTGACCCCTCCCCACTCAGAGAGTCCTGCTTACTTCTAAGGCCCATTCGAGCCTCCGGACCCTCCAGAGATATACTGGCCACTCTTTAACGAGGGTTGGGCCCCTATGGAAAAGGTGGGACCACTGTGTCTATGTGTTCGCGTACACATATGCATATGTGTAATACAGACGGCATGTAAGAGCGAATCAGAAACATAACGATTCAGGTCCGTCTTAATTGACGGTTGGCTGCCACTCTGTCCAGTCATCGACACGGGTTTTAATTAATTAATTAGGCTCCAGATGTATCTCGTACCTTACACATATCAAATGACCTTCGTGTCTTTTGATATTGACGCGTGTCGACTTCGAATGCGGACTTCGCGATCGACGGGTCATCTTTTCTTTTTATTTCCTCGTTTTTCGATGATTACGTAGGAATATGATTACAGCTTGGATACGAGTCTTGGCAGTTCCGTAATCAGGTATCTTTAGATATTACTGTGAAATTCGATTTAAAAAAATTATATTAAAAAAGTTTAATAAATTCTAAACCTCTTTGCACTGTCGTATTAATTTTTTTTTTTTTACAAATAATACATAATTTTTATATTGACTATCCTAGTCCAAGGAAAAGGCTCTGCCTCAGTCTCGACAGGTGGTCCTGGATTGGTAATTTCTTAGAGTCACGTGATACTTTCTAGGTAGTTTGTACGAGACCACGTGACCGAAGTGACTTTTAATATCTCGTAATTGCAGAAGCCTTTTTTTCTTATCTAACCATCGTTAATGCAGATGGAATAATAAACTACATTCGTATGTCAATACCATAAACGTTTTGCGGTATCTCATTCTATTCGACTAATTACGTCCAAGCATCGATACAAACCAATCGCGAACGAAACATTTTCGATATACCCTCATACGTTAAATTCCCGCTTGAATAATCTGAGAACGTTTAGAACAAATTTAGATAAGACCAGCTCGTCTCTCTTCGAACGAACTATTTATATTCAAATGAAAGTAAAAATGCTCCCACTTTAAGTCCCTAATGCATTTTACATATCGATACGATTTAATTATCCCTAATTCGATATCCCAAGCAAAGTCACGAGCACAAAATACGGCTGTAACAGTTGAAATTAGAAAGTAAAAAAAAAAGGAAAAATTCGTATAGAAAAATTTTTCCAAAATTTCTTTACCAAATTATTATTACCACGGTAAAACAAGCTGGTGCCCAAAAATGCGGAATGATGAAATTTCGTGTGCGGAAAAGGAGGATCGGAAGATGATTGTGGTCACAGGACGAGAGAGAGAGAGAGAGAGAGAGAGAGGACTGGGAAGGAGCCAAGACGTCTAACAATATGGCCCGTGCTACTGACAATGGCGAAGCAACGGGGGCTGCTAAGGTTACATTGCGCCGGTGGCTGCACATAAAGGCGGACGTACAATGAGAGCCACGTTACCTACCTACTGCGTCATACGTATAGCATACAGGCTCGGGGGTAAGGAAGACGGACGCGGCTTCTCAGGGCCTGAGAATATTCCCACGTTCCGTAGCACGAGCCAAACGACCGGAGTAGTAATTCTGTTGCTTTTGCTGTTGCTGTTGCTGCTGCTGGTGTTGCTCACCAGGAATTTCGGTGGTCGGTTAGGTTCGCAATAGCTTACAGCCGGCCAGGGACACTAGGGGGAAATGAGCGAGAAAGAAAATAGGCGAGCGATACGGGTGGGAGAGAGAGGGAACATAAATACAGGAGCGAGGAAACGAGTAAGAGAGAGACAGAGAAAGGAAGAAAGGGGGGGAGAGAGAGAGACAGACGAAACGAAGTCCTTTACCATTTACCAAAGATGAACAGTATGGAAGTCCTGCGGATTAAGGAAACACGCATGATTCATCAGGTATTGTTACATTAGAAAATTCACGCGATACAGTGAAAATTTTGTATTTTGAGTTACTCAAAATTTATATTAATCAAATTCGAGAATATTAATCGGGACGTGGGTATGTATACAATTTTTATATAAATTTTCATTGACGTATATAAGCAATGCTGTTATTTTATTCTGGAAGATTTTCTGATCGATTCGATCTGAAGGATCCATGTCTTTTTTTTTTTTTTTTGATATTTCACGCTCGATTTACTCTTACGAGTATCTCGTTATTTAACTCAATTGATTTTATTTAATATCCTGTTTGGATGATCCAGCTGTTTCAATCATCCAGTTTTACTCGATTGATCTTATATAGGTGTATACTGGAAATATATCTATACGTGGAGAGATCAATTGTACTGGGATACGCCGTTGTCATGGTAATCGATCCCACGTGTTTTTCAATATATCTATATGTATATATATATAAACTAGATTATTAATCGGAGTTTCGTACAAATTGTCTCGTCAATCCAATTCCGGTTGTTGCTTCGTCCTAACAATATCCTGTCCTGCCAAAATCGCCGATAATTGGACGCACGGCAACAACTTGTCATCCGATCATTTAATAAGCATTAAATCGAGTCAAGTGGTCGAAGCTCCCTTGTGGTGTCGGACCTAAATATATATATACGTCATAAATATACTGACAGCTTTATTTCGGCAATACGCACATCCGGGACTGATCCGCCAATCAGACTGACGCGATCCTGCTTTTTCTCTTCTTAACCTGTTTTGATTATATGGAAAAGTAAAAAAATATTCCCTTATCACCAACATTTTTTTTTCTTATATCTGCATTCCAGCTAAGCGTATGTGGTAGTGATAGTGACCAGGAAAATCAGACGTATACATATATATACGATAATGACGCAAATGGGTTAACTACACAAATATTTTTTTTTCGCCTTTTTGAACGGAATCATATGGACACACTCTGGGCACGAGAGTCTCTTTCTAAATATAGGAATCCTTGTCCTCGTTACGATACTTGAGTGAAGAAGCAAAAGCAAGAAAAAAAGGAGGGTTAAGAGAGGGGAAAAAAGAGAAGCGGGAAGAGTATTAGAAACAGCCCCCATACGTAGTTGACGCCGCGTGCGAGTTGATGGAAAAACGAAAACCTCGGAAAGGGAGGATACCGAAGAGAAAAAAAAAGAAAAATAAATCGATATTCTCACGGACTCTCCAGGGGGTGCGAAAAAATACGGGGCCCCTCAGTCATATCATTTTGTTCTTGAGACGCTCCTGGTCTATCCCCCTTGCGCCGCTATAGGAAAAATTTTGAAAATTAATATAATTAATTATTTTTATCCTGACAAATTTTTCATTTCTTTACTTTTCCTTGGGTTATAAATACATGACTTCCTCCCTTTCGTATACTTTCTTTTTATTATTATTATTTAGTCTCGAAACGTGCGTCATTATTTATGTCGATTCCCCTAAGGTCCCAATATAATTTTGAGAAAATTTTTCTAATCCGGGTGACATACCTGGAATTATATTAGGGCTTGACTAGACTTTAGATTTGCTATACAATTATTGATTTTCTGTTAATCCATGACAGGTACACTGCGTACAAATTAAATAATAGTATATTCTTGTATAGCAATACCAAGTCTGTTGGAAGGGATTCAGCGAAAAGAATATTTCTAGTAATCGACTTTCTCAAATGAATTTAAGAGGTTGTTAAACTGCTGGTAAGCTAACCAGCATTTACTGCCGGTTTTGCATTTGTACCCAATAGGGTCGTAAATAGTGGCCAAAGGAGAGACAGACCCTTCAGGATATCGTTTTCAGCAACGGCTAAACACCTCATTAAGAGACGTCATAAAAAGTCAACCGCAACAAAAATACCTTTGGGTCGTCCCACTGGCTTCTGCATTAACAGTTAAAGAAATTTTGGAGTAGTGACGAGGAAGAGAAAAATTTTCAAAGAAATTTAATTTTAAATCCGTACAATCCTTTTTCAAAGGAAACCTACCCGCATTGGAGAACCTACGTCAAGCCCATAGAAACGAATACATAATGAGACCCATAATTGGATACCTATGAAATATTTCATTGACAGCTAATTATTTTTCGAAATTTCAACATATGTTATAAAATTCCATTCGACACGTGCGTAAGGACTCCGTGTCAATATTGATCCAAGCCCATACGACTACGCTGCGATTATAGGCCGTATAAAACAAGTAGCGGCATTTCGTCGCTTCAACAAGTGTCAGTAGTACGAGGATGCTATAAAGTAAGCGAAGGCGGTATAGTAGGAGTGTAATACGTCGGTAAAGTGAGGTTAGGTTATGTTGGCTGAAGTGGCGGAGATGAGGAGTACAGAGCAGGTCGCCTCGTGCTGGTCGCGCGACGTGGCGTGTGCTGTGGCGTCCTTCCGCCAGTCAGTCCGTCCATCCG
>JARPRH010000059.1:448089-466586 GCA_031763665.1 Calameuta haemorrhoidalis | reverse complement strand
CCGATAAGTTTATTGCGCAATGCTAAATAAATATTGCGGAAAATTCATAGATAATAATACATGATAAGAAAATATTAATATTAATATAATTCGGATAAATTAATTATCCACGTGCCTTTGGAACGAATGTAAAAAAAAAACTCTACCACAGTAAATAAGTACACGTACCGATAAGTTTATTGCGCAATGCTAAATAAATATTGCGGAAAATTCATAGATAATAATACATGATAAGAAAATATTATTATTATTATTATTATTATTCGGATAAATAAATTATCCACGTGCCTTTGGAACGAATGTAAAAAAAAAAAGCAGCGAATCTAATTAATACAGACGCGTCTAACCTCGGTAGTGAAAAATCTCTGAAGCATCTCAGAGTGCAATTTCATGGCGGCCATAACTCAGTTTTCCGAACGAAGTAAAATTTTGTGTAAGGGAAACAAAAAGTCGAGGATTTCAAGTTGAGAAAGGGACTTGGAGCGAGAAACCAAGGGTTCCGAAATCTAATCAATTTCTTCCACGTTATACCGTAGTACCTGTGACTCGTCCATAAAACTGTCTTTCCTCGAGTCCTATCGCCTCAACCAATCGCGTCGAGCCGTTTCCGTTGAATCCGCCAATCGCAACCGTTTCCAGGACACCGCAAGTCACGCGCATTTACCCGATCCTAGACAATGGATGAAAAATGCGGGACGGAAATATTGAGACTTGCTTTGTCTCGGTGCCCGAGCGAAGCCGAAGAAAGACTCGGAACTAAAACGACTTCGCAACACTTCTTTCTCGGAGATGACACGCTACTCTGTTCCGTACGCTAATTGTCAAATGGCTCCTTCTCCTTTGGTTGGTAGCACTGGTTGGCAGGTGGCCTTCCTTGGCATCCGTGCTAATTGCTAACTGGATGACGGATGTATTTATTTATTATTGTCATGACAGTGGACAGTAGCCAAAATGACATCGACAGTATGGATAACAAAAAAAAAATAAAAAAATATTATAAAAATGATTTGCCGTTTTTTGACAGATTTAAGATCACTCTGGATTAAATGTAGCATTGGAATAATTTTGATTGATCAAGATCAATCGAAGATGTATCATATAGATTTAGACGTGGAAAAATATATTTCGTTATGATTAGACAAAACGATTCGCAAGGGATGAAGTGACGATTTTTTTTTTGGACGTGTCTGATTTTTTCTTAGGTTGGTCACAGCAGGTTTAAGTGCACGAGGTTTGATTATGATCGGTGATAAGTACTGATTATATTCATTAAGCGTCACCCAAAGAGATTTGTGTTACGCAATGCAGATCTTCATCCCTTAAATCTTGGAGCACTCTTCGCCTGAGCTGGACCGGTACAATATTTGCAGCGGCCCCATTGTGACCTGGGGACGTCCTGCTTCGACTCCGGTGGGGTCCTTCAAGACCCAAACTGAAAGCCAAGACCCCCCATGGACCTCAAGGCAAGGCGCTACCGTGCACGAGATTTACAGCCCCGGCCCCGGACTTTATAGAGTCCCATAAACTTTATACGCCCCATCATACGTTCATTATGATTTTACTTCTGGACATTGGCCCGCTGTAAATATTCTTCCTTCGGGAGCTCCTTCTTCACGTAATTTCACCCGTAACGTTTTCCTCGAAGATTTTTGGGCCTTACTCTAACCTTCGCTGGTCGCTATTACCATCATCGACAGACCCTTGTCTCGCACTTTCAAAACATTCCGGGAGACCAGTACTTAGTCTCTACTTTGACGTAGCAGATTCTTTTAATAAATTTTGGGCCTGATATATTTATGGTTAACGTTACAGGGTTGTTATTACAGTCCCTGTTTGCTCGTGATCTGTTACATTGGTACCACTGTACGTTTACTTCCTTCCTTTCCTTATGGCTGACTGTACGTTTACTAGAGTCAAAACTTTTTACTTCGTCCACTGCGTCGGTACAGTAGAAAATATTAAAAAATATCTTACGATCGAAAGCCATTTTTTTACAGAAAAAAAATTTCAAAAATATGTATTTTAGAAATTTGTACGTTTTTTATTCGTGCTTGAGAAATAACTCAAAAAAACGTTTTGCTCCAATTTCACGGAACAATTAGTAATCTAAAACTAGTCCTAAATGGGTCTCGAATTTCAATCTTACGGCACGTACCGATGTGACCCAAAAATCCAAGAGAAACAAAAGGGGCCTCATATAAGTAGCCTGTGGTATATCGGTGTAGTAATTTCATCCGAACGGGCACGTTCCGTAGGCGGTCCCAAAGTCCGGGACGCCCATTGTAAAGTTCTTAGTTACCAACCACGTGGCAGGGCGTACCCAATGATGGGTCCCCTCGTACCAAGGACCCAACAATCAGCCCCACGTTGATGCCAGGTCGTCGAGCACCCTGAGCGTACGAGGAAGAGACCCCAAGTGGCTGAGCGCACTGACACGTTATTGCTGCGAAACCCTCGGAACGAAAGCCACGCCGGCACTGCGACTTCTCCTTTAGCTTTACTTCTGCTTCCCTACCTGCCTGCCTGCCTGGCTGCCTGCCTGCCTGCCTGCCTGCCTTCTTCCATCTGCTTCTTCTTTTTCTTCCTCCTTTTCCCCGGGTCACTCTCCATCCCTCTTCAGGAGCACTTCCGCCCGCTTGTTGCTCCACTTGGCCGATACGCAGCTCGGTCGGGTACAGTGTATTTATCCTCCGTCGTGTTTTAAGGCCCATTTGTTCTGCATCCTTTTTTTTATCCTAGTCGACTCCTATTAACGTACCGTGTGAACAGACCCTTATTCGCGCGTGGCTTGTGTGACTTTCTTCGACAGTGAGTGACGGTATCTGGATAAATTTTTGACAATATGGACGTGACCAGCGGTATGAGGCCCATTTTTGGTGGATATCCGTTCCAAGGTATTTATATGAATTTCGTTCGTTTAATTAAAATTTATTAAATAATTAAAATACCTTGAATAAAAACAAGAAATTATACAATTTATATAAATAGATTAGTTTTTACATAATTTTATGAATTTTGAAAATCATATTTTTTTCAACCTTTCAAAAATTTGATTTGGTATTAAAAAAAAATTTTACACAAAAAATCTTAGCAGCTAAGCAGGTAGAGAAAGTTTATTAGAACTCAGATTGAATATAGAAAAAATCTGGTCACAGTCGAGATCAATAATGAAACAAAAATTTTACGACTTGTTATCATTAGACTTTAATACTACAGATGCTGATAATTTAGACAGTTTATCTAATCACTTCGAATCATCACTATTGGACCACTAATGAAACCTACCACGGGCACAATCGTGTCTCGCTCAATTGATTATATGCCTATTATCCTGATAAAACCGACTGGAAATAAATGTATTAATTAACCAGCATATTAAACTTACTATATACTTTATCTTTGTATTGTAATTAATTTACATGACTACCCTATGCTAATTAGTTATCAATTAGATATTTAAAGGACATTAATAATAAGCGTATAAAAAAAATGTTGCCGCAAAAAAAAAATACGATAATTAATAAAAATTTGTTAATTCGCTTTTGTTACGCAATAAAATTTATTACCCCAATCAAATTAGCCACGTTCCAAAATATTTATATCTTCTCGTAAGAAGTAACGTAGAAGATTTTTTAATCCCAATTTCTTTTATCTCCCCAAAATTCAATTACAAAACTAATAACTGTGCATTTTACAAAAGCGTGTCACACGTAATTTCGAATGGTGTGGGCTACAGAAAGTTAATTAACGACATGGCAATAAATGAGTAATCAGTAGGTATCCGCATTCACACGAATTACGAGTTCAGCAATTATCCTTTATGAAATTCCGATTACGCGGACTCAGTTCCGAAATTGGTAAAGACAGTTATTAGGGGGTTCCCCTCTTTTCCCTCTTCGTTCCCCCACCTACAGAAGCTAATGACAGCGTCACAAATGATCATGTGCGTCCGCAGTGTAATTTACCCGGACGGCTAATTACTTGCGCTGTCCTCTAGAATTCTCTTGTTAGTCCCGGAAATGACAAGTTACGCCTCCCCTCCTCCACCTCCCATAACTCCTTCAATTTTACGGCGTTTAGCCTCTTTTCGGCAATTTGACCCACGCGCCTCCTCTTATCTGATTTTGCCTTTTTACACGCTGTCTGCCTATACCCGTTTCACCACGTGTAATCGTAACGCGTATAACGGGAGGATAATTTTTTACCATTGATAATGAAAATTTATATAAAAAATGTTATCCCTTATCTATGCTCACACACGATATATTTATCTTTTGATTTGTGAGATAATGTTAAATTATTTTAATAAAAAATTGCTTCTTTTATCTTACAGGTCAAGGAAGAATGAATCAGCTCGGTGGGGTCTTCATCAACGGTAGACCATTGCCCAATCACATTAGACTGAAAATTGTGGAAATGGCAGCTGCCGGTGTTAGACCATGTGCTATTTCGAGGCAGCTACGCGTGTCTCATGGTTGCGTCTCGAAGATCCTTAATCGTTATCAAGAGACAGGATCTATCAGGCCCGGTGTCATTGGGGGGAGCAAGCCGAGAGTAGCCACACCGGAAGTCGAGGCACGGATCGAGGAACTTAAAAGAGATAATCCTGGAATCTTTAGCTGGGAAATACGCGATAAGCTTATGAAGGTGAGCTGCTTTTATAAGCTGTTTAGTAAATGGATCACAGTGTATTATGTATATCTGTATATTGCATTTGAAAAAAGAACGCGATAGCTATAGTAATACGTACTGATTGTGAGACACATTTTGGAACAATTTTATACGAATATTTAACATGGACAAAATTAAATTTTATTAGACAATCTTTTTTTTTGAGACTAATTTCCAACTTTGGTTATATAGGAAAATGGTAAATATTTTTAAATGGTCATTGTTCCTTTTGGAAAGTACAGTGATTTTTTTTTTAAATGTTTTGTTTCACAACTGTTTTCATGCTTAAAAAAAACGACGATTTATTTCGAAAATCGTGGAAAGTCGATCTGCCGATTTGCACGGCGATTCTTTTGGTCCGCAGTGAATGGGCCTTTTTAATATTGTGTATGAGGCGGTACGTGGTTAGGAGGGGTCCATGGACCCCGGGGCGACTCGCGTGTCCTCTAATAGATCCTACCCGCCGCCTCTACACCCACACCTCATTGGCGTAAGCTCGGAGTATAGAGTTTGAATATTTCATTAAACCCAAGAACAATATACCAGCGTGGATTAAAAAATGTTCAAAATTTTATCTCCCTGTTAAAAAAGTTCCTCCGTCCAAAAAATCCTGTTTAAAAATACTCTTGAACAAATGTCAGTATTAATATTAAATTTCAAAAAATAAATGGGTCTTACACCCCTAGGAAAATATGTCCTAATAAAATGATTCCTGAATTATAATAATCATCATTTTGAACCGGCCTTGTGGCTGGCTCTGATAGAGAGATAAATTGAATTTTTGCGTAAGAAAAAAAAAGGTCCGAAAATCAAGGGTGTAAAAGAGGAGCGAAATTGCGTATAAACGGAACGGATAAAGAAAAGGAAAAAAAAAAGGATAAGAAGCGGGACACCGTATCGTTTCGAAATCTTGTATACGCCGCTGCAAGGAGGCACAAGCAATCGGGCAGGTAAGGCAGGTAAAAGCAGGCAGCGTCCGTGGCCGGCATTAATACGGCATTTAATGTTGGAAGGAGGCGTTCCTGAGCCTGGGGCTCTCCTCTCCATCTCTCTTTCCCTGTCATCGCCCGGCCAAGATCCTCGCCACGGCTCGTACTCGACTCGTCGTTATTGTTTCTGAGATCCGCGATCGACGATCGCCGATCGGACCGTGATCGCACGATAGCGATCAGCCCTGGACCGGTAATGCGGGAACCTTTGTTACCGCCCAGCGTTTCTGATTCCGCACTCGATACGCAAACGTGGATCGAATATACTTGGTTACAGTTGTAATGTCTTGAGTTCATATTTCTTGAATTCGAGAGTTTTTACCAGATTTTGGATACACTTCGTTCTGGTAGTGTAGCATGGTATTGCTTTAAGGAATGATTTTTGATTTGGTTTAATTTTTAAAATTTTTTGTAATTTTCAATTTATCTTCTGTCTAGGAAGGATTTTCGGACCCACCCAGTATCAGCTCCATAAGCAGATTACTGCGAGGAGGACGACCCAGTGACGATGGTAAAAAGGACTATACTATCAACAGTATACTAGGTGGTGGTAAGTCTTATTAAAATTTTGACAATAAAATTTTCAAGTATTTCTGCAAACTAAAAGAAAAACAGAATTTAAAAAATTATCAATACCAATTAACATTGGTATTTAATGATTTGAAAAAAAAAAATAGAAAATTAATAAATTGCAAGAAGGTATGCCCTAAAGGTTACATAGCTAAATCGAAAGCCGAGTGACAAAAACGAAGAGTGACGTAACTAAAATAAAAATAAAATCTGAAAAATAAAAAGAAAAAAGTCGGCGAATCCGACGTCTGAGAGGACGAGGAGCTTTTAACCCGCATTCTCTCCCCATCGGTGAAACTTTGACGCGTTCCCTCACGATGTCGGAGTTTTGGTCCTGCAGGCTCAGTCGAGCCAAGCCTCGCCGGCGGATTTAATCTCCGGTGGGCGTGAGCTGGATTAGCCAGGTTGCCCACACGTCCGACAAACGGATTACAGGAGTGTCAATATCTTATGGGGCACACATTATCCTTACCCCACCTCCAGAGTCTGTCCTCATCTTTTTTCCCCACAGCCTCCACTGTGATCTCGCTTGTCCACCATTTGTGTTTCTTTCATTTTTAATCTTCTTTTTACGTCAACCGGAATGCATGGATTTATCGCAAAGAATTATCTTGATTCCCTCGAGACGACTTGGACAATTGATATTTTTTTTACGATGCTTAAAAATTTGCAACTTCATTGTTGTCACGATTTTGTTGTATAAGAATTTCAACAATCGCTTCTAGGGTACAACGTGCGTTTGTTCAAGGTAGCGCAATAATTTGTGGATAATAATGTACCTGTCGGGAGGCACAAGATAGTCTCACGTGTTTCAGATAAATTAGGCGAATCTCGAAATCTTGTAAAGGATCGTTAACAAGTCGCTGGTATTTAAAGAGGTACAGGTGTGTTCAAAGGGTGAAAAATTGGAACGAGAGAGTCGCAGGATCGTGAACTGTCGAAAAGACAAGAAAAGAGTAGAGATCCAAGAGGAAAGAGTCCAAGAGCCAAAGAGCCAAGAGCCATGAGGCCCGAGGGCCCGCGAGAGTCCCGCGGAGATCAAACGAGCCGCCTGCCACACGTCAGCAGTGGTGCTCACTTGGTATCCCTCGATATCTCAAAATATAATAACACACTTACACAAAGAAAACTGTCTCAAAAAAGTTTTCAGCTTGACATATTTTGTGAAAAAAAAAGTAATAAAACATTCCTTATTAAATCACAAGATAAAATGGACCGTCAATTTTAAGTTAAAACTGATGTCTTTCTAAACTTCAAAATTCAAAAAAGATTCAATAACAACAGGCACGCTTATGAAATTGTACATGATCGATACACAAAATCAAATCAAAGTAAATACAATTTGCATCCAAGATAAAATATAAACTTTGATGAGCAAAAAAATTGTTACCAGAATTATCCAAGATTATTCATCTCCAAGAACCTTATCTATAGCAATGTCAGGAAACTCAACAAATTGTCCTTCAGCTCCAATTACTAGATACACAGCATCTTGTAACTCCAGCAGTGCCTGATTGTCAGCGTTGAGATACACGAGGAAAGGCATAAAGCGTTGGATAGCTAAAAAAAAAATGTGAAAAAAAGGAAAAGGAAGAGGAAGTATAAATGATGATAGGGAGCACCTCTGTAGTAGATAGCAGAAGAGCATAAGACCGTGTGCATACGTGTATACTCACATATATAGATAGGTAGATGTCGGCCGGTCCGGGTATAGGTGTCGGCGGTCGAACAGGAATGACACGTAGCCTGTGGCTTTCTTATTCCTTCTTATTCCCTTCCCTTTGGCTTGGCCGCCGACGAGGGATTAGCCTAATGGGTCCTCCCCATCGGACCCCACGTGTATAATATGTGTATATCCATCGCAGCCCCACAAAACCCCACCCACTTACACAAGCATCCTCTTCAAGGAACAACCGAGCCACTAAGTGATTCACAATCAGGCTTATTGATTGTATCGGCGATCGACGATCGGTCCGATCCATAGAAAACATTCGGGGATGATAGGTGTCTGTAACATATAACGCGAATGAAGGTTAGGTCAGTCCAAGACCCCATTGGCCGTGCAGAGCACGTTAATTAAATGAGCCTAATTGGCCAGGTGGGCCGACGCTTCTCACTTAACTCACTTGTCTCGTTTCTAGTCACCATTAAGGCGAATTATCGATAAACGATACGTGACGCACTAATTGAATACCGTTAATTCATTAATATTGTCTTATGATTTTATCAACGTCACATTTGCACTGTTAACAAACACCAAAACTAACCTTTTGCTGGATCCAGATCTCATACACATAACCTCCAATCGATATGAATTCGCGTACTGTTACGCACGTATACTTTATTACATACTGCAATTGAATATCGACCATACCTCTCGGGCTGTTGGTATAAATTATTTTATATGCAAACTCCATCTTCCTTAAGAGCAAAATTTATGCATTCACAGTTGACCAAAAGGACGCGCGCTTTCCGAGCAAAGATAAATGGCCGTTGGCGAGGCCTGATTTTTCGGAAGCGTTACAAGAGGAAGCCATACACTGGCACACGAAGGGTTGTTGAGCCACGTATCGTGTCGTGTATCTACGGTGTTACACGAGTCAGGCTGGCACCAATATCCCTGTCACGAGAATATAATCCCCCGAGAGGTTTGCTTCGGGGTATCTTCGGTCTCCATCGCTACGACACCACACGACGCCCACCGCTAGTAGATTATGGCACAGGTTGGCACGCCTGTTTTCCGTCCGCTCTGTAGATACGCGTGTACCCTGGGTATTTTAGTCTGGAGAAGAAAGACAGAGGGAGGCAGCTTCGAGTCGCGATTTAATCGGTACACCCAGTTATGGCAGTTATCGCGCGAGAATGCTAATTTTATTACGGAAACGGATAAAGGAACATGCTTGACGATGGCATCGATGAAATTCTGGGATAATTTAGTAATTAACCTATCTGCCGTTATAGGAGGTGTTCGTGGAGCGTCAGATTGGATACTTTTAATCTGTGTTCAAATCTGAGAATGTACGTTATTTGCGATGCATCTTCGTTTCGTTTTCTCGAGTTTTCCACACTTGAGAAGTCAAGTATTCGTTTCATAAGTGACGGGCAGTGAGTGATTTCTTATGGACGAGGGACCACCTATGAGGTTATGGTAAGTGTCAATGGCTATAGTATACAGGAGGTTCTGTTATGGGGGGGCTTGTAAAAGGGACTTACAATGTAGGAAGGTGTATCTGGTGCGATAGAATTTGGCCATTTTACCATTGTGGTATCTACGAGTATATACAGTGTGTCGGCTAGCTATAGGAAAACTATGAGAAATGCTGACGCGGCAACGGCAGTGAGCAGCCATTGCTCACCCCGGGCGTTGACAGCAAGACACACCGGCCCTTCGATGTCAACGAAGCCGCGGACCATTGTGTCGTTTGAAGGCATTTGTTACCATTTAGGACCTCACACGCTAGGACCCCCAGGACGACCCACCGCCTAGATTTATAACCTACGAGGCGCGGCTTCCTTTCGGACCATTCAGACCCACCGATTCGACACGCGAACACCAAAGGAAGGAAAGACCCTGATTTCCGAAATTCTGACCTGATTGACGACCCGTTTTGCCACTGTGCAGTCTTCGAATTGCTCATTACTTTGAGTGGCTTTGGGATCATTACTGAGATCGGAATTATTAGTGTCCGAACTGTTCGGGGTCTTGATGCAGCGACGGTAATAGAGGCTGGGTCCATTGACGCATCTCGGTAATATGTAGATATTGACACAAAATTTTTTTTTTAATACAGCATAAGAATTGCATACTTAGTTCAGATGTTGAAAATCATTGAGACAGACTTTTTTTAATTGACTTTGAGTCCTGTGGAATGGAAAGGATCGAAAGGATATTCTTTTAAGGATTTTCTCGTGACATACTCGTCAGGTTTATCAGAACGGGATTGCCAGGAGGCGCGAGCGCGTCTATTAATAAGCTCGTAGGATCGTCAAGGCTGACTATAACGGATTGGTAAAAATGGGCCCGACGGGCCCCGCGATCCGACGGGTGGATCCACCGACGAGCCTCAGCAGGGATGCTGACCAGCACATTTCTGGATGACGTTGCTCCGAAAGAGATATTTGCTCTCGACTCCGCAGGCCCCGGGGGCCCCCCCTAATTGATTACACGCGTCTTTTCACGCGATCTATTCAGCCAATCGGCCACTTTTCATCCCACTGGGCCTTATTGATTATGCCTATCAACGGTAAACTTTGTACTGGCTTTTTCCTGACATCAATTCCACCAACGCTAACCAGTATTAAATTTTCCCCTTCAGAAAAAAAAGTTCACTGATTACACTAAAAGAGTCCTCGATAAATCGTCGATCGATCATCCCAAATATTATCCCCACAAAGAATCTCATTTTGACCGTTACAAAAATGCTCAAATTTCGAAAATCTTTCGTAATAATTTTTAATCGATCGCTAATCATTTTCCGTACCTAATAAAGTGCCTCAGTCGACGCATTAAGGAGTTTCGCTAACGACCTAATAATAGAGGCTGAAACAATGGCAGATATAGCAAGGAACACGATGATAATCTATAAACCATTTCGTCGAGTGCCGCCCCCTGTCTCGAACGGGCAGAGAGACGCGTTCTCTCATTACAAGTCCAACATATGGGCCCCTAAACGATCACACCCGATTTTTTCACGCCGCCAGTGCGAGCAGGAGGAGCGGATGGGATTCGCTCGAAGTGAAACGAGGAGAGACGCCTTCTGAGAGGACCGCCAGTGTCAGAGGGCGCGAGAGGAATGCCGACTGGCCCAACCCGGCGAGAAACCCACCTGGCCCATGGATTTCGCCCTCCGATATACCATACACACTCTCTCTCTCTCTATGCTTCACTCATTTTATCGGTCTCTCTCTCTCTTTCTCATTTACTCTTAATCGCACTCTACTCTCTTTAACTATTTTTTTTTATTTTTAATTTATACATCCTTCCATCACGAGTACTTAGCTTAATTCTTTTAATTGATTATCGATGGCTTCTCGTACGTTAAGACCCCCACGTATTTGACGTATAAAAATATATTTTGAATATTATTCTTTGCGATTTTTCGTTTTCTTATTTTTTAACATTAGGATTTTTCGAACACAGAAATTTCACGTGGGAAAAAATAGGTTTTTTTTGTATTGTCCTCGTATAGGAATTTCATTGATAATTCAGTCGTCACTCGAAAACGTCAATTTGTATAATTCATCACATGTTAAAATCCAGCTACCGTATTTAGCCCCTGTATTTATATCCCATCTAATTGCCAGGTCTTCTAATTATCATTTACAAAGAGAGTTACAGTCGTGACGTGAATTCGATAATTATCGACGTCCAGGTTACTTGGTCGCAACACAGAATTCTTTTTTCCCAGAGCATTAAGTCCGGTCTAACGTGGTTCTTTGATTGAAGATTCTCCAAATGTTTTCTTTATCTTTCTTTTCTCTTCTTCTCAGTTTCAAAGACACCAAAGCTACGAAGAATGATGCCGATGAGAGAGAGAGACAGAGAGAGTAGGTATGTGAAGAAGCAAAAGAATGAGAAGTTACCTAACGCAAAGCAAAATTGTGATGCCTCGCGGGCTCCGCTACGTCGGCGACCCTTTGGCGGCGTCCGTCGGCGTCTCCCGGATGACAATCGCGAGAATGGAATAATGGTCCAGAGACAAGTTGGGGGCCTTCAATAGAGGCGTCGGGGCCTCTTTAAATTCTTGTCACCTCGTGTGTCTCCGCCGCGGAGTTCAGCCGCCGAAAAACGTTTAGCAATATTTCACAACGCTCACCGACCCTCCCGTTGTCACATCTACGAGCCTTACACCTGTCACATCGATTGCGTAATGTGGCAGTACGAGACTGACGTTCCACGAATTCAGAGGAATCTGACGAACGACAAAAGATTTTTGACATTATTCAATATCCACTCCTGACAATTTTTCAAGGCTTGGCGAAAACAAATTTCTCTAATATTTTACTCGACTACCACTGCTAGTCTCTCCAAATAATAATAATCGAGATATTTGAAAATTTTTGTAATTTTTTTTTTCAAAAATTCTTTTATCCAGTTTAAGTAAATTTACATCGTCTTATTTATTGACCGATTACATCATTTTAAATCCGCTATAAATTTTAATACGTCAATCAAAGTTTTTTTTTATATATTCAGCTTTTTGAAAATTCGTAATACTTCGTAGAATCCTTCTAGAAGGAAATTAACGATCGATCAGTGATAACAGAAGAAATAGTAATGAATTAATTGACTTTTTGGAAACTGTTGCATTTTCATTGTATGTTTTTCGTGCTATCTAATTATAGTGCATCCGTTAGTTGTGTTTTTTAAGTGATCACGTGTATCCCACTGTGCCATCTGTATTTACCAAGCGGATGAATAATTTCGAGTTGCAAGTCGTAAAAGAATAAGGATAAGGGTGGAAGGTGTGAAAAAATTAATGAAAAATAAAAAATGAAGTAGAATCAAGTGGAGATCGGATAAATCACTGAAATCATTTTCCGTTACTCCCAAGTCATTAAACCGCGGACCCATTGTGGCCTCATCCCGCTCGAGTCCGTGACTCTTGACAAATGCGAGGCCCCCGTTCTCAAAGGGCACCGCTGGGAATCGTGCGCCTAAATTCCGTCCTTCGCATCCATTTTCTTCCCGCGGCACAATGCGTCGGGGCGCGCAACGTCGGGGCGCGCAACGTCGGTACAGGCCTTTTACGTGTAGCTACAAACCGCAGAAAAGCTTGTATTCTATGCAATGCATTATATATTGCATATACATTGCATTTTGGGGAGGTGGCACTGTTCAAAAGCAAAAAAAGTATATTTTAAAAAATCGAAATTTCTAATATCAAAAATTTTTTTTTTCATTCTCAAATGAAACACTAGGTAATTCTTTGTATCGTTTTATGCAACAAAAACAATATTGCCTTACGCAGGATAAAGGAAAAAAAAAAGAATTAAAGAAAAAGATGCTATTTTGAAAATAACGCTTCGAAGAATTTTAACAAAATGGCCGATTATTAATCCAATTGTCAATAGTAATGCCAACATAATAACTATATAATGGCGCCGAGTGAACAATCTTCGATGCCGAGTATCCTTGCGAATAAGGATAATCCATCTGACAGACGATTGGTCAGACGTCAAAACAGTTTTAAAGAGTGTAAAAGAAATTTGGCGTAGAATGAAAAATAATGCCGTTAAACACGATTTGAAATTTCGTCAATTGACGTAAAGAGCGTCTACGCTCGATCGAGCGAAAGATCCTGTATCCAAGGCAAAGGACTTTAGCAATATTACAGTGAAGGACATTGTTACCAAAGAGGTCCTTAAGACCGGACAATGAAGAGAGTAGCCATTTCTGTCGGTAAGGTAGGAAGGATAACGAATGGACAGGATGACAATAGGAGCGAAGTCGACTTAGTGCAAATATTTGGAAACGCATCCTGCGATCCGTTAGCCATTTTTAACCTGATCTTCAGTGTTTCCTTATTTCATTCTCCTCGCGTTTCTCCGCATCTTATTCTTCGAGTTCAGCCAGTCACGTGCTCGAGTAAACATCAATAACACCGGTCAAGCAGACCAAACGAATGGAAACGCCTAAAGAAGTTGATATCCTTTAATATTCCTTGAATAAATTTCAACTAAAAGAACCTAATGCTGGGTACACATTGCGTCTTAGAAAAAGAAAAAGGATCCTTCGTCTCCTTCGTTCAGACGAAATTTCTCAAGTCACTCGGCCAATCGAGCCAGACGTTTCAACGTTCGCCATTGTATGAGAAAACTGTGACAGACCTTCCGCGCCAGAAGACAGTAAATAAGAAAGTGTCCAAACGATGTAAATAAAAATTAATACCAACGGCGCGGGAAGAAAAAACAATTTTTTTTAAATGTACAATATTATATTACGCGTATGGCTAAAGCGTGAAATTGGACAATGGCATCGATTGTAATGCACATCGATCATACGGAAACCCGAGAAAATGGCGTACATACCGGTCCAAGATGGTCGCTCGCTTTTACGAGGACTTTATGGATGGCTTAATGACCGTTGCGTATAAGGGGGGCTCATTTCGTGCCAATGCGCGCGGACGTATTAGAACTCCGCTCGCGCTTGCATGGACGCGATAAAACGAGGCACGTTGTACGATGGTAAAAATTAAAACCGTCTTGCACGCACCTTCTTGTACGATGGGCGTTAGTACCTAAGGCCTAACCCACACCTGCGTTACTTGCATTACTTACCTTTTATCAATAGGTTACGTGTATGCCATGACTATAGATATATTGCCTACCTGGGTACTTAAAACTTTCTCGAGCATTCGAGTACTTTGACTTGGTGTACAGATTTTTCTATAGGAAACAGAATGTACACTCGGACGCAAGTATAACGTGTCAGGAATTATTTTTGAGGAATTTTTTTTTTAATTTTGTAAAAATTTAATCCGGCACTGAAATACCGATAGCGATTGATTCCTGAGTGTTCTGTTTCGAAAAAATGACGTTCCTGGAAGTATGAGAAACAATGATCTTATCCTAGTAAGGTAATGATGAATGATCGTTAATGTGACGAGAAGCCCGCGCTTAACTTTGGGCCACCCAGTCATTGGATTTACACGTGCGAGTCTTGAGTTAATATATGAGGTGCCTCATCAATATCTTATTCAGCGGCTGGTGAGTAGATAGTGGTGAAAAAAGGAATGCGGGGGACGTGGGTAAAAAATTTGGAATATAAAGAAATAGACGTAACGATGGAATGATGACGCGTTTTACAACGATTTATAGATTATTAATTGGGAGCGTGTGGTCTTTTCTTTTTTTAGTCCGAGCATCTTTGCGATGTGAACTTTTCAAGCTGTTCAAACATGTGGATACAAATTTTTGTTATCTTTGAATTTTGAGTTACGATCATCGCACAGGGTGTCTACGTACTTCTAAGCTTATCAGTGCTTCTGTACAAACGTGATAGGTAAACCAAATTTTCTTTGATTTATTTGCAGGTCGCTGCGGCGATGATTCGGACACTGAAAGCGAACCAGGGATTCCCCTAAAGCGAAAACAACGTAGAAGCAGAACCACTTTCAGTGGGGAACAATTAGAGCAATTGGAAGCTGCCTTTCAAAGGGCCCAATATCCTGACGTTTACGCACGGGAGGAACTGGCCCAAAGAACAGGACTAACGGAAGCAAGGATACAGGTATAAAAAATTCCTAAACGAAAATAAACATCAGACAGGATCATAATTAAATTTTAGAAAAATCAACAAGCAGCGTTTCTATTATTTGTCTTAATTAATCCGTTACGTAGGTCTGGTTCAGCAACAGAAGAGCCCGTTTACGAAAGCACGCTGGAAGCATAGCTCATTCCGTAGCGACGCTTCCGTTGACGCCGTGTCAATACGCAAGCAGCCACGAGCTGTCACAGTTACCGCAGGTACCACAAATGCCAGGAGTAATTCCCCAGGTGCCAACGAGTCTTCATCAAACGCCAACGAGTCTCCACCAAGTCCCGACCAGTCTTCATCAAGTCTCCACGAGTCTTCATCAGGCCCAGATGGCTACCAGTATGGCACAGGTACCCACCAGCATGAGCAGCGCCCTGGAAGGACATCCGGTAGCAATTTCAGGACACCTAGGACCCTTGGCAGGACATGCCAATCCTATGCAGCTTGGGCAGGTCTCGGCACTTCCGCCTCCTGCAGCTCATGCACCTTCGACTGCGCTACCTCACAATGCTGGTAAATCATCAGTCTGCATTGGCGCATCTGTTGGATTCATTATTATTATACAATGATCTTATGCAGATATTCACTATGTTCCACAGGCAATACCGATTGGTCCAGGACTCAACTTGGATGGGGACAGTTCAATCATTTTCAAGGAGGTGAATATCCTTCTGCTCATCCAAGTCATCATGCTTCTCATACGGCTCAGTCCACCAGCGGGGCTAATGTCACGACTGGGCCTGAATGGTACGATCAAAGTTACGACTATAGTCAACATGCACAGCTGAACTACCACCGCAACGTGGGTGGAATATTCTAGCCAATAGGATGTAGAGAGATGCAAATATTTGATTGTAAATAATATATTACTTTATATCGTTCGATGCATATTTATTCATAACCCTCCCTACCCCCCATCTACCTGACTTGATAAAAATCCTCAGCAAAAATATATGGCTGACTGACAACTATACGACGAAAATATAATTATACGTTTATAAAAAAATTTTTTTACAGTATCCTTGCACTATTTCACTATCTAGATTGGCGTGGAGAATTTACAAAATATATGGACAATATTAACGCTGCGGGGAAGAACGAAAAAATCGAACGACACCAGCAGTCGGTTTCCTGGAAAAACCTTATCACTCGGAATTTATTATTCTCCAACGTTGATCCATGGTCTCTAGTGACAAATATTTTCCTCATCTCGTAGCTTCTTTATCTATTACGTAGTCGAGTGAGCTTAACATTGCATCTTGCATATAAGAGCAGGAAGAGCAGATCACTTCATCAAAGTCCCATATTAGTCATCACGATGAAGTCATTCTTGTGCTTGTCGGCACTTCTGGTACGTTCTTATAGATAAATAGGATCAAAAATAAATCACAGTTAGAATTTGTATTGAAAAAAGGAGATGTGGTAATTTAAAAAATAAGCTAAGTGAATCACAATAAGTCATTCTTCATTAGAATCAAATAAAAGTCATTGTTATAAAACAATTAAATAATAACTCAGTAATTAATTTTCTTAATTATAGGTCCTTGCTTCGGCAGCCAATCCCTTGGCTCATATTCTAAGACACTTACCTCGATCCAGCTTCAGTTTGACAAGAGACGTCCAGTGTAGCAATTTGACGCAATGTCTGTCAGCTTCGAACGCAACGTCTTGCAGCATCAGTCAAATGTGCGCGCCCAATGCAGCTGGTACATTTACGGAAGTCGCAACAGTGGATTGTTCGAAGCTAACAAGTACGCCGTATTGTGATCGCAATACGGGATTGTGTACAGCGTCGGCCGTCAATTCGAACTGTCAATCAGGGACAGATAATTTTTATTGTCCGCCGTCATCTGGAACCGCGTCATATCCGGATCCGAATTCCTGTAAGATATATCATGTCTGTTACAATAATTTGGCGACCCTTATGCAATGTCCATTAAATAACGTTTACGATCATGCGCTTGGAGATTGCAAATTGCAGAAGAAAACGGCGGATTGCGTGACGGTAAATTGCAAGGGACTAAATTTCAAGTCTTTTGTTCATCCGTCGGACAATCGAATCTGGGGAAAATGTTTTAACGAAAAGGCTTATATTCTTGGAAAGTGCAAAGATTATGAGACTTACGATGTCAAAATTGATAATTGCGTTAGGATATGTCGTGGCAGTGGTAATCAGCCTGTTGAAAATGACTGTACGAAATATTTCAAGTGCGCGGAAATTTTACCTGGTAATTATCAACCGTTTCCTTATAATTGTCCACAGAGTTTGACGTATGATATTGGTAAAGGGGAGTGCATTGTTGGTGGAGTTTGTAATTCGACGCGCATTGTTAATAATTCGGATAATAATAATAATGGGAATAATGTTAGTAACGGACATGATAACATCAATGGGAATTTAGTTAATGGAAATGGCAATGGGAATCATTCGAATGCTGGAAATAAACGGGTTCGTAGTCGAAGTGTTGCTAGTCTATTTGTTATTAATAATTCTGGTAGCGATAACAATGGGAATAATGTAACAAATGAATCCGATGATGTTGATGGAAATTTAGTTAATGGGAATTCTAATGGGGATAATGAGAATTCGGGAAATGTGGCTGCTGTGAAACAATTGTTGGAATCTTTGCGAATTATCAACAATGCTGGACACAACAATACTGGAAATAATGTACAAAATGGAGATGACGATGTTGATGGAAATTTAGTTAATGGAAATTCTAATGGGGATAATGAGAATTCGGGAAATGTGGCTGCTGTGAAACAATTGTTGAAATCTTTGCGAATTATCAACAATGCTGGACACAACAATACTGGAAATAATGTGCAAAATGGAGATGACGATGTTGATGGAAATTTAGTTAATGGGAATTCTAATGGGGATAATGAGAATTCGGGAAATGTGGCTTCTGTGAAACAATTGTTAAGATTTTTGCGAATTATCAACAATGCTGGACACAACAATACTGGAAATAATGTGCAAAATGGAGATGACGATGTTGATGGAA